>ML685768.1:4814980-4946386 GCA_007922175.1 Pelusios castaneus
CTCTCATCAGGAGCTGCGGCGTTAAGCTGCCGCAGCTCCTGCTGAAAGAAAAGCCCTGGGGCTGAGGGAGCTTCTGCGGCCACCCGATCCCGATTAACCGAATTTACGGTTAATTGAGGACCGGTTAATCGAGGTTTCACTGTACCAAAATATGGGTGTTGTGTGGGAGCAGTAGGAATATTCTACCCAATAGTTTCATTTATTGGTGAAGTTTTCTAAGCATAATAAAACATGAAAATTTGGCTGTCAATATTTCAGATTTATACAAGTCCTATTAAAATATCCAAGTAATCACATTTATCATCATTACAATGGATCATAAATATATTTATAATGTATTATCCAAATTAATCATAGAGTGAATATTCACATGTCAAGGCAATTTTTTATTATACTTAGCTTTAAGTGTTGGTGATACAAACTCTGACACACACTAGACAACACTGATTGAATTTTTCAACCCACTGAAAAAAAAAGGAGGGGGGGGGCTCAAGGCCAGTAGTGTAATGGATCTGGAAGCAGCAATCTCTGATTAACGTCACCAACAAAATCATTAAAGAAAATGGATACAGGGTAGAGAGCAAAACAATGATAAAAGTTAGAAAACATTAGCTTTCTGGGTGCTTTTACCAAGGAGGGCACTGCAGTACTCTAGCCTATATAACATAGGCACGGATTACTGTGGTGATCCATATCATTTAGAGATTATGTTATGTATAATGATTGAATAGTGGGATTCTGCGAAGACGTGCCATTTCTGATGGAATGAGAGACAGGGAAAAACATAATAGAAACCAAGACTACTTAGTCAGCTGTAAGGAAAGGAGGTGGGGCCAACAGCTGTTATAGTTAAAATTTTATATATATATATATATATATATATATATATATATATATATATATAAACAAACTGAGACAAAATAACCCCCTTCAGCCTGCAGCTGCTAGTCCCTCCTACACTGAACGCATCAGTTGGAAAAACTTACTGTGAGATTTCAACAAAAGGGTGAACCCACGCTTGTTAGATCAGTGACAGGCAAGCAACTAGAAGAAATAGCTCCTATGGAAGGAGTTGGATTCCTCTCTGGGGGCCAGGAATCTGGGTGGAAAATTTCTTAGGTTTTACAAAGGTAGACTCTATGGCTATGTCTACACGGGCAATTTAAGTCAACTTAAGGAGCCTTAAGTCGACTTAAATTAAGCCACGTCCACACTAGGCTTTCATTAAGTCGACTTAAGAAATTCCTTAAGTCAACTTAATGAAAGCTTAAGTTGACTTTATAACTACCACTCATCAGTCGACTTAACTCTTAAGTCAACTCCTTAAGTCAACTTAAGGACGGTGTGGACGTAGAGTAACCCTTAAGTCGACTTTATTAAGTCGACTTAAGGATGTTAGGTTGACTTAAAGTGGACTAAGTCGACTTAAAGTTAAGTCAACTTAGTCCACTTTGTTAAGTCAACTTTAAGTTGACTTAAAGTCAACCTTATTAAGTTGTCTTAAAGTCGACAACTTTTTCCAGTGTAGACATAGCCTATAGGCTTGAAATAGTTATGCCTTTTGGTTTTTTTAATGCTATGTTTCTATAAAAATCTAGATGCTGGAATGAAAATGAATCTTGAAGAACTGGCCACATTTAATAGTTTCACATATAGCTATATAAACAAGGTTGATGTAAACAATTTTATTTTGGTTTCCTAGTATGCTTGTAACCACAGGATAACTACATCTAGACATATGTTTCTGTGATCTGCCTGCCTACAGCTGTCGGAGACTAACCAATACTTGCTTCAGATATACTCACAGTCTCTTCTCCTCTGGAATATTTTAAAGGGATTTGCAAATTTGATCCAGAGTGAGTATCTGCCATTACTGCAGCAAAAGCAGTTCTCACTTCCAAAAAACTATCTACCACTTTCATGAAAAAGTCACTGCAAAAAACCATTTTATTTTGCACATACTTAGAAACATGTACCAGATACACCAGCACCAAGTCATCTCATAACGCTATTCCTCTTTCCTCAATTGTACTGAGCAAGCAGAGTATTGAAATGTTGAATACTGAATAATTTGAATATTACCCCAAAAGAAAACTTGAGGAAAGGCATAACATATACTTCTACCATTTCCCATTAGCATTCCCAGATTACAAAATTAAAGGTTGGCAGGGTAAGAAAGGTTCCAGAATGGTATGTACCACAGAAAGACTGCATAAGGGGCTAAAGTAAAAGTGAAATTTCTGTAGCCTTGATGCCATCAAGTTTGCATCATCATGAGATTAGAGAGCAGGGACCGAGTTTGCCACCCAGGGAGCCAGCTGGGGTGTAACCATAATAACCTGCAGAGTTTCAAGATCCATGAGATTTCTCCATGAAGATTCTGGAGCAGATTTAGAAACCCGAGCTCTCCTCATTACCTGAGACTACATCATCCAAGCCAGCATGGCTGCCCCCTCCTCCTACACAGATCCCAAATCTTGTCAGATGATTTTAAGGGTACATAGATGGGAGCTAGTAAAAATAAATCTTGACAGTGACAGTGTCACCTTGGGAAAGACTTCCAGTATTTCCAGAGCAATGATATTATTATTCTGTTCAAAGGAATAAAGTCAGAGATGCCAAGAAGGTCCTTTAAACTGTAGTTACCTTTATAGCCTCGATAGGCAAAAAGACACCATTGAACAAAGTGTTAATGGTTACAATAATGAAACTTGAGAGCACAGTTAGGAGAAAAATGTAGCCTTGGGCGGCAGGGACAATATAAACAAACATTTAGATATTGCAAACCAACTCACCAGCAGTTTAATGTATATCATAATTAGGTGCTTAAGAAGAATGTATTTTAACTAAATATGTTTAGGGTCATTGTAGATCAGATCTGCCTTCATGCTTGTTGAGAGGGTTTAAGTTCGGTATTTTATTTCAGATTCATCTCCAGTTGTAACAGTTGGAATTGTGTTCTTGCTGACAAAAAATATTTCCTAGTCTCCTTACTGTATCTGTGGTTCTTACTTTCATACACAGCATTCCAATACACAATTTTCTTTTCTCATCTGTGCACTTCATTGCACCAATTTACAATTTAAAAACTGCTGTGCTTTTCTGAGCTTGTGGGGGGTAGAGAACACCTCCAGCCCATGGAATTTCTCTTCATAGGCCCCTATGGTAAATTGATCCTGCACACATCTCTCTGATGTGGAGACCATGCCAAATTCTGTTTGGAGGATTTGTCTAAAGCCTTCCAGTATTACAAAAAGTTGTTTATTTTTATAATATATTTGGAGATTTAAATGACAATGTCTTCAAAATACTATAAATATCTTCTACTGCTGCTATTCCAGAAACTGAGAGCTGCTGATATACTAACAGCATCGAGTCATTGTCTGTAATCCGGTATGAAATACGTGTACATAGTATACAATGAGGAAAATACGTTCAATAATAATTCATGTGGCTGGTTCCAGTTTCAGTGTTTTTCATGAATTAATTGCTTTTCTTTTAGCAAAGTGATGCAATCTTATTTCCATGCCCATTGTAAGAAAAATCAATTTAGAAAACAGTTGCCCCTCCCTTTAAAATACAGAGATTTTGTAAATATTTATTCTGAATTAAATTTAAGCTTGTGTTTAGTTTTCAAAATGTAGCCTCCTTCCTTAAAAATATTCCCTTATATATGTACAGCAGATAGGAACAGGATAAAGTGATGCCTGGGTAGGATTGATAACTGATAGCAAATCATGAACCTGTGCCAGGGAGTAATGAATTTCAAGGTTCAAAATTCTTAACTGCTGGAACTTCATTGCTTGTTGGCACTTTGTAGGTGTTACAATTCAGTTAAGGCATTTGGAAGTTTATTTTGAATATTGTATTTAGGTCTCGTCCTATGTTTATGGAAACAGTGTGATTATTTTAGAACAGCACCTACTGGTATCTGAAGCACATTAAAAGCCTAATTACGATATGTATTTAGAGCAACTTTATAAAGAGTTTAAAAAAAAAAAAAAGGAAGTAAGGCCACTATTACTATGCTTTCACAGATGCTCTGTATGAGCATCAAGGAGCCAAGTCCATTAAGCATTCATACTTCCAGCTGCATGGAAAAATACTGTATCAATGACTCAAAACTACTGTTTTCTACTTTTAAATCACAGGTGCACGGTAAGAAGATATGACCAAATGCTAACACATGTGAGAATCAGAACTAGCCTGAGCCAGCTACAGGTCTATAGCAACTGTCAATCATAGTAATGTACAACAGAAGGTTTTCCCCAACTTTAAAAACAACAAGAGCTTCTAAAAATGTGGAGGAGCTCCTAACCAGGCTGCCAAGCACATCCGGAACATCGTGTCAGTTTTCTTTAGTTTCTCTTAGTTTTTAAAATAGAGATGCTTTGATCTAATATTTTTTTTAAAACTTCTATTACTTTCTTCCATGGATACGGATCTGCCAAACCCTCAACAGTCACACGTGAATGGCAGGGAGAAGTGATCTAATCTGTGCTTAGCTAATGCTTCATAGCTTTGTCTGCAAATTTTTTTCTGCTGTAAATGCCTTGCCCTCCCTTTCTTGTCATTTACTCAAGGTAGACTGCTGTGACTGTGTATTTTGTCGCTTATCTTCCACAAAATAAACATAACAATCTGGAGCTAATTTAAGTGGTTTACCATATCAGGATACAGCTGGGAAAGATTTTAAGAAAAAGGCTCAATGTGAACAATAGCACTGTGAATCTGAACAGCAGAGAGCACAGGAAGGCTATGCAGACACCCTGGCAGACAGCTGTCAGCCATTCCAATAACAATTCCTGCAGCCAATGAAAACTGGCCAGCGTCTAAGCTCTCAAATCAACTCAGGAACACCAACAATAAAAACAAGGGATTAAAAAGTTCAGCGTTAATCACAGATTGGGTCATGGCCATAACTCAGCATTTCAAATTTTTCAGCTGTTCTTTTCCCCTTAAACGATAACTAGGAGGAACTGATGTGGTTTCAACACTGTCATTTCTTCACAAGATGGGCTAGCAGCCTTATTTTCACAAAAATAAAGTGTAGGCACACGGATTGGCTTTATATAGCGTGAACTATGACTTGATTCCAGCAATCAAAGAGATTTACATCTGTTTTTCACATCACCTCTCTTCCTGCCTGGAGTGGTTGAATTTTTAACCATTTGAACCCTTAGCTTCAGCAGGAATGTCCTGGCTCAGTTGGCTAGTGATGAAAACCACACATCTATTGGTTCAAACAAGTTTAAATCAAACAACTCTTCAATTGGTACCCATGTACCAATCATTTCAGAGTACTGGACACTTATCACCTTAAAACAAGTTAATGGGTTTGAAGCTAGTCAGCAATGTATCTCTGATCAAGGCCTGCATCGGGTATTGATTATGACTCAATGGCAGAGCACATAGTCTGCATGTTAAGTAGAAAATGTCTCTCATAATTTATATTTTACATTTTACTATTTATTTCCTTAATATTCTTTATTCTTCTAGCCATTACAGCTGCCATCCCATACCCTGTCCAGTTTAGTGGAAGATGGAGATAAGCTAGTTGAAGACTGGACCCTCTTTATCCAACTGAGCAGTTGAGGATGGCAATAAGAGTGTTCTGTTCATTACACACAGACAGCACATGCCCTTTTGCACTCCACACCTTATTAAATTCAATTTAATGACTAACAGGGTCAAGCTCTTAAATACACTTGTCAAATATTCACAGTTTTTAGAATAAAACCCCTTTTTTGTCTAATCGGTAGAGAGCAACTCAAGCATGTGTACACAGGCTGCCTTGTTTAACTGTTCCCTCTCTTCTAGAGCAGCTGCTGGAGTATGCCTTTTTCTCCCTCCACTTCACTGAGGCAGCTCATTTAGGTCACCAGTGACTTCGCCAGCCAAGTCCAAGAGGCTTTCGTCAATCACATTCTTCTCAACCTTTCTGCTGCTTTCAACAACACTGTCCCTTGGTAAATCCATGAGAAATGAAGCATCATCTCCTTTATAAATATCAGACATTTTAAGCCACATTTCTCCTGCTATTTTAAACTCCCTAGTCAATTCTAACTCCAGACCAGCATTTGTTTGTATTTCTGTGGGTTCTCGAATCCACTGCAGTCATTACAATGTATTTATTGTATTGGACACTTCTCTAATTTCACCTCTAGCATAATTTTGCATCTACAATCAATTGGAGGTACAAATTATAACATGTTAACATTGAGATAATTTGTGAACAGTCAGGTAGTGACATTTATTTTCATCATTTACACCAGTAACTGATTGCACCTCAATTTGCTATAGGAACAAAATCAAAGGCATTTTAAAAAGTTTGGCTGTAAAAAATTAAAAAGTTGATTTTTTAAAAGCATGCAAAAGGTATTGTTAAAATTCTGCAGCTGAAGAATTTATTCACAAAGCCACACCACGGGGCAGCCCTGTTCCCTGTTTAAGAACAGTCTGACAGTTCTTAAAACTGTTAAGTGTGAAACTTTAAGAGGTGCCAATTTAAATGTCAGCATGGTTAGCTATTTTACTGCTGCTCATTTAACAAAAACCATGACTCAACTCTCACCAGACACCCAAAAGCCCCCCATTATCCCTTACCCAGCAACCTATTCCTCCAACTTATACAGTTCATTATAATGCAAATATGAATATAAAAATCTTTGTCACATTCAAAATATGGAAACTGCATAAAATACCAGATTAATAACCAAACATAGGGGCTACTATACTGATTGTATTTTCATTTACATATTTAATTTGGTAAAACCTCTATTTTAAAATTTAAATGAAACTGCTGCAGAATTTCCAGTTTGTGTGCCAAAGAATCCAGGAATCTTGTCATAGAATTTAGGGTCAGCTTGTACAGAATACACAAGGCCTTGGCTACATCATAACTCAGGAAAGTACAATACAAGGTCAGGCAGAAGAACAGGTACAGACAACATTACACAGGACAATAATGTCCAAAGTCCAAGTAAAAAGAAGTTGTTATTGAACTAGAAATGTGATGAGAGAGAAGGAAATGCTCCAGTCATAAAAGATGTATGAAAAGTATCCAGCATGGGAGGAGACTGCAAAAAGAATAAAAGAGGTTTAAGTGAAATGCGAGAGAAAGAACAGAGAGAACAGAGCTGCAAATAGTCTTTAATATAATGACAAGGGAGCAGAGCAAAAATTAATATATTATTTCAATTATTAGTAAAATGGAATGGCTTCCAGAAACCCATCATTAGAGATTTCCAATCCACACCTGTGGAGACCAGCATATATGACTCCTCTGCCACACCAAAGCTTCTCTTTGTTGCTCTTTTCTGTCAACTCCTAGATCAATAAATTCTCTCCTTTCTACCCCTAGATATTTTGCCCAGTTCTTAGTGCCAGATCCATTCCAGAAAGTCCCAAGCCTGACTCACTCGCAATATCTGCTTTCTTTGGGGACTCATACAATAAAGGTTTGGATCCAAAACAGTTGATCTCCAAAAGAGTTTGTGGTGATCTGCCTTTTCTTTTTGCCTGGAATGTCTCAGCTCTACAGCAGATGCTAGAGATATCTTGCTGTTCCTTAACTTTTGTGAAACTGATTTCTTTTGGTGTGCCTCCTCTTCCCCTCTACTGTTTTTTATGGAGTTCCCTGTGCAGAAAGGAAGGTTACTCATCTTGGTGCAGTAACTGGAGTTCTTCAAGATGTGTGTCCCTGTGGGTGCTCCACTCTGGGCTTTAGCGCGTCCCCACGTTACAGTTTGGAGGATTTAAAAGTAGTGCTCGTTAGGATCGCAAGCATCACACGGCAGTCTCGTGCCAGTTGTTTAGCGCCTTTACAGTGCACACAGTTAACCTCCCTCAGTTCCTTCTCAAACCGGGAGCTGTGTTTTAACTCCGAAGTAGAGAGGGGAGGAGGGAGAGTAGTGGAGCACCCACAGGGACACACATTTCAAAGAACTCCAGTTATTGCACCAAGGTGAGTAACCTTCCTTTCTCCTTCGAGTAGTGTCCCTGAGGGTGCTCCACTCTGGGCGACTGCAGAGCAGTGTTCTAACTGGTCAGTGGGGCTTCGGAGTTATCCTTTGCAATAGTAGAGAGTACCAATTGCCCAACTGCCGTGTCTGATCTATTTATCTGTTTTATTGCATAATGTTTTATACATGTACGGTATGGGGACTATGTGGCTGCCCTATATATACACCTTGGATCGGCATATTGTGCAGGAAAGCTGTAATAGTTGCAATCGCTCTGGTGGAGTGTGATCGAATGCATTCTGGGGGAGTAATATGTGTTAGTTTATAGCTTTCGTAAATGCAGCCTGATATTAATTTGGATAGTCTTTGAGTAGATATAGGCTTTCCCTTTAATCTCTCTGCTATTGAGACAAATAATTTATTGATTGCTCTAAATTGTTTTGTTCTTTCTAAGTAGAACTGTAGCACCTGGTGGACGTCCAGCTTATGGAAGAGAGCATGTTGCGGATTGTTGTGTGGTTTCAGATAGGACACAGATAAGTTTATAGGTTGTCTGCCGTGGAATGTTGTAGATATTTTGGGAATGAATTTGGGATGTGGGATTAAGGTAACCTCGTCCTTATGAAAGACTGTAAATGGAGGATGTATCATTAGCACCCCAATTTCACTTACTCATCTGGCTGAAATAATTGCAACTAAGAATGCCACCTTCATAGACTGGTAGAGAACGTGTTCATAGGTTCGAACAGTGGTTTGGTTAGTGTTTTTAGAACTAGGGTGAGATCCCAGTTTGGCGTGGGAGGTCTAACATCAGGATAAAGGTTTTGAATTCCTGACAGGAATTGTTTCACTAATGGATGAGGAAATATTGACGTACTCTCGAGGCTGTCATGGAACACCGCGATGGAGGCAAGATGTACTTGTAGAGAGCTGGTCAATATTCCTGACATTTTCAGGTGCAAGAGATAGTTCAGTATAACTGGTATGGATACATTTGTGGGTGTGAGATGTTTTGTGTCACACCAGTTGGAGAATCTGTTCCATTTCTGTAGGTATGTTTGACTTGTAGATGGTTGTCTGCTATTGAGAAGAATGTGCTTCACTGGGACAGAGCATTCTAACTCCTGTTGGTGGAACGATGGAGGAACCAAGTCTTTAGGCACAGGGCTCGAAGGTTTGTATGAAGTATTTGTCCTCCTCTCTAAAATAAGAGATTGTGTCTCACTGGAAAGTAATCGGTTGTCTGATAGACATTTGTGTGAGATTAGGGTGAACCATGGCTGTCGAGGCCACGATGGTGCAATCATGATTACTCTTGCTGATTCTTGAAGAATCTTTATTAGCGTTCTGAAGATTAGTGGAAATGCAAAGAGGAAGTGTTGGTCCCAGGGTTGTGTGAAGGTGTTGCCTAGAGACCCTTTCCCTAAACCTGCTCTTGAACAGAATGCTGGGCATTTGCTGTTTATGGAGGTCGTGAATAGATCTATTTTTGGGAGACCCCACATGCGGAAGATGCATGTTAGAACTTTGGGATGCATTTCCCATTCGTGATCCTGTATGAAGGATCTGCTTAGGCAATCAGCTATTGTGTTTTGGTTGCCAGGGAGGTAGGCTGCTGAGATCATAACATCGTATTTTATGCACCATTGCCATAATTTCATGGCCTCGGTACAGAGGGACTGTGACCTGGCACCCCCTTGATGATTTATATAAAACATGAATGCTGTGTTGTCTGTCATGATTCGTAGGTGTTTGTGTATGATAAGGTTGCGAAAGTGGTAGCATGCATTGTGAATTGCATGTAGTTCTAGTATGTGCATGTGCAGAGTTGATTCATGCCTGGACATTTGGCCCTCCACAGGTATTCAGAGTCTGGCAGGGATATAGTATTTTTGTCTGTTCTCCTGCATGTTGGTTGGATTGTGGCAAGGGATTGCCATATGGTGTCAGCGGGCTCAATTAATGCCTCATTCATTGGGAGCACTATTTTGGAGGAGGAGGAGGTTTGTGGTATGCGTATTAATTTGTGTTGTGATTCTGCTATCTTTTGTAGTGGGATTTCCAGCGAGTCTGCTACCCTCTTAAAATTCTTTAAATTGTTTGAAATCATCCACAGTAGTAGGCAGAGATGGTAGGATATTTTCATCTGGGGACAAGGATGGGTTGTGTGGTGGAGAAGGGGAGCTTGGGAGCTCTTTCTCCTTAGCTGCATCGTCTTTGGGATCTCTGTGGCTGGTATGTGTTCCAGAGTGTGAGGAAAGAATCTTGGATGTACATGGTCTTTTGCATGATCTGGAGAAAGGTGAGTGTGGCTCCCATCCGCACCATCGACGTTGGTAAGCAGGAGGTGGTCCATACCAGTGTGGGTTATACCATGGGTATGCTGTCATATCGTGATATGAGCACGATCTCTCTCTCTTTCTTGGTGTGGATGATGCTTGGGGTGAGAAGAGCGAAATGTTGACTCCATCTTCATCATCATCATCACTGGAAAACGGTACTGGAGAGGGTGAGTCCTGCAGAGATAGTGTGCCTGGTGACAAGTCTGAGGCTTCCATTGGGGAAAGTGGTGGAGATTGTGGCTCTGGTTCGTCCTCAGTGCCGTGATATTTTCTCTTTTGTATGTGCTTTCTTGGCGCCATTTCCTGTGTCGGCACCGATGGAAAGGCTGCTTGCGCTATGTGCGCCTCTGTCTAACTCAATATTGGTGCCGTGGTAGATGGTGGCTCTGGTGTGATTAGTTCGGTGCTCAGCAGTGCCGTGGTATCTATCTGGGGTGACATCGGCACCGATGTGGTAAGATCCGCTGGTGCCAATGTAGTTGACAGTACCGATGTTGGCGGTGCTGCAAGAGTATTTGCAGTTTGTTTATCTGTTGGCTGGTTTTGTGTCCATGCCGCTGCGGTGCCAAGGGCGGATGCTTGTGTACTTTAGGAATCAATGTACCAGAGGATCCTGCTGCCTCTTTGGTACGGATAGCTCTGGGAGACAAAGAGTGAGTTTTTGTCTTCTTCCCAGTCTCCAATGGAGGCCTTAAGTGCCTCTTTTGAGATTTTAATTCGGCTGGTGGCTGTTGTCCTGGGTCAGAGGCCGGACGGAGAGATTTTTTCCATTAAAATTAGTTTAAGACGCAGGTCTTTATCGCGTCTCATCTGGCTACTGAGATTTTTACAATGAGGGCATTTTTGCGATACATGACACTCTCCGAGGCACTTTATACAGACGTCATGTCCATCTGAGGCGGGCATTGCGTCTCTACAAGAGTTACATCTCTTGAATCTAGGGGAAGTCGGCATTGTCGTGAGGGAGGAAATGAAGTGAACAAAATATATATTTTTTTAAACTAAATTAACTCAGGGTCATATCAAGGGAAGAGTTGGGAAAAGATAAGGATGGTTTTTGAGGTGGTTTAAAGGAGAAGTCGAGCACAAAGAAGAGACCATGGAAGCTCTGTCTGTAACCGAGGACAGTTAGAAGGAACTGAGGGGGGCTAGCTGCGCACATTGTAAAGGTGCCAAACAACCGGCATGAGATTGCTGCATCGCGCACGCAGTCCTAACGAGCACTGCTTTTAAATTCTCCGAACTGTAACGTGGGGACGCACTAAAGTCCAGAGTGGAGCACCCACGGGGACACCACTTGAAGGAGAAGGATTTGTTCTTGATGCCCTTCTTTACATCTTTTTCTTAGGTAATGTCACATACACACCTTCTACTACTAGCTCTGTTCTGACAACTTGCAAAGCTACCTTTCCACTCCAAATCTGTTTCTCACATTGAAATCCTCACATAAAGTAAACCTGTATCCTAGTGACATCATTGCCTAGATATGGAGGCTGAAGAAGAGAAAGCAGTCAATTTCTAATTCTTGGTACAACTTTTTCCATAACATTTAAAAAACCAAAAAAACCAATCAACTTTTTCTTTCTGTCCAAATAGATAAAAATCCAAGCTCTTAGGACTTCCTCGTCTTGATTACTGAATCTCCCTCTTCCTACTCTCTGGCCTCTCATTTCAGCATCTATCTATCCAATCATCACTGCACTCTTTAAATACTTCCACAGGTTCCTCTTTTCCACCATATCAAGTTAAAGCTTGTCTTGGCTTTTAACTCCCTGAACATAGAATAAATAGAAAAGTTGGGCTGGAAGGGACCTGATCTAGTCCAGCACCCTTGACAGTTGTTTCTCTAACCTGTACTTTAAAACCTCCAAAGATGGGGATTCCACAGCCTCCCTTGGAAGTTTATTCTAGTACTTAACTATCCTTATTATATATTAGGGAAAGCTTTCTAACCTAAATAACCCTTCCTGCAGATTAAGGCCATTACTTCTTGTCCTACCTTCAGCTGACATGGAGACTGCCCTTAACATATTTGAAGACTACCAGGTTTCCTCTTCCGTCTCCTTTTCTCAAAACTAAACATGTCTTGTTTTGTTTTTTTAAAACCATTCCCCAGTGGTCAGAATTTCTACGCCTTTTATTATTTTTGTTGCTGTTCTCTAGACTCTCTCCAATTTATTCACATCTTTCTTAAACTGTAATTCCCCAAACTGGACACAGTACTGCACCTGAGGCCTCAACAGTGTCAAGTAGACCAGAATAATTACCCTGCCATAACTCATACAACACACCTGGAAGAATGAATGATATTACCCTTTTTTGCAACTGCATTGCATTGTTGATTCATATTTATGACTCACTCTTCAGCCCCAGACCCTCTTTCAGCAGTATTACCATCTCACCAGTTAGTCTTCATTTTGTACTTGTGCATTTGATTTTTCACTTCTTAAAGCAGCGTTTTGCACTTATCGTAATTGAATTTCATCTTGATGATTTCAGAGCAGTTCTCCAGTCTGTAATGGTCATTTTGAATTCTAATCCTGTCCTGACATAAGTCTTCCCTTCCCTATTTGACCCAATCTCTTATTATGCTGTCTTTCATCTCCTCAGCTCTACCAGTGACACCACTTGCAACATCTTGTTTGTTTTTCTCTTCCACAACCATCTCTCTCCATTTTTTCCCATATATGTGCAAGGCCAATCCTGGTTGGTAAAGCCACTATCGTCGCTTTGCTGAAATACCTCTTTAAATTCCAATTCTTCAGCAATACACAACAATTTTAGCTGGCTAGTATTTTATTTGGGGGGGAGTGGTGAAATTCTTTATTCTATCATGCTATACACTAGATTTTACTGAATACCTATGTAATTTTATTTACATTGTACTTATCCTTCCTCCCATAATTTTCATTCTCCTACTGTTTTCCTAACACTCATTCCTATCAATCCATTGGAATTGCCAAACAGTCAGACTTGTGGCCCATTTTGTCTAGTATCCTATTTCCAACAGCAGGCAAAACCAAATGCTTCAGAGGAAAGTGGAAGAAACTCTACAGCGGGCAATTATATAATAAATTGCCCATGGGAAGGTTTCCTAAGAGAATGATTTATAACTTGCAGCATGAAAGTTTTATAGCTCTTCTAAACTTTTTTTAAAATTAGAGAATTCTAACAAGGTCATCCAGGGTTAAAAAAAAAAGCTTGAGAAAGTATTTGAAAGTAATTTTTAATTAGTGCAGTAGTTCTAAAGTAACTGTAATTGGGAATAATGTATCATTTTTGCCTGCAAGTCTTTTTAAAATCAGAAATTGTAAAAATATACTAACTAGTTTTTGCAGTGTGTCTAGAACACCTAATGTGTAAATTCCACCTTACTTATTGTAAGGGTGACCTCTAAATCTTATTGCTCAAAGTGAAAAACATGTTAAAGTTACACCTTTGCAAACAAAGACAAACAAATAATATACTGCAAACACAAACAGGATTGGTATGGGGAAGGACAGCATCAAGTGATCTATCTGCTGAGTTTTCATTTTGAAGGATTCTGTGTTTCATCTAGAACACCTGATTTCTTCTCTTACCCCATCAAAATTCATAAGGCCATTCTGGGCAATCCCTCTAATTATCAAACATTAATATGCTATTGAATCTTTAAATAACTATGCCAACAAGAGCCACATCATTTCTATTCTAAAATAGGTACCAAAAAAAGAGAGAAAAGGAGGTGAAAATGGAGAGATGAAAAGCATAATGCCATAAGTCAGCAGAGAATCTGGTAATATGTTTTTCTTGCACTAGTGATCAAGTGATAGCTTCAATCTCTTACTAATTCTTGATGCAGAATAGACAATATTGCAGCCTTCTTTCCTAAACTAATAATCAATGGTGCAATTTTGTCTCTCACTGTATCAACATGAGGAGAAGGCCATTCCACTTATTGGCAAAGAGGAGTCTCTTGGAATGGTGGTATTTTTTCTAATGTACAGAGCTCAACATTAACAGCTAATGAATTACAAAAGGAGTCTGTAAAATATAAAACTTTAAAAGCTATTAAACATTTTTATTTCCACTATTAATCTGTAAACTGCAATCATCTCTTTCTGATTGCAGTGTTTCATCAGAGAGGCCTAAGCACTTCCATAAGAATACTTACCTTTTTCTTGATCTGACCTGATGATTTCAAATCAAGCTATTTTTGAGAATATTTATACTGGAGTGACAAATATAAAAACCAAAATGTAAGTGTTATTGTCCTAAGCAACAAATACAGTCTTTTTCAGAAAGTGAATACTAATGGTCCTAAAGATCTAATCTTGCATTCCTTGTACACCCAAGCTCAAGTTTCGGGTGTGCAAGGAATGCAGGTTCTTATGTGGTATGGTTGGTTTACAAGGGAAATTTAATATTTGCTTTTTCTTTGTTTTCTTTACTGATATTCTGTTACGATACTGAATGTCAGCAGTAGCAGGTACTATTAGCTGTTTTTTACCTATCCATCTCATGATAGTCTTCTAGTACGTGATATTAATCTAGAACTCTGGACTAGACTGAAGGACAGATATTTAAAGATGTGCAAGGAGACATAAGTAGGGTTATATATATGGAAAATTAGGCTGAATATGAAATTCTTGAGAGAGGGTTAAAGCATTAGACTAGGGAATAGTACCAAGGAAAGCAGAGAAAGCCCCAACATTTGGGATATTTAAGAAAGGCAGCATGTAGGAAATTGGCAGAATGACATAATTACTAGGGCCAGCCAAGTGCTAGTATAAAGCAGGAAAGAAGCAAATTGTTCCTTGTTCTTTCCCTGTGTGACTCCTGACTTGGCTCTCCACCAAACCTAATCCCAGTGGAACTCCCCCTCACTTCTGCTCAAGGAGTGCTCAGCTTTGTGATAGCACTTCTAGAGCTGTGGAATTCCCTTATAGCTGCATAAAGCTGTGCCGATCCAGAGCTGAGAGCCCTGCAAGGAAGTAGGGGAGACAAAAAATGCCAACCTCAAACTTCTGTATGAAAAATAATAATAATAATAATAATAATAATAAAGGTTTCTTTAGAACAGACGACCTTAAAACCAACACACTAAAAGGGACAAAACAAGTGCAGAAGTCATTCAGATTGGTCAGACTTCTTGTACGAGGCATTTTAAGCACTGTGAATGCATTTGTTTGCAAAAGGTTGGGTGGCCACTGTACATGCTATACTGGCCTGCCGACCTTTTGCAAACAAATGCATTCACGGAGCTTAAAATGCCTCGTACAAGAAATCTGAACAATCTGAATTATTTCTAGAGTGGTACAGAATGTCTGACGGGCATCCTGAAATAACAGACAGGAACTGATAGGAAGTTGCACTTGTAGACAAGAAGCAAGTTAAATGAGGTAAAGATACCAAACTTGTCTCTATGACAACCTGGCAATCATAATGACTTTTTTCTTGTCTTGTTTGATTTTGTTGAAAATTTATAAGAGCAAGGTGGTGGGTTGATATGTATCAAGAAGGCCTCATCCATGAGATGAGGAAAGCATCTCATAGTGATCAAGTGAGTCCCCCTATGGAACAAAAGTGCTTGTACTTTGTGTCGGCAAAAAAAGATAGACTTCTGGAACCCCCAGGTTAGAAATATACTATTGAGAATTCACTAATCCAACTCCCACTCATAACTCTGGGAGAAGTGTCTGCTAAGGTTGTCAGTCATGATGTTCTGAATACCTGGAAGGGTAGAAAGATGACTATTTGATTGGCTCCCCATCAATTTCAGAGTTTTTTTTTTCCTTTGGCACAGAGTGAGGGGGAGCACAACCTGCACTCACAATTGATGCAGGCTTTATTATCTATCATGGTCTTGGTAGACTTGGCTTAGATCAGCAGAAGGAAGCAGAAGCAAGCCCTCCTGACAGCTCTCAGCTGTAAAATGTTGATGTGTAGAAGAGAGCCATTTGCCCTGTGTGTAGTCTGAGATGGGCTCCCTATCCCAAGAGAGATATGTCTGAGGAGTCTGAAAGAAAGAAACGAACAGGTGCAGAAAAGGGCTACTAGGATGATCCACGGAACAGAAAACCTGCCTTATGAGATGAGACTCAAAGAGCTTGGCTTGTTTAGCCTAACCAAAAGAAGGTTGAGGGGAGATACGATTGGTCTCTATAAATACATCAGAGAGATAAATACCAGGGAGGGAGAGGAATCATTTGAGTACAGCACCAGTGCAGACACAAGAACAAATGGTTACAAAGTGTCCATCAGGAAATTTAGGCTTGAAATTAGATGCAGGTTTCTAACAATTAGAGAAGTAAAGTTCTGTAATAGCCTTCCAAGGGGAACTGTGGGGGCAAAAAATGTAACTGCCTTCAAAACTGAGCTGACAAATTTATGGCGGAGATGGTATGATGGGACAGCCTAGTTTGGTAATTGAATGCTCTTTGACTACTGGTGGTGGATATGCCAGTGGCCTAAGAAGGGAAGGTAGATGGGGTTGGTTCGAAGTTATTACAGAGAATTCTTTCTTAGGTGACTGGCTGAGACTTGCCCACATGCTCAGGGTTTAATTGATTGCCATATACAGGAAAGAATTTTCCCCCAGGGAAGATTGGCTAGGGCTCTGGGGGTTTTTCACCTTCCCCTGTAGCATGGGGAAGGGCTCACTTGCTGGTGGATTCTCTGTATCTTAAAGTCTTTAAATCATGATTTGAGGACTTCAGTAACTCAGTCATAAGCTGGAAGCTTATTGCAGGAGTGGGTGGGTGAGGTTTTTTGGCCTGCATTATGCAGGAGGTCAGACTAGATGATCATATTGGTCCCTTCTGACCTTAGAGTCTATAAGTCTAAGCAACAAGACAATGGAAGCATTTGTTAGATTCTGGGGAGAATTTTTGGTCAGTAAGACGTTTGGGCTGTAAGACTACTGAAAGCATATGGTGAGAACCTTTGCTTGAATCTTATATAGTTTGTTATGTTAGGCAAACATAGCTTTTAACTTTATTTTCTTCTAATCATTTGACTTATGCCTCATTACTTGTACTCCCTTAAAATCTCTCTTTTTGTAATTAAACGTGTTTTATCTCATCCAGTGTGTTTAAACTGAAATATCTGGGATACTCTGTGTGAAGTGAAAAGTTAGGTTGGTATTATTTCTATTAAGGAAATAATAGTCTTTATATAAGCTTGTATTGTCCAGAAGAGAGCTGAAAATATAGAACATACATTTCCAGGGGAAAATATGACCCCAAATACGTTAGGGTCACCCTCCAGTATAATCCAGGCTGGTACGAGCCAAGATAGGGTTGGTTGGCTGTAACGCGCGTGCACGCACACACAGACATAGCTGAGAGTTACTTGAGGCTATGAGCAGCCAAGGGTAGAGGCTATAGCAGCAAGGCATTGTAAATAACACCCCTCATTAGAGGGCACGAGTGATATCGCTACTCTGCGTGAATTGTATACAAATTCCTAAGTGACTTTTTTTTTTTGTAAAATATGAAATAATGTATTACAAATTGTACTGGGAAAGGCCCTGGCACTGCAAAGGAATGTGAGGAAGTAGGTCTTTATATCAGCAGTTCTCAACCACTGTCAGGACAGAATGAACTTCTAAAATCAGCAGTACTAGCATGTAGGGTTTTGTTTTCATTGCAAGTTTCTAAATTCCATGGGTGAATTTAGTCCTTATAAAAGGGAGGAACTAATTTATATGAGTGCATCCACACTGGGCTTTTCCTCAAGTTGACTTAAGTTTTCCTTAAGTCGACTTAAGGAAATGCTTAAGTTGACTTAATAACACCTATTTTAGGTCAACTTAAGTCTTAAGTTGTCTCCTTAAGTCAATTTAAGGCCAATGTAGACAGTAATTAATGCTAAGTGGACTTTATTAAGTCTACTTCAAGCCAATATAATGGCTCTCTTTGCTGTTAAGTTGACTTAAAGTTGACTTAACTTTGTAAGTGTAGACATAGCCTAAGAGCAGGTGCTATATTATAAAAGCTTCAATGTACAGCTCTGCCGGTGCCTCATTTTTGTATTTCTAAGTGTATTGCTATTGTATCTGTAGAATGATATAGGCTCCCTCTGGTGACTGAAGTGATATTTTGGTTCCCATCAATATTAACCAAAGTCTGTGTTGCTCATTGGATAATGTCTAATGTACATTCAACATTAACATTTTGTTGGTGCTATATGATTAAGGAAAAAGATATACCAGAAAAAGTATTTTAATGGTGTCAAATGCATTATTACATTCTTAGCATTTAAATAAAGATTATTTTACATGGTAAAGAATTATTGAAAAAAACTCTCTCTCTTGAAGCAGCAAAATCTACATAAGAGGGTTTTCAGGAAATTTTTGTTTTTGTTTTTTTTTTTAATTCCAGTGCATATTTAATTTTTATCACATAAATATAAATAATTCAGTAGCACTCAAAGCTAACTAGGTCTTTTCTCTTGCCTGGTCAGAATGCTACAAATTTCCCATAATTTTTGTGAGGGTCATTTTTGGGAATTACTGGTGGTATAGATTTTTATGACTTTTCTAAAAGGAAAATTGAAAGTAAAGCTAATCTTGGGGGGAGTGAGGGGGGAAAATCGCTTGATCTACATAAATTCAAGTAAGAGAAAGAACATTTCAGCCATATGCATATATGATTGATATACGCCCAGGGTACGTGTACACTAAACTTTTTCCCACATAATAATTCCTATCATTGCTACCTCCAGTGCAGCTACCAGGAGTAGTAACAGAAGGAGTCCTAGTCTAGTGACTAATTGCATTAGAACAAGTCATCTGAACCTGCTCACAGTAGATCTAGTGGTTAAAATTACTGGGTTGCCTGATCTATACTAGTGCTACCACCATTGCAAACAATAGATGCAACAGTGGGAAATTCCAGGCAGAAAAATTGTAATGTAGACAAATGCTAGTACATTTCTAAGCCTCCACTAAAAAGACCCATGAAGAGAATTTAGAGGTCTCAGTTCAGAGCACTCACTTTTGGGTGTTAGAATCTTGGATAGGGACCACCATCTTCAGCTCTGGCTCTTATTAAATGTGACCATATGGGGGGGGGGGAGAACCTAGCACAGTTAATATCAGCTGAATAACTCTGGGGGGAAAAAAAGCAACTTTTCATAGAAACTTGAGAGCATCCACACTATAGGTATGCAAAAAAATTACATCTTAACACGAGGTGAAATTAGTCTATTTTCTGCTTTCACCTTAAACCCAAACCTCAGGACAGAATAGTTCTGCAAAACATTCCACATTCAAGAATTCACACTTTCCAACAGAAAACTGTTCTGCTGGAAAACTTCTCTTCCAACCAGTTCTACCTCCAAGTCTCGGACTGCTCTAACCCACACTGTCCCTTGGGGAATCAAATCTGATGTCCTGTGTAACACACGGAACTATTGCCAAGTGACATGATATTTCACTCCTAACCATTTAAAACGGCTTGTTTTTCACTAAAGAAAAGATCCCAAAAAAGAAAAGGATTAAGAACCAGCACTGAAATATGTAAATCCAAATAAATTCATCTATAAATGCACCAAATAAATGTTATTTATATGGAACATGCAGTCATCCAGTTATATTAATGCAAGTATTATAATCCAGTATGTCATCTGCATATATTTTAATTTTGAATTAACATTATTTTAATTAATAGGTGGGTAATGCTCAGAGATACATACAATCAAATAAGCCTGTTTGGTTTGAGGGAACTCTCAACTAAACACCTGTTACTACTGTATTTCTAAATTTGGAAATAGCCTCAGCACAGATACCATGCTGGCATTGTTCTGTGCACTATGGGATTCTCTAGGAAATTTTGTTTTAAACCCTTTAAGAGTTTGTCCAGGCTGTAAGTAATCAGGTTCATGTTAACCTGTGTTCAAGAGCACAGCATTCAAAATTAACCCTTCTGACAGGATCAGAAACTGAGTTGCTAAAGCCATTCTGTCTTTCTTGTATGCCAGGCTCTCTGAAAGCTGTAGTCCCCAAAGCCCAACCTTTCTCTCACCACCTAGAAAGATCGAAGGGTTTTCTTTATGGACTATATAGAAATCTTAGGGGGAAAAAAGTTAGAGGATGGCCAGGAGACCTTCAAGCCCAGGTTTAGGACCTTGTTTCCAGGAAGCAGAACAGCATTCATTAGCGTGTAAAGATAGAATTATAGTTCCCAACCTAATCTGGAGCACCAATCAGGAGGCATGTCTACACTAGCAATTTAGGTCGACTTAAGGACCCTTAAGTCGACCTAAATTACTCCATGTTCACACTGGACTTTCATTAAGTCGACTTAAGAAATTCCTTAAGTCAGCTTAATAAAAGCTTAAGTCGATTTAATAACAATCGCCTATTATGTCGACTTAAGGGTTACTCGCCATCCACACCGTCCTTAAGTCAATTTTATTAAGTCAACTTAAGGCCAGTTAAGTCGACTTGACTAAGTTGACGTAAAGTGTTGCCACTTTGTTAAGTTGACTTAATAAGGTCGATTTTAAGTTGACTTAAAGTCGACCTTATTAAGTTGACTTAAAGTCAACTTAACTTTTTCTAGTGTAGACATACCCAGGAAGTGAGTTTAGCAAGAGAATATAACGGGACAATTCATAGGACAAGAGTGAGATAAGTTAGTAGAGAAGATGGATGGAGAAGAATAGAGAAGAATTTTCAATGTCAGTCAGTTCTTGGGGACTGGACAGGGATAGAAAATGTCTTCATGTACCTTATGACCCTGTAAGTACCTTTCTTACTTTTCTGCCCATAAGCCCCAATTCAAGCACTGAATAGGGTACATTGGCTATGTCTACACTAGAAAAGTTAAGTTGACTTAAGGTCCACTTTAAGTCGACTTAACGAAGTCAACTTACTTTTCTAGTGTAGACATAGCCCCTTGTTGATCTTATTAAGTCAACTTAACACTTTAAATTGACTTAAGGTTGATTTAGGCACTAATCCCCATCCACACTGGCTTTAAGTCGATTTAAGGAGTCGACTTAAGGCTTAAGTCGACTTGAGTTTTCCTTAAGTTGACTTAAGGAAATGCTTAAGTCAACTTAATAAAAGCCCAGTATGGACGCGGCTTTGTTTAGGTTGACTTAAGTGTCCTTAAGTCGACCTAACTTGCCATTTTGTTTAAAGATGGCTAAGCAACAGTTGTAAAAAGCTGTACTACAATTAAAAACTCGTTAGCCACTTTAAACTGCGTTTTCATCCAAGCACATTTTAAAAATTTTAGTATGGCAAGGGCTTTAAAACAGCTTGTTGTTTTATAATGTGGCTGATTTACTTTTATATGCTAAGGACTTTTACTTGGATTTCTTTATTTTGGTATGTGGGAAGCATTTTGAAATCAGATATGCACAAAGTAGCGTTTAATGAAACTTTACCATAACAATATTTAAAATCAACTCTGTACAACTGTATCTAACCTAATCTTCAAACTCTATTTGCAGATTTCTAATATTTGTATAAGCAATGTGGTCTTTCAAAATAATCTTTTCAAGGTGTCAAAAAACTAAGAGTGAATAAGTTTTGGAAAAAAAAATTTCCTGCCACACTCAATAAGCATTTCAACACAGTTTATGCCCTTAACTTTATTAAGTATATGTAAAATAGGACCATCTTTTAGAAGAAAAATATTTTGCCACATGCTGTATCAGGGGAAAAGTTTTATAACATGTGGGTTCTCTTTGAGCTATGTAAATTGAGTTTTCATAGGAAAAGCTGTACATTACATCTAACAAGACTATCTTGTGGTAACGAACAGATACTGCAACATTTTCCAAAATAGGATCAAGGAGAGGCTGGGAGGGAAGGAAAGTTATAATTGTGTTTTGGCATTTATAACCATCTTGAGGGTTAAATAAAGTATCAATTTTCATGGAAAATAGATGATGCAGAACTCAATGAGTAACTCGCTATAGTGCTGGCAAGTTTCCACCTGAGATATTATGATGTCCTACACACAGCAATGCCTCAGTTCAACCTGTAGTCAAGATATGGACTACTGAGAGAGATGGCCTCTGAACAGTTATAGATTATGTTCTTTATCTATGATTTTAAAGGAAGGTCTCCTTCATTTTATTGAAAGTTAGACTCCTGGCACTTTTCAACGGGGAGTAACCCCAACGTCCTGTTCTTTTCAACTATCAATGTCCAAGGTAATGAGAGTTATTGCTGCACATGCAATATCTGCTTTTTTGCATAAACAATCATTTCATTGTCACAATGTATTTCATTAAGGAAGCAGAGTATGCATGATGCTCTGTACAACTAAATTTACTGCATGATGTACCAACATCATTTTCTAGGCAGTGGATAGTTCTTGACACCACTGCACGTCATGATGAATCAATATTTAGCGCATTTATTTCTGGTTTCAGAGTAACAGAAAGCAACTGTGGAAATATTTGCAGTATAAAACAACGTTGGATAACACTGTAGTTCACTGGCCTACTCTTGCATTATTTACTTGTGCAAAAAGTTCATCCGTAGGGGGAAAAAAAGAAGTAAGACAGCAGAAGTGCGACTTACGTGATATACTTATGGAGACAGACTGTACTAACAGTCAGATTACTTCATTTTTGGCCTGCGGTACCATTACACAACTTTAAAGAGGATCTAGAGTCTCCATGTACATTTTACAAGGTCCTTTTAAAATGTGCAGTAATTCCATTTGCCAACTGGCATGCTTTCAAGGGAACTCTGGTTGGGCCTTATCATATGGAAAGAGGAAGAAACAAAGAATTTTTTCTGTACTCTCTACTATTCTGTTTGAGAGTGAAGATTAAATCAAATTCTGTAAGTCAAGGAGACTCCAGTGAAAGTATTTTTTTATATTCAAGTCCATAATTAAAGGTGTTACCAACAGGAAGACTAGATTTATAGCAGTCACGTAAACCAGCTCAAGTAGCAGTGATCCTATGGCTTATACTTCCCTGCATTTATTTTCCTCCCATTCTGTAAGTCCTCCAACTTCAAGTGTCTTACAAAGTGGGATTTTCTCCCACAAAAGTTCATGTGATAAATAAATTTGTTAGTCTTTAAAAGTGCCAAAAGACTCCTTGGGTTTTTTTAAAAAGTGCTATACAAAGATGCTGAATAGATTTCATTTTTTTATATTTACTAGTTTCAACATTTTTTTTGAAGCTGTGCCTTTAATGCATGCAATGTTTTAGTACTGAGCAGTGGTTCCCAACCTTTTTGCCTCAAGGGCCACAGGTATCATTTTTACAGCCCTGAAGAGCCACCAGCACCCCCTCAGCAAGCCTCCTCTAAAAAGCAGTTTGACTCCTTGCTCGCTGATCTCCCTGGCTGCAGCAGGGAAACTGCACACATCCTGTAGCTCTGCACATAGATGGTCTTAGCGGGTGGGTAGTGCAGGCAGCTGTCCATGACCCTGTGCGGGAAGGGGCCCCACCCACTACCACTTTAAGTATCACTGCTTTAAGTATCCCAGCAGCACACATGAGTACCAACTAGGGTAGGAGCACCGGCAGCAGATAGCCACTCAGCCAGGCAATAGGTAGCCAATTGGGGGGGTGCAGAAAGGCTGCAGGAGAAGCGGGTGGCCGGAGCAGGGGAGGCCACAGGGGAGAAGGGGGCAGCTGGGGGAGGCTGCAGGGGGGAAGAAGCTGCAGGGGGCAAGGAGGCAGCCGGGGGAGGCAGTAGAGGGAGAAGGGGATGGCCGGGGGGGAGGCGGCAGGGAGTCCACAGGGCAGTTGTGTGAGCTGGGGGGCTGGGGCCCTGGCGAGGCAGGGGCGTGGGGAGGGAAGTCAAGGATGGGGCCCCACACATGGCGTGGAGGCCCCATCCTTGACTTTTGCCCCGGGCCCTGGAATCCCTAAGGCCGCCCCTGACTCTGCGCACTCTATTTGGGTCCCTAGGCAGTAGCTCCCTTCTGCAGCCAGGGGACAGAAGATCAGTGCTCCCCTTCCTTCCCTCTGACTCCAGCAAGGACTCTTGCACCTATGGACCCAGGCAGAGTGCTTTGCAATGCTCCCTGCTACAGCCCAAGGGGATGGGAGCACTAATCTCTTGTCCCTTTGGCTACAGCAAGGAGCTGGCATCAGCCTTTTAGCCCTGAAGAAACACACTCCATCTGGGTCCTTAGGTAGTGACTGCATTCTGCAACTTGCAGGAGGGGAGCCAAGGGCCACTTTGAAAGCCCCTGAGGGCCACTTTTGGCCTCCGGACACAGGTTGGGAACCACTGCTATAGAGAACAGATGTGTGAAAAGACTAGAAAGTTAATAATTGACCTATGATTTGCCTAATCTAGTTTGCTTGGGCTCCAATCATTAAATTCCTCTTCTGACAGTTTAGAATTATCAATACAATTCAAGTTCCATCAGATAAGAATGTGACTTGGCTTCTCCTTACAGCCCAACACTTGTCTAAACATATCTGTAGTTTATTATTTATATAGCGGTCACTAAACGGTATATTGTTACAGTATGAAAAATACTAGATTTTATAAGCATATGATAAACTAAATGTTTAATCAATTAAGTATCACTACTATGTTTCCAGCTCAGGGGTTTTTAATTTTAGTCCCTAATCTACTGACAGAATTTTACTGAAAATAGATAAACCATGGTCACAAGGGTAGAAGTTACAATTTTACCATCTGCAATAAGCATTGGCATAAGATTCCATACAGCTTTGCTTATATTAAATTCCAAATATGAATACCTCTTAAAATGGGGGTTCCTACCAGAACAAAGACGTTTACATAGTACCCTGGCAAAGCTAATTTGAACTGGGATCTAAATAAGAATACAGTCCCAATAAGTAGGGGCCTCAAAGCTTTGAAACAGAATTGTTAAAAATTTCAAAGTATTTCATTTAAATCTCATTGAGCACAAAGTGAGATGATCAGGAATCCCTGCCGCACCCTCAAACAAGGTAAAACCTGGGTAAAGTAGAGGTTGTAAGCTTTGAAAGGCAATTCCCACTTCCAAACTGGCTGAAGAGGGGAAGGGGAAAAAACATTTTGAAGGATCAGGGCATTGCATTATTCCCCTGAATCCCATCTGGATTTCTAGAGTTAATCATACATACATTTTGGGGGTTAAGGGCCCAAAGAAATATTTCAGTCAAACCAAAAAGTGTACATAATTAAAAGATACTTAGCCTCCACCTGTGTCACTTGGTAAGAAAAGAATATATGAAATGGTTACTTACCTGTAACTGTACTTACCTGTTCTTCGAGATGTGTTACTCATGTACATTCCAACTCAGGTGTGCGCATGTTGCATACACGGATCGCCGGAAAGTTTTCCCCTAGACTACCTTTAGGGTTGCCTGCAGCCTCCGGGGGCGCCCCTGCAACCTTCTCTCTATACATATATTCCAGCTGACCCTCTCCCTCCCCAGTTCCTTCTTGCCGGAATTCCAGCTGAGGGGAGGAGGGTGGGTGTTGGAATAATGTACATGAGCAACACATCTCAAAGAACATTAGTTACAGGTAAGTAAACGTTGTTTCTTTGAGTGATTGCTCATGTCAATTCCAACTCAGGTGATTCCCAAGCCTTACCCTGGAGAAGGGACAGAATTCTAGACGCACCTTGCCTGCAGAACCGCTCTGCTGACCACTGCATCCTCTCTTGCCTGCTCTGTTAGTGCATAGTGCTGCGCAAAGGTATGCACCATGTTGCCGCCTTGCAGATGTCCATTATGGGCACGTGTGCCAGGAACACCGCGGAGGACACTTGAGCCTGGGGCGAATGCACTGTTACCTGGGGAGGCAGAACTGTGGCCAGGATGAAGTATTGCTTGATGCAGGCAGAGATCCATGACGACAAACACTGGGAGGAAACCAGTTGCCCTTTCATTCTGTCTGCCACTGCTATGAACAGTTGGGGTGACTTATGAAAAGGCTTAGTACGGTCCAGGTAGAAGGCTAGAGCCTTCCGGACATCCAATGTGTGGAGCCTTCGGTCCTCATCCAAGGTGTGTGGCTTTGGGTAGAACACTGGGAGGAAGATATCTTGAGAGGTGTGGAAGTGAAAGATTACTTTGGGAAGGAAGGCCAGGTGAGGATGGAATCAAACTTTGTCTTTAAAGAATAAGGTATAAGGGGGCTCCGACGCGAGCCCTCTCAGCTCTGATACCAGCCTTGCTGATGTGATTGCCACTAAGAAGGCAACTTTCCAAGACAGCAAAGGAGTGAGCAGGATGCCATTGGCTTGGACGGGGCCCCATCAGCCTCAGGAGGACTAGATTCAAAGTCCACCGGGCTACAGGAAGCTGGGCGGATGGGTAAAGTCTGTCCAGACCCTTCAGGAAGCGCTTCACCATTGGTTCTGAGAACAGGGAGCCCTGTGGCGTATCCTTGTAGATGGCTGAAATCGCCGCTAAATGGAACTTGAGGGAAGCACTTGACAGGCCCTGCTGCTTAAGATCTAGCAGATAGTCCAAAATTATTGGAACAGGCGCCAATGTGGCCAAGTCTTCCCTTCTCTCCATCCAGGAAGAAAATCTCTTCCATTTTGCCCAATAAGTGGCTCTGGTTCATGGTTTTCGGCTGTTCAGCAGAACCTCCTGCACCTGGGACGAGCACTGGAGCTCCGACTCATTCAACATCAAGGTGCCAGGCCTTGAAGTGAAGGGCCTCGAGATTGGGGTGTCTCAACTTCCCCTGGTTCTGCATGAGTAAATCTGGGTAAAATGGTAGGGGGATTGGGTGCTTGTGCGACAACTCCAGCAGAGTTGTAAACCAATGCTGTCGGGGCCACTCCGGTGCAATCAGAATGACTATTGCTCTGTCCCATTTTATTTTCAGAAGTACCTTGTGGATTAGCGGGGTCAGAGGGAAGGAATAGAACCTCTGGCCGGACCATGGAATCAGGAAGGCATCTGCTAGCGAGCCCGGGCTGCGATTCTGGAACGAACAAAAGGTGACACATTTCCAGTTGAATTCCGATGCGAACAGGTCTATTTGGGGAGACTCCCTCCTGTAAGACGTCTGTTTGGATTGACCATGTTTGGGTTAGGAACCGCCTGCTCAGCATGTCCGCCAGAAGGTTCTGGGGCCCGGGTAAGTATGAGGCCACCATGCAGATCAAGTGCTGGATGCAGAATTCCCACAGGTTATGGGCTTCCTGGCAGAGGGGAGAGGACCGAGCTCCACCCTGTTTGTTGATATCGTGCATGGCTGTGGCGTTGTCCGTTTGAACCAGCACTGACTTGCCCGCCAGCTTGTCTTGAAACACTACGCAGACCAGATGGACTGCTCTGAGCATCTTCACATTTATGTGGAGTCGAGCCTCTATTGCAGGCCAATGACCATGAGTTCACAGGTCGCGCAGGTTACCCCCTCATCCTGCATCTGACACATCTGTCACCAGACACTCCGAGTGTTCAGGGGATTGGAACGGCATCCCAGCGCACACATTCCAAGGAGTGAGCCACCACTATAAGGTCTTCACTATGTGTGGGGGTAAGCATACCAGGGTGTCCAGAGAGTCTCGTGCTGGTCGGTACACCATCGCCAACCAGGCTTGGAGGGGACGCAGTCTTAGACTCACAAATTCCACCACATAAGTGCACGAGGCCATGTGGCCTAACAGCCTCAGACATGTGCAGACCAAGGTTAAGGGATGACTGGTCAGTTCCTTGACCAGGCCACACAAGGTCAGAAAACGGTCTTGTGGGAGAGAGAGACCCACTCTTCCCTTGAGTCCAGGATAGCCCCGATGAACAATATTTGTTGTGCAGGAAGTAACGTGGACTTACAATCATTTATCAGGAGCCCCAGGCCATCAAAGGTGGACTGTGTTATATATAGGTGTGCATGAACTTCCTGCTGAGAGCGGCCTCTTACCAGCCAGTCATCTAGATAGAGAAATACTTGTATCTTTTGACATTTGAAGTGGGTCACTACAACCACAAGGCACTTTGTAAAGACCCTTGGTGCTGCTGATAGACCGAATGGGAGGACAACAAACTAGAAATGTCTCTGGCCCACCATGAATCTTAGGAAGCGCCTGTGACGTGGTTGAATAGCTATATGGAAGTATGTATCCCTCAAATGTATCCCTGGGCTCCAAAGAGGGGATCATAGCAGCTAGGGAGACCATACGGAACTTTTGCCTGTGCAGGAATTTGTTTAATCTCCCCAGGTCTAATATCAGGCATAGGCCTCCCTTTGCTTTGGGGATTAAGAAATAGCGGGAGGAGAATTCCGATCTGCTGGCACCTCCTGCACTGCTCCTTAGGAGATGAGAGCTCGCACCTCTTCTTCCAGTAGATGTTCGTGAGAAGAGTCCCTGAAGAGGGACAGGGAAGGGTGGGGCAGGTGGTTAGGGGTACAGACAAAAACTGGAGTGAATACCCCCATTTAACCATGCGCAAAACCCATTGGTCCAATGTAATTCTGGACCATGCCCAGTAAAAGCGAAATAGTCTGTCCCCAAAGGGTGGGAGCTGGAGGTCCTTGGGAGTGACTGGTGTGTCACCCTCAGGCGTGGCCTCAAAAGGTTTTCTTGGCGCTTGGTTGAGTTCGTGCCTGGCTCCTACTATGACCTGACGCTCTTTGGTTTGAACAAAGGCCATTGAGCCCTCCACGCCACTGGGAGTCTGATCTACTCTGGTACTGGCGTGTAGGAGGTTGGAAAGGGTGTCTCTGAGGGGCAGGTGTATGCTGACCCAATGACTTCAGCATGGCCTGTGAGACCTTTAGGGTCTGCAACTTAGCATCCGTTTGCAAAGAAAAGAGCTCGGGGCCTTCGAAGGGAAGATCCTGAATAGTTGTCTGAACCTCTTGGGGAAGGCCTAACGCTTGTAACCAAGAACTTCTTCTCATTGTGACCCCAGAGGCCATAGCTCGCGTGGCGGCATCTGCCGCATCTAGGGCTGATTGAAGTAGAACCCTTGTTATCATCTTTCCTTCCTTGACCAATGCCACCAGCTCTGGTCGGGAATCCTGTGGCACTGAGTCAGTGAACTTCTCCATGAAGGAGAGAATATAGCCTGCTGGTTGGCTATTCTGAGCTGAAGTCCCACCCCAGAATAAACCTTCCCCCCAAACAAGTTCTGGGCAAAACACAGGATAGAGAACAAGCCAGAGAGAGAGGGGGGCAAAAATGAGTCCTGTTAAGGAAGCCTTGGTGAATGAACCTACCATAACAGTCCCAAACCAGAGGCAAGGTAAGTCAGTGGAAGAGGAAGATCCTGAGACTAGATCTAGAGGGACCATTTATGCAGGTATATATAAACCTGGAGCCAAGTAAACTGGAAGCAAGATCTGTGGGATGTCACTGTGTGATGACCAATGGCCAAACCGCTATGCTCAAAGTATACTTTCTGTGGGTGGAAGGCAGAGGACTCTCACCGGTGGCCCATAGAAGGCCAACCCCAAAAGGCACAGGAACCCCCAGTAGAATCCAAACCCCCCTAAAGAGCAGGGACAGGAAAGAAAGCCTCTTCCGCAGGCAAGAAAAAAACATTAGGTGAAATAAGGTTGTGTGACAGTGCAGTATTAGTAGTGGTCACTGAGTCTGAACACTGGGGAAAGTGCTGGCTTAGTTTAAACCAGTTACATGCTTCTGGGAACTATGAGCCCCGGATGCTAACTGCTGGGCTAATGATGCAGCTGGAAGGCAGTAAGTGGAAAGAATAGGAAGTAAGAGGGAGACCAGAAAGATGCTGAGAAGGGAGGGCTGCAGGGAAGTCTCCCTTTGGTCTAAGCCTGCATTACATTATTACATTGCAAGAAAAGAATGAACGTATTCTGTGGTGAAAGATAAAAGCCTGGTGTGTTTGTGACTGAGGCCACACAAACTGGGCAGGCAATTGTGTCACAGGTGTCACTACCTGGGGTACTCAAGTCCCCTGCTGAATGTGTGTGTGTGTTTGTATCACACATAAAATGTGTCTAGAAAAATGGGCGCTATAAGACAAGACTGAGGTGAGTTGGCAAAGTGGTGTGATTAAAAGCTCTATCTTGAGAAGTACTGTATTCTCAAAAGCAAGTGAAGTCAAAGGAAATTGAAGACATTCAGCATCTCTCAGAAGACTCTCAATGGCTATGTCTACACTTGGTAATTTAAGTCGACTTAACTAAGTGGACTTAGTGTGTCCACACTTAAAAATAAAGTCGACTTAAAGGGGAACTTAAAATGTCGACCTAGAGCGTCCACAATGGATGCCTAGGTCGACTTCTAGGGGCTTAGGGGGACATTGGGCAGGTCCATGGGGACAGGGGGGCACCCCTTGCCCAATGCCAGGGGGTTCAGCCTTTGCCCCATTGTACCTAGGTACAATGGGGCAAAGGGGGACAGGGACCCTGGCAGGGCATAGGGGCAGGGTGGCCAGGGCTCTGCCCTGCCCTGTGGGGGGGCATGCCAGGTTCCCCCTGTGCCCCCCCCCAACAGGGAGGGCATTGGTGTAGCCCTAAGTCGATTTAGGGCTACCCCACGTCTACACTGGCTTAAGTCGACTCTAAGGAGTCGACTTAAGCCTTAGGTCTACTAGGAAGGTGGTTTTATAAAGTCGACTTAAGGAAAATAAAGTCGACTTAATTTTAATTAAGTCGACCTAAGCAGCTTGCTTAAGTCGACTTAAGGAAACTGTAGTGTAGACGCAGGGTAAATTAAGTCGACTTAATTTACTAGTGTAGACGCAGCCAATAAGTTTGCACGGTGCCTTTCTACATATGGTTCCAAACAATGATATTAATCCTTTGCTCTCAGAAACACACCCTCAAAACTGTTTATTGATGTTTAAGAGAGAAAAGTCTCTCTTTTAGGATACTTTTTATAGCTCCTCTGCACTTAAAATCTAAAATTAATCATTCAGTAGTTAGATTTGTCTCTGTTCAGCTTATTAGATGTTACAGTCAACGAATCATCCAAAGACTATTTGACTAAACAGTCTTACCAGTAGAGAAGATGAAAACTGTGTTGTCCCAAAGTCCATATCTCTTGAGGGCTGCTGTGACATTTCCTACAGCTTCATCCATAATGGACACCATTCCTGCATAGTGGCGTCTCTTCTCATCTTTGAAGAAGGCATATGGTTTTATGTATTCTTCAGGGACCTGAAGGGGCTCATGGACAGATTGGAGGGCAAGGTAAAGAAACAGAGGCTGGGGGAAAAAGAAACCGGTATGCAAGTTACATGAGAGAGTACCCAAGCATTAAATGAAATACACACACACACACACACACAATTAATACAGAATTTTATTTTATTTTCTCCTGATTTCTCCAACCATAAGATATCCATAATTCTAGCAGAGGCCTTTCTGAAAGGCACTGAAATATTAGTGTATATTTTCATTTTAATGGCAGCAAAGCCAGATGATTTTATGATCTTCCTTCCACTCAACTTACCTTCCCATCCTCTTTTCAAAGGCAAGACTAAACTACATACACTACTGTTTTTATTATTATAGCAGTCTCACAAACCTGTAAATCACCAAACAAAAAGTTGTAAACAGGATTTGGGTAGGAAGTCTGAATCCCAGATTCATTATAAAAAATACTATTATATTTCATGTGCAAAATATACTGGTTAGTGGTAGTGTCACTTGTTATAAAAATCTCCATTGCATTTTCTTACTACATTCCCACTACAGACCTTACCAGGAGGTCAACTCACCACTGGCAGTGGAGTTTTCATTGTTATTTTATTTTTAAACCAGTACCCAATCATTTCATTTCCCTAAGTGTCATCTTGTAATTGGTTCCATTAGCTAGAAAACAACTTTGCTTGCCAATATCTCTGACCTCAAGGTGAATTCTTTAAGCAAGTTTTGTGAACTAACAATTCAAAATAGTATGTGATCATACAACAAAAGATTATCATAATATATAACAATAAGGGGGCCAAATTAAGGCTTCACAGGCATCCTTAATTCTGGCATAGTGCATTTGTTACAAATACATCAGTTAACCCACAGATCAGCATTCTCCATGCTCTTGTCCAAAGCAATATAGTCTGTTTGCACTATCTTCTTATGAGATTTAAGCCTAGTCTACATTGCCACGTTGGGTCGGCAGGAGATACGCAATCCACAGTATGTAGTTTGCGTATCTCCCTTTGACTTACTTACCCTCCCTTACTGCATCATCTTCACTGGGCTGTGCCAATGAAAATGCTCTCTGTCTGATGCAGCATTACCCTTTTTTCGGGGGTGGAATTACTGCATTGAATGGAGAACACATCCGGGATTGATTGAGCAGGTCCCCACTGGCTGCTCAATTGATCCCACTGCATCGATCTGTGGAGACTGATGCAGGGATTTCAGTATAGACAAGCTCTTAGTAACAAAGAAGTGATAGTTTTGAGGGATTGTTAACATGACTGCAGTGTTTAATATGAACGTTCATTACAACATGGTCTAAAAAGTCTTTATATTAGAGAAAGGAAGGCTGGAGTCTAGATTTTTTTCCCAGGAGACACTTAAATTAAGAACTTCAACTTTGCTTTTTTTAAATATAGGTTCAGATATTTTACATTTAAGCTCACTGCATCTTAACAAGGAAAATTATTGTAATAAGGGAAACATCCCTGGCTTCTGAGTTTGAACATTGTATAAAGATGGTCCCTTATATGAAGTAAAGCTATGTTAATTAATTTTCCATTGAATAATTAAGATCTTCCTCATCATATCCAGCCCCCTCCTACACTGTATCCCCTGTAGAAATCTTTTTAACTATTATGTTCACCAGGTTATACAAAATAAGGACTTTGAATACTAAAATATCGATGCAGTACTGTCCATTTCTGTTTGCTGAACTTTTAAATTAAGTGCATTTGCTAATCTGGACTATTTTCTTGTGGATCAATCTCTAGTTCGTAAAACATGCACTCATAAGAGAGCATGTCCTATTTAAATCGGTTTCCTCTAGGTTTAGTGTAGGTCATTGTTCCTGTAAGAAAGCCCATCACAAGGCCAGCCACTCTGTTAATATAGTGAGGGCTGTCATAAATACAGCTCTGTATTTAGATATTGAGAAAGCAAACTCAAGTCATGCAGGTTAATATTGCATGAGCACTAATATTAAAAACACAGAATCATAGGGTTGGAAGGGACCTCATGAGGTCATCTAGTCCAACCCCCTGCTAAGAGCAGGACCGTTCCCATTAAATAATGTAAAATAAGTTAACAAAAAAGCAATAGCTGTCTACTGTACCTTATCAGTTTTGTAGTTGGCTATAAGATCAATAGCTCTTTTTGTAAATATGTTTGTGGAGTACATGTTTTCAAATCCACTTGCAGCTTCTTCTCCATCTCGAAAATCAAGAGCACAGCGTGTTACATTCTTTGCATTGATGAAAACACAACGCTCATGGGAATAATAATCTTCACTTCCCAGAAGATAACCTAGAATAGAAAAAGGTCACAAAGTGAGCAGCCCAACATATAATTTACTATACATAAGATAATACACCACGAGAAGACTTTCAGAAGGCACAATGGGAGCCGAGTACCAAAACTGCCCTCTGTGCCTTTGAAAACCTGCACCTTCAGACTTTCATACTTCAAAAACAAAACAAAGCTCAAGGCTAGTCAGTGCAACATTCCTTAATATTTCTCATCTTGTATTTGAAAATATAAAGTCACAAAAATCCAGATTTATACAAATCCAGAAAAATTAAGAAGAGTTAAATAATTTCCATGTAAATTGGCATGCTTATAAATTAAAGATTAATGTTAAAATAATGCAGATGTTCTGAGTCTATAGTTAACTGGGATAAGTTTTAGTTACGGTTCTGTAAATTGTATTTGTTAGTAGAGAATACTTGTATCTAAATATATACTATAAACACTGGAGTTATCATACTGTTTATTGAATGGTAACAGATGCATTACAGGAATGTCTTCCATGTGAAGAGTGTTGATTTCTGATCTCCTACTGACACCAACTGGTGAAAGAAAACTCATTCTTTATAGAGTGATTTATTGATTTGTCAATTTATTGCTTTCTTCAGAAAGTAAACCGTATAAAAATAAGGCTCTACTACAAATAATCAAAGGTCCAATATTACAGAGTACTGAGCAGCTTTATTTCCCATTGACTAGAAGCAATGAAATTCCCTCAAAAACCTTTTGCAACCTCACCCCTAAATGAACCTCAATTTTACCACCCAAAAATTCTTGAGAATAACAGGTGGAGTTTGGAAAATACCCTGAAGGAAACTAAGTTTGGTCCCATTGTGGGGACAGAAAAAAAACAAAAACAAACACTCCTTCCAATAGCCCACTCCATCTAAAACCTATTGAACCTCCACCCTGGATCAAACAACTAAAAGGTCTAGTGTTAACAGTTTCCAGCTATGGAATACTGTGCATGTGCAAAACTCCATTGCTGCAAAGAATGTCAAAAAAAAAGACACAAAGTGCTTTCTAAAGGAAACATCAAAAACATGCTCTTCAGAACAAGAAATAAATTGTGGGTTTTAGTTTCTTTCCTTAAGAACATCTGCTGATTTTGGTTGATATTACTTAAAAATCCACAATGGGCCACTAGCTAAGAGTTCCCAGCTTGAGACACATAGGGCCAGATTTGCAAAAGCATTGAACATTCACGGTTGTAAACAAAGTCAACTGGAGTCATATTTTGAACATATAAAGTGCTAAGTGTGCTGAAAAATAATTAGCTCCCTCTCATACTGGTGTAGAAGCAAATAAGAACATAAGAAAGGCCGTACTGGGTCAGACCAGAGGTCCATCCAGCCCAGTATCTGTCTACCGACAGTGGCCAGTGCCAGGTACCCCAGAGGGAGTGAACCTAACAGGCAATGAACAAGTGATCACTCTCCTGCCATCCGTCTCCATCCTCTGATAAACAGAGGCTAGGGACACCATTCTTAACCCCTTTCTGGCTAATAGCCATTTATGGACTTAGCCACCATGAACTTATCCAGTTCCCTTTTAAATATTGTTATAATCCCAGCCTTCACAACCTCCTCAGGTAAGGAGTTCCACAAGTTGACTGTGCGTTGTGTGAAGAAGAACTTCCTTTTATTTGTTTTGAACCTGCTACCTATCTGTTTCATTTGGTGACCCCTGGTTCTTGTATTATGGGAGTAAGTAAACAACTTTTCCTTGTCCACTTTTTCCACATCAGTCATAATTTTATATACTTCTATCATGTCCCCCCTCAATCTCCTCTTTTCCAAGCTGAAGAGGCCTAGCCTTTTTAATCGTTCCTCATACGAGACACTCTCCAAACCCCTAATCATTTTAGTTGCCCATTTCTGAACCTTTTCTAGTGCTAGAATATCTTTTTTGAGATGAGGAGACCACATCTGTACACAGTATTCGAGATGTGGGCGTACCATGGATTTATATAAGGGCAATAATACATTTGCAGTCTTATTTTCTATGATTCCTAACATCCTGTTTGCTTTTTTGACTGCCTCCGCACACTGTATGGACATCTTCCGAGAACTATCCACAATGACTCCAAGATCTTTTTCTTGACTCGTTGTAGCCAAATTGGCCCCCATCATATTATAGGTATAGTTGGGGTTATTTTTTCCAATGTGCATTACTTTACACTTATCCACATTAAATTTCATTTGCCATTTGGTTGCCCAATCACTTAGTTTTGTGAGATCTTTTTGAAGTTCTTCACAATCTGCTTTGGTCTTGACTATCTTGAGTAGTTTAGTATCATCTGCAAACTAAGCCACCTCACTGTTTACCCCTTTCTCCAGATCATTTATGAATAAATTGAATAGGACTGGTCCTAGGACCGACCCTTGGGGAACACCACTAGCTACCCTTTTCCAATCTGAGAATTTACCATTTACTCCTACCCTTTGTTCCCTGTCTTTTAACCAGTTCTCAATCCATGAAAGGACCTTCCCTTTTATCCCATGACAACTTAACTTACGTAACAGCCTTTGGTGAGGGACCTTGTCAAAGGCTTTCTGGAAATCTAAGTACACTATGTCCACTGGATCCCCCGTCCACATGTTTGTTGACCCCTTCAAAGAACTCTAATAGATTAGTAAGACATGATTTCCCCTTACAGAAACCATGTTGGCTATTGCTCAACAGTTTATGTTTTTCTATGTGACTGACAATTTTATTCTTAACTATTGTTTCAACTAATTTGCCCGGTACCGACGTTAGACTTACCGATCTGTAATTGCCGGGATCCCCTCTAGGGCCCTTTTTAAATATTGGCATTACATTAGCTAACTTCCAGTCTTTGGGTACCGAAGCCATTTGAAGGGACAGGTTACAAATCTTAGTTAATAGTTCCGCGACTTCACATTTGAGTTCTTTCAGAACTCTTGGGTGAATGCCATCTGGTCCCGGTGACTTGTTAATGTTGAGTTTATCAATTAATTCCAAAACTTCCTCTAGTGACACTTCAGTCTGTGACAGTTCCTCAGATCTGTCACCTACAAAAGCTGGCTCAGGTTTGGGAATCTCACTAACATCTTCAGCCATAAAAACCGAAGCAAAGAATCCATTTAGTTTCTCCGCAATGACTCTATCATCTTTAAGCGCTCCTTTTGTATCATCATCATCAAGGGGCCCCACTGGTTGTTTGGCAGGCTTCCTGCTTCTGATATACTTAAAAAACATTTTATTACCACCTTTGGAGTTTTTGGCTAGCCGTTCTTCAAACTCCTCTTTGGCTTTTCTTATTACACTCTTGCACTTAAGCTGGCACTGTTTGTGCACCTTTCTATTTGCCTCACTAGGATTTGACTTCCACTTTTTAAAGGAAGTCTTTTTACCTCTCAGTGCTTCTTTTACATGGTTGTTGAGCCATGGTGGCTCTTTTTTAGTTTTTTTACAGTGTTTCTTAATTTGGGGTATACACTGAAGTTGGGCCTCTATTATGGTGTCTTTAAAAAGCGCCCATGAAGTTTTCAGGGATTTCACTTTAGTCACTATACCTTTTAGCTTTTGTTTAACTATCCCCCTCATTTTTATATAGTTCCCCCTTTTGAAATTAAATGCCACAGTGTTGGGCTGTTGAGGTGTTCTTCCCCCCACAGGGATGTTGAATGCTATTGTATTATGGTCACTAGTTCCAAGCGGTCCTGCTACAGTTACCTCTCGGACCAGCTCCTGCGCTCCACTCAGGATTAAATCTAGAGTTGTCTCTCCCCTTGTGGGTTCCCATACCAGCTGCTCCATGAAGCTGTTATTCAAAGTATCGAGAAATTTTATCTCTGCATTATGTCCTGAAGTGAAATGTTCCCAGTCAATATGGGGATAATTGAAATCCCCCACTATTATTGGGTTTTTAAATTTGATAACCTCCCTAATTTCCCTTAGCATTTCATCATCACTCTTACTATCCTGGTCAGGCGGCCGATAGTAGATCCCTAATGTTATATTGTCATTGAAGCATGAGATTTCTATCCATAGCGATTCTATGGAACAAGTGGATTCGCTTAAGATTTTTACTTCATTTGAATCTACATTTTCTTTCACGTATAGTGCCACTCCTCCTCCCGTATGACCTGTTCTGTCCTTCCGATATATTTTGTACCCTGGAATGATTGTGTCCCACTGATTGCTCTCTGTCCACCAGGTTTCTGTGATGCCTATTATATCAATATTCTCCTTTACCACTAGGCACTCTAGTTCACCCATTTTATTATGTAGACTTCTAGCATTTGTGTATAAGCACTTTAAAAACTTGTCCCTGTTTATTTGTCTGCCCTTTTTTAATGTGCCAGATTCTTTGTTTATTTGCCTGCCCTCTTTTAATGTGCCAGATTCTTTGTCATGCGGCTGTTTATCATTGGATCCGGCCCCCACACCATCCTTTTCTGTCCTCTGTTCCTGACTATAACTATAACCTGGAGATTCCCTCTCATCAGACTCTCCCCTAAGAGAAGTCTGTGTCCGATCCACCTGCTCCTCTGCAGCAGTCGGCTTTCCCCCATCCTCTAGTTTAAAAACTGCTCTACAACCTTTTTAATGTTTAGTGCCAGCAGTCTGGTTCCCCTTTGGTTTAGGTGGAGCCCATCTCTCCTGTATAGGCTCCCCCCATCCCAAAAGTTTCCCCAGTTCCTAATGAACGTAAACCCCTCCTCTCTACACCATCGTCTCATCCATGCATTGAGACTCTGAATCTCTGCCTGCCTACCTGGCCCTGCGCGTGGAACTGGGAGCATTTCTGAGAATGCCACCATAGAGGTCCTGGATCTCAATCTCTTCCCTAGTAGCTTAAATTTTGCTTCCAGGACATCTCTCCTACCCTTCCCTAAGTCATTGGTACCTACATGTACCACGACCACCGGCTCCTCCCCAGCACTACACATAAGTCTGTCTAGATGCCTCGAGAGGTCCGCAACCTTTGCACCAGGCAGGAAAGTCACCATACGGTTCTCCCGGTCATCACAAACCCAGCTATCTATGTTTCTAATGATCGAATCTCCCATTACTAACACCTGCCTTTTCCTAGCAACTGGAGTTCCCTCCCCCGGAGAGGCAACCTCCGTGCGAGAGGCAGCCTCAGCACCATCTGGAAGGAGGGTCCCAACTATGGGAAGGTTTCCCTCTGCTCCCGCTGACTGCTCTGCTTCCCTTGGGCTTTCTTCCTCCTCAACAGCACAGAGGCTGTCTGAGCTGTCTGAACTGTTTTTCTGTTTTAACCAGTTTGTAACCTTTCACTTGCACCTAATAGGCAAAAATGTTAACTGTCTATCATATAAATACCTGCAAAATCTGCCTGCGAGCAGAGCTCACTTAACTTCACAGACTTTGTGTTGTTAACAGACTCTCTTCCTGCATGCCGGAATAAATGTCTTGCTAAAACTTGATTACATAGGGTTAAGTTGTATTTTCTTTAACACTGGGCACCAAAATTATTAAGACAATTGACAATTTTAGTGTTAATCTCTGTGCCTCAGGTTCCCAACTGTAAAACTGGGTGGTAGTATTCCCATCTCACAGCAGCGCTGTAAAGATAAACTCATTAATATTTGTGAAGCGCTCTGATACTTCGCTGAGAGCATCATAGAAAGCACATTGTTTTGTATTCAGTGCAATATTTGGTTGGTATACATTATGAACTAGGGTCACATATGAAAGGTGGAAGATAAAAAGGAAATATTTAGTAGCTAACCAGTCATTTAATGAGGCACGGGTCCTGTGAAAAAAATAGTATGACTTCATGGAATTAAAGACTGTATTGTAATGCACACTCACAATTTGGCCAAATTAAAGTTACACAAGCATCCTAATTCTAGCTGTGCCTAAATGTAAAATGCTTGACTTGCAAATTTAGAGTTCTTTTGGCAGTTTTTTTTCCCCCACATGTGATTTTCTCTAGGTTCTTGTGTCACTTTTATCATTATGGTATCTGACTGCCTAACGAATTCAAGAAATTCAAGATACTGTATTTAGAAAAAATATAAAAAATGGTCAATAGGCTGGTAAAAAGCCTATTGTTTTTTGTAGTTAAGATGCTGTTATTTAAAAAAGCAATGCAAAAATTACAGTAAAGTTAAAAGTCTTACCTAAATCTAGAAACATGAAAAATTCAGTTTAAAGCTTCCTCTAAGAGCATACTCATGCAGCACATGGAATAGCTGAGCACAATGGGACAAGTTAAATGTGGAGCTTAAAATACAAATATATTTGCTTCTGGGCATTTAAAAACCAGGTCATTTTCAGCAATGGGTTTTTAGATATCAACACTTATTTATCAAATGTAGTCTGCTAAATTATATAACTGTACTGATATCATCTGCTGAAACCACAGCTAAAACATTGTTTTACTCACTATATGTTAATTTTGAATTTGCTGGTCTTAAAATTTTCTCTTTCAATATGGTTAGTAAAAATACTTTTTAAAAAAAAAGTACTAAGTCTGGCCATTACCAAAATAAGTATCAAATCCTCTGCGGGTCGGAAGGCACTCTTTTTTGTATATGCCTAGATGCCACTTCCCTACCATGTGGGTAACATAACCTGCTTCCTTCAGCAGTTCAGGCAGGAGTTTCTCATCCAGTGGGACACAGCTGGGCTGGCAAGGCCAAATTATTTGGTGTTGTAAACCTGTATGGATCTTGAAAAAAACAAAGCAAATGCAAGTATTAGTTATAGCATGATGGCAATGTACTCATAAAAGCGTTGTATACATCATAAATTGATATTTAAAAATGCACACGTCATAAAAAGAGTCTGGAGTCTTATGTTCCATCTTACATACAGCATTTGCTACAAGACTTGGAAAGTACTTTACAGACTGCATGCACAAAGATCACATAAAAAAACTCTACTCTCTCCCTCAGAAATACATGATATAATTTGTACTATTCTTGGCTTACACTGGTACCATGGCTAGCCATCAGTAGTAAAGAAAGCACATATTTCTGTAGCCCACCAAAAACTCAGAATGGTGATACCTTAGGAATAGTCAGACTATTCCCTAGCATATAGGGTAAAATCCTGACCAACTGAAAGCCTTTCCCCAGTACTACATGAAAATGATAGGGTCCACACCCAGCAAGTAGATCCAGAGCATAAAAATCAAGTCTTATATGGAGTATCTCATCATGCTTATCATATTTATCAAAAATTGTAAAATAAAAACCCTAACCCTATAAGTCTTAATTCTCCAATGATAAATTGGCTAAAATTGTATTTACAAAGAACTGTAAAGCACCTAGAAGATAATAGGGTCTGTTAGAGGTCCCACCTCCTGCAGTTCTTGTTTGCCAACAGAGATAGAAGGCCAAAGTCCAGTAGCAGGCAATACAATAGGTTTATTGCGGTGGACAAGCCTTTTCCCAACATTGCCTTTTTCCTTTCTTTTCTACTTCCTGTTGCACCTCCAGTTTTATAGTGTATTTTTTAACCAATCACTTTTTTACAAATATTACCAGATAATTCTATAACCAATCCTACCATATTGTAACATAAGCCCGCACCCAATCATACGCACCATCTTAACTGATTACAAACCAGACAGGAACAATTAGGCTAATGTCTACACTCATTCAATTAGATCGATTTTGCCAAGTCGAATTAGCAAAGTCGACTTTAAACCAACCTTGTTAATTCGACTTAGTGCATCTACAATGTAAATTTAGGTTGACTTAAAGTCGACCTTGCTAAATCAACCAAGAGCACCTACACTTGATGCTCAAGTCGACTGGCAGGGGCTAGGTGGACCTAGGAGTGGTGCATGGTGGGAATTGTGCCATGTGGCACCCAAGAAGTGCTCCCCCTCCTCCAGCCACTCCCATAAGAGAGGAAGTGAGTTCAGCACCTTCCCCCTTGTGCCTGGCAACATGGATGCTGAGCAGGTCAGGGACCAGACTCTTCTCCTGAGATTAGTCAGGCAGCTGCGTGACACTTGCCAGCTACTGCTAAGGCTGCTTGTGTTTTGGAGCAGGCTTTGCTGGCAAACCACCAGCACAGAGGCAGATGACAGCCTGCCCCCCACCTTGCTGCCCCAGCAAGCTGCTGCAGTCACTGAGGTGCGCTCTGTGCCTTGCCGCCTCTAGGCACGTGCAGCCAGCACTGACTGGTGGGAGCGGATCATCCTGACCACCTGGGACGACAATCTGTGGCTGCAGAACTTTCGGATGAGCAAGCGGACCTTCCTCGAGCTGGTCCGCGAGCTCACCCCAGTTCCGCAGCAAATGGACACCCAGCTTCGACCCACCCTGCCCGTTGACAAGCGAGTGGCCATCGCAGCGTGGAAGCTGGCAACCCTGGACTCCTACCGCTCTGTGGGCCAGCAGTTCAGAATCGGGAAGGCCACCGTGGGGACTGTCCTCATGCAGGTGTGCAGGGCAATCAACCGCGTCCTGCTAGCCCAACTTGTCACCATGGGCAACCTGCATGATCTCCTCGAGGACCTCGCCGGGCTTGGCTTCTCAACAGTGGGGGCATTGTGGACGCCACCCACATCCCCATCCAAGCCCCGGAACCCTGTGCCAGGGACTACATCAATCGGAAGGGGTACTACTCTGTGGTCCTGCAGGCCCTGGTGGACCACCGTGGGATCTTCCAAAACATCTACATCAGCTGGCTGGGGAAGGCACACGATGCACAGATCCTGTGCAACTCCACCCTGTACAGGCACATGCAGGCAGGCACCTTCTTCCCTGACCACATCATCGCCATCGGGGACATGCAGGTTCCCGTCCTGATCATGGGAGATGCCACCTACCCCTTTCTCCCCTGGCTGATGAAGCCATACATGGGCCACCTCGATGACAGCAGGGACCTCTTCAACCAGAGGCTCAACCGGTGCTGCCGCGTCATTGAGCGAGCCTTTGGACACCAGAAGACTTGCTGGAGGGCCCTCCTGACCCGCCTGCAGCTCGGCGAGAGTGACCTGGGGCTCCTCTTTGGCTTTCTCCTCCCCTCAAGCATCCTGGCCAGCTAGGCCCTCAGGCACCTTGACTTTCCCAGGATCACTACTAGCTCCCCTTCCCACCCAACCCCATGGGTTTAACTCTGGCAGACCTCTGCCCTGCTGGGTCCAGGCACTGGTTCCATTGGTGTCCCTTCTCCCCACAAGACCAGCACTCCAGCATGCCCATAAGCAGTGAGGGGTCTGGGTTCCCTGATCTCATCTTTGTGCGGTCCCTTTCCCTCAGTTCTCAGTGTTCAGTTGCTTCCTCCTCACCTTGCTTGTATCTAGGGCTTTTCTCTTCTGTGGACTCCTGCATCCCCTTGCTCTTCCCATCTTCTTCCTGGAGCATCCCTGTGCTCCCAGCTCCTTGATAGGAGTCCCCAGTCTGCTCCCAGCAGGATCCAGTAGAGTAATCTCCCCCATCTACTCCAACCTGCTGTCATTTAAAACACCTGTGGGCTTCAGGGGACACCTAGGCCAGTTAATATTGTCAGGCCTCCCTATAGATACACCATACTGCTACCCTGGCCCCTGGGATTAGCCATCTTGGCTTCACCAGCGCCTGCTGGATCAGCAACTAAGTGGAGGCAGATCCACCAAAGCCTGCTGGGGATTTTTCCCCCAACCAGACAGGTACGATGCCCAATGGCTGTCCCTTTGGCCTTCACTGGCCAGCCACAAAAGTCTGCTAGTCCATACACCATCTCTGGGCAGTCTTGTTTCTTGTGACCCAGGCAACCACACTGCCAACATGTCAGTTCTTAGCCCCTGCTGCTCCCTGGCTCAAGCCCTTTCTTGGGTATGTGCTCTCGGGTCCTTTCCCTTGGCTCTATTTCCTTGCTGGGCTTCCCCATCTTCTTAGGTGCCTCTGTAGCATTTGACTATACCTATACTTGGCTTGCATGCATATATTACTTTATATCTTATTTCATACATGTATATCTTTCCTTAGAAATTTAAGAAATCCTGGTTTTATAGCATTATATTTAGTATACGTTGATAAATTAGTATAACTTTTATATTAGTAGCTGAAATGCAAGAGACCTACAGGCCTTATGGTAAGAAATTACTAGATAAGTCTGTATGCAGAGCTTTGCAATAAGATGTACTAGGAGTAATTTTGAGGTTAACATATCAGACAAGGTGGGTCTGTTTTGGTTCAATCTTTGATGGAAAAGCCCAGATAAGCTAATTTGCATCATGATGTATAGGTCAACAGTGAATAACTCTAGGAAAGACCTTTAACATTTCATAAGACACTGCAAAAACCACACAATTCATAAACAAGGAAAGAGAGTAAGGTGATGAGGAATATTCTAGTAGGGAAAACATCAATTATACTCATGAACCCCTTAACCAATGACACAGAGGTACCCTGACAATTTCTGGGGTAAGGACCCATATTTGGGAAAGGAAGAATGAGATAATCTAGTTTATTTTTAGAAGGGTATAAAGGTATAGATCCTGCTGTGTGGGGGAAAGAAGAATATAAGGCCTTAGGATTTGGAGAGCAGTGAAGCTTCCAGTCCTCAGCTCAACTTTCTCGAGAAAGAACTTCACAGTCCCATCTGCTCTTGCTTAGCTGGTCTGTATTATTTTATTTTAGTTAAATATATTAGGCTTGCTAGACTCTGCACTCCAACTGAGGCATCGACATTTTTCTTTCTCCAGGGTGTAGGCACAGCAACTGTAAGCTTTATAGAAAACATAGCTTATTAGAGACTATTATAACCTGTATAAGATTTCCTGAATACATGTATGTATACACTGATTATTTCATTGCACATTTATCAATTAATATTCTTTTCAATTCTATGCTTTATGCTGTTAGCAATAAAGAATTTTTACAAGATACCTTAAGGAATCCATGTAACTCTAATCATTCCCTGGGGGAGACCATAGTAACTTGGTTTATCTGTGGTCAGATTCGGACCAAAACCCACATCCTTTAAACCAACTTAATAAGAATCCTTATTAGCTACCCCAAATTCCAAAGCAACTACAGATTTGACTACAACTCTGCCTCTATGATCCCTGCTGCTAACCAAACTGCCTTGGGCACTTGGCCTGGCTGATGCCGTCTCACCCAGACCCAGGTAATCTCTGGTAGGCTTTGCAAGAACTGTCCAAGAATAATGGTGTCCAACACCTCCACCACCATCTTGGCGGTCAGTCATAGCCACCAGGTTTCCCAGTCCATCAGACACTGGGCAAATGCCCTCAGTCGTAGGCTGATACTTCTCTGTCAACGATCTGACCCAGTCCAGGGTGGCAGCCTTCACTACATTGTAGTCCGAGGCTTCTGTCCCCCCAGTGCAACATAGGCGGCCTGCACTTCACTCCCCAAATATGGTACGAGGCCCAGGTCACCCTTTCCCAGTCCCAGTCGCCATCCCCACTCATTCAAAATTCCCCAGGAAAACAGGGGGTCATCACTTGGGCCCATCTACAGAGTCCCCAGCCAGTCACCCTGCCATCTTTCCTGCTCATAGAATAATACGGATAGAAGGGACCTCATGAGGTCATCTAGTCCAACCCCCTGCTAAAAAGCAGGACCACTCCCACTAAATCATCCCCGCCAGGGTTTTGTCTAACCGGGCCTTAAAAATCTCCAAAGACAGAGATTCCACCACCTCCCTAGGTAACCCATTCCAATGCTTCACCACCCTCCTAGTGAGAAAGTTTTTCCTAATATCCATGGGACTCAGCACTTGTGGTATCAGCAGCCTGCTCCTTTAAGAAGCACTATAGGCCTGCCAGAACAGCAGCACCTGCCACTCCACCTGGGGTGGCTGCTGAAGCTCCTGCATCATCTTCACCAGCAGCCAATGAAGAGTCTTCTCCATGTTGGCCACCACTTGTTGCAATGGAGAGGATTTCCAGTCCTGGACAAGCCCTCATTTGTAGCATGTCACATGGGTAGGCCCACCTAGCCCCCTCTTAGGCTTCATTCATTCCCCCGGCACAAAGGACTAACCACTGTCAGCTTGCTCCAGTCACCGATACTCTTTTATTTACATTCCCTCACAGTTCCTGCCTAAGCACTCTAGGACTCAGCCTTTTACAACCCCCTCAGCCAGCAAGCAGCTTACCTCACAGCCTTCCCCTACGCTGCTTGGCCATGCCTCTCTCGCTCCTGGTTTCCTGTGCTGGCCTGTCAATCTCCCCAGGTCAGGCCACCAGCTGTTCCCCTTTTCCTCGTTAGACCAGGGCTCTAACTCAGCCTAAGCAATAGTGCTGCTCTTACCTGCCCTGCCTTAGCCTCCTGAGCTGGGCTGAGAGAGACCCCTGAGGGGTTTATTACCCTCTGCTCTGTCATAGTGTACATAAATCCAGAGTCTAAAGAAACATGGGATTGCCTTTGCTCCTCTCAAACCTGCCTTTTCTCTAGTCCTCTTCCTGGCTGCTCCACACCATCACATATTCAACTTCTCAGGTAGGACAAGATGGTGGATCAGGGTGTAAGAAGAGTGCTGTAGTTTGTTTCTGTTCCAATAACAGCTCAGGGATAGGTCAAGGTATAGCTAGTCTTGACCTTTTTCCTCATCCAGGCATGATGCAACATCTTTTATAAAAATTAAGGTGTATTCAGTTCAGGTGAAATATAATAGCCACACGAGAAAAAAGTTCAAGGTTGAATCGGGTGCATTCACTACCCTTAGTCCATTTTTCTAATGTAGCTAAAATGTCTGTGAATTAATCAGCATGCAGGTGATTGTTTAATATACATCCATTACCTAGTACACATAAGCTCCTCATATAAGCTCTCTCAAGGTGATGTACAAAATAAGAATCAAACCAAAAAGCACACAAATGTCATCATTCTAGAAATGTCAATACGGGTCACATCACTAAGTCCTTGTCTACGCTAGCATTTATAACCGGAAAAAACTTTGGTGCTCAGGCTGTGAAAAAACATTCGCCTGAGCGATGTAAGTTTTGCCGGCATAGCATTTGTGTAACTGCATTATGTCAGCAGGAGAGAGCTCCCCTGCCGACATAATACTACCACCTAAACAAGCAGTGGTAGCTATGTTGGCAGTAGAGCATCTCTCACCTACATATCACTGCCCACACAAGCGCTTAAATTGGCAAAACTTATGTCAGTCACTTGCGGGACTTTCTTTTCACACTCCTGACTAAACAGATGCTTTGCCAGCATAAGTGTTACCGTACACAAGGCCTAAATCAACTATTTGCACTATAAAACCTTTATATTTATTTTAAAAAACTTAAAAGCCACAACTTCTAGATTATTGAGCATTGTATAAAAACCCAAGTAGATTAGATATTTGAAAAGAGGAATAATTCTAACCGTTCTTTGAGTTCTACTGTAACAAGGCATCAGAAAATGTAGGTATCAAAATATATACATGTTTGTATACACTCTGAAAAGTTCAGGCCTTTTATATTTACAGACTTTTGCTTGGAAAATATACTTTTACATGGAAACCTACTGTACTGTGGTCTTGTGACAAGCAAAAAGTTAGTTCTTTTCACTGGTCATCCCCACCACCAGCAGGCACGACACACACCTGCCAACTTTAGGAATAATACATTCCTGCCACCATGCCAGGGAGACATTAGAAGAACCCACTAGAGGTCACTCCCATCCAAATGATTCTAGGATCCCTCACTATATGCTGAGTCCTGTGGCACTTTTAAAGCCTAACAGATTTATTTATCGCATGAGCTTTTGTGGGAGAAAATCCCACTTCGTCAGACGCTTTGAAGGCTATCACTATATGCTAACATCTTTATTAAAAAGTAACAAGCCCTCACAGGATTATAGGCATTCTTCCTCTGAACCGGGATCTTAAAAAATAATTATTTCCACTAGTTCTGTGGGACTTAACGCCTTCAGAATTTGGGTAAAATTTTCAGAAGGGTTTATATGTTTTTTAAGTAGCCTAAAGTCCAGGGTGGGGGAAGTGATTTAAACCTTCCAAGCTCCCCCTGGATGCCACCCGGCATTTTTAGGGCCCGGATTCCTTTTTAAAACTGGACCCTAAAAACAAGGGGGCTTAGGAGTTTTTGAAAGCGGCACCTTGGAGGCTAGAGAAGCGAAGTGCAGCCCGTGGAAACAGCCCTGCCCGCCCCCCTCCAACTTCCTACAGCCCCCGGCCGCCGCTGAGACTGGGGAGGGCTCAGCGGCCGGGAGAGGCTCAAACTCTCCCGCACCCATGCGGGGCCCCTCCGGCTCAGGTAGCCGCCAGGGACTAGCCCGTGCCAGACACGGCCCTGCAGCCCCCGCTGGGTTTGGGGGCGGGGCCGGGCTTGCTGCCCTACCTGGTACCGGCCGGTGAGCAGCTGGCTGCGGGACGGGGTGCACAGGGGCTGTGTGTAGTAGCGCTCCAGCCGCACCCCGCCCGCCCCCAGCGCATCCAGATGCGGGGTGCGGATGAGGGAGTCGTGCCAGCCCACGTCGTGCCAGCCCAGGTCATCGGCCAGCACCAGCACCAGGTGCGGGGGCCCCGCGCTGCCGGCCAGGCAGAGGTTCAGCCAGCACAGGAGCAGCAGGAGCCGCGCTGAGCCCAGCGCAGGTCCCGGTCCCCTCAGCATTGCTGCCGCCTGACCGCCAGCCCGAAACCCAACCAGGAACTGCGAGGTCCGGGGACCGCCGCCGGGAGCACCGCCCCCAACACACGCCTCCCCGCGGCTTCAGCAGCCCGCCCCTGCCTGCCCAGAGCAATGAACCTCCGAGGGCCGAGCCAGACCCCGCCCCGCACAAAGCAGGGAAAGGCAAGGGAGGATCAACCTTCAGCCGCCCAAAACCAGGGTCCGCCCATTGAACTGAGCCAAGCACGAGTCTAATACGCTGCCCATGCAACAGGGAGGGATCCCGGTTGGCCCAGCCCATATCCGACCGGGCAAAGCAAGCAGAGCTCAAATTCAGAGACAGCCTGCACAGAGCTCCCTGAAGCGTCTGGGACAGGACAGGAGAATTGTGAAGGGCCCCTACCAACGCCACGCCTGGAACTCTAGACAGACACCCCTGCACAAACGTGGACATCAATCTTGCCACTAAAAAACTACAGACCCTGAACACAGCCACAAAGCGACCCCCCTGCTCGGAACCAGAACTGTTGCTTAGAAAGAGTGAGAAAACAAGAAAAGTTTTTGACCAGGACTGTCAAAAACCCCAGAGAAAAGTAAAGGATTCCTGCAGGCAAAAATGCACAGAAAATCTCTGCAATGTGTGGCAGGAAACAGTAATAATTTTCAAATCAAATGTGATTATATGAATAAGAAACTGACGCAAACAAAAAATCTTGATTGAAATAAAATACCAGAAAAAACTAGAAATAAATATCTGGCAAAAATTATATATGAAAACATTCAAACGTAACAAATATAAACAAAATCTAAAAACCCAGAATAGTAAAATCTGGATAGAAACCTCTCTCTCTCTCTCTCTCACTCACACACACAAATCCAATTTGAAAAACTCAAAGGGAGCTAGGGTGACCAGACAGCAAGTGTGAAAAATCAGGATGGGGGTGGGCACCTACACCTATATAAAACAAACCTCCAAAAATCAGGACAGTCCCTACAAAATCAGGACATCTGGTCACCCTAAAGAGAGAGCAAACACATTCTCATATAAACACTGGGGATATTCTGTACCAATAGTACTAGTAGACACCAGTTCCAATACAGAAACTGAAAGAAAGCCCATAAACTCAAGCTAAAGAAATTATGTGGCCAGATAATATAATTATTTAAACACTAAAACACAGCAGTGAACTAATCCATGTAAAAGGTATCTGACAATGAAAATACTTTTCAAAACATTTTGACTTGATTTGGCACTGAGGTTTCAACTTTAAACTTCTACAAAAGCCAAGATAGTGTGAAAAGAAGATAAATATTTGTACCAGTTCACTAACATACGCTAAAAATAAAACATATGCAATGAGAAGCCTTCAAACAAGGAAGAGTACGACAGAGATGTTTACTCTATTCCTCAAACTTGGAACCTCTTTTAAACACCTGAGACATAAAACACCTGCTCTGTGGGGCTGGGCTATTACTCCAAAATTACTACAAAATGAGATCCAAAGGAACCTACAGTTAGTAGAAACATACTATTAATACCTAGTTTTTTAAATCAGCCTGTATGCCACAATAAAAATGTTGATTAAAAATCCATAACCCACCCAAATAAATCAGTGATAGAATACACATTGAAAGGAAAACAAAGACCCTGGTGGCACTTTTAAAGACTAGCAAATATATTTATCGCATGGGCTTTCATGGGAGAAAATCCCACTTTGTCAAGCCTAGTTGGCTGGAGGGACTTTAGGGGGCTTATTGTGTTCTGTTGATAGTATGGATAGTCCAACTGCTGTATCTGCTTGAGATGCTTGATCGGTTGCATAGTGTTTTATAAAATTGTGGGTGGATACGCATATAGCCGCCTTGAAAATTTCAGCTATCAGAACGGGTCGGGCCTGGGGCTGCTGGCACTGCTGGCAGAGGCCAGATCAGGCCCAGGTACCAATTAGGACCAGAGCTATGGGGTGCTGGCTTCCAGTCAGGGGGGTGCAGGGGGTGGCTTGTGGTTGGGAGGTCTGGGGGTGTGCCTCGAATGGTTTTTATTAGACGACATTTATGTTAACTTCAGTCCTCCTTGTTTGTCTCTATCACGTATCTCAAGCATAGAAGCGAAAATCTCAGGGGCTGCAGAACCAAGTCAACCTGCTCCTAGCACAGGCCTTGCCAAACACCTGGGCCTATAGTGCTGGGGTTAGGGCAGGAGCTTGGGAACCCAGAGGTGGAAAAGCCAGTAGAGGATTACGGTTCCATGATGTCTCCTGCAGCCTCCTTGCACCCCATCCCACCCCAATTAATATCTTCCCAACACCCTAGTCCTGGCCCTGTGGTGTAGGGTTAAGACAATAGTGCGGGATCGCAAGGTTACCACGTCAAATCCCATCTGGGACTGAAAAGCCAGTTAATAATTAAGGATCCCCTGCCTCTATTAACAGATCTTGCAGCTCAACCTCCTCCAAGCTGTAGCCTTGCCAGAGGCTTGATCCCATGCCATGGGGGTTAGTGTAGCAGCCTGGGAACCCACTCAAAATTCATCTATAAAGACTCCAAAGTGCTATCTCAATCAGTCCTGCAACTGTCAGTGACCATAACCCTGCATGTGTGCAATGTGACATGGAAAAAAATGAAACTGCAGAGCAGAGAAGTACACACCTTCAAAAAAAGCATGCAGCAGCACCAAGATATTAGCAGTAGGATACTAAAGAGGAACAAAATACCCAACTTCAAAAAGATTGTGAAGCCCCAGTTAGATGCATTTTTTGTGGCAGTGAGCAGATTCTAATCGTTAGACAACTGCAAATTGATAAGATCAACTCCTCAAAGCTAATAGACCCTATCTCTGTGATCAGAATGCTTTGCAGGAACTGAACAGGCATTGTAATTTGTCTAGATACAATGAGCAGAACTTAGTCTAACTCAGGGGTGCACCTTTTTTGGCCAAGGGCCAAATGGCATTTTCTAAGGCCACTTCAGGGCCACAAATGCAATGTGTGTGTGGGGGAGGTCATGTCACGTGAGCCCCCCGCTCACTCCCCTCCCAGAGGGCCGCACAGAACATGCACGGGGGCCACAGGTTGTGCACCTCTGGTCTAGTTGAAGTGATTGGAAAAGGTGATAATTTGCATGATAGAAATACAGTTCTTTTCTCATGATCTGATCTACTTTTCTTTTTGATTGAAGACCAAAAAGTCAAAAGTAAAATAATATAAAACCAATTTTTTAGAGCCGACTACCTTAAAGGAACACACTAAAAGGGAGAAAACATGTAATTCACATTGGTAAGAGTTGTTGTACGAGGAATTTTAATCCACTTGAATGCATTTGTTTGCAAAAAGTCAGATGGTCAGTGTGAATGTGACCATGAAATTACACTTTCTAAAATGGCCATCGGACCTTTTGCAAACAAATGCATCAAGTGGATTAAACTTCCTTGTACAACAACTCTTACCAACGTGAATTACTTGTTTTTCCCTTTTAGTACGTTCCTTTAAGGTGGTCTCTTCTAAAAAACTTGTTTTTATATTATTTTATTAAGTGCCTGAGTTTGTCATATAAAATCCCCCATCATTTTTCTGCAGCTTTACCTATAATTTCCATTTGCTCTGCTTTTTTCCTCATCTATGATGTACAGTTTATTATTTCAATCTCTTTGTCTATAGATAGTGTCTTTTTTATTTTCCCTGCATCACTCATTATATTCTTTGACTTATTCAGTTGTGTGTTTATCTCGTTCTCTTTACTTAGTTTCATTTCCTCTTCCCTTTTGATCTGAGATTGTCTTCCAGTAGCTTCCGTGTATGACATGCTATTTTAACTTTTGGTTTTTTGCATTTCTCTTTCTTGCTTTGCTGTTGGGAACGTCCATATGCTGCACCATGGTTTCTTCACTGTTGCTTTATGACTCTTCCACACGAATGTTATAGAGATGAGCCCCTCCACATTTACTGCATCTAATTTGCTTTTACATATATTTGCCACATGCCCAAACCTTTGGCATCTATAGAACCTGACCAAGAGTGGGACATACAGGGTGCGTCTACACTTGTAAATTAAGTCGACTTGAGGTTTAAATTGACTTAATTTACTCTGTGTCTACACTTGTCTTTCCTTAAGTCAACTTAAGCTGCTCCTTAAGTCAACTTACGGAAAAATTAAGTCGACTTAATAAGACCTTGTTTTAAGTCAACTTAAGCCAGTGTAGACATGGATGAGCTCTAAATCGACTTAAATGGCCTCCAGAGCTCCCCCACTGACCTCCCTCCCAGGGTGCCTGGCACAGCCAGAGTTTGGTGAGCCCACCCACAGGGCAGAACACAGCCTGCCCACCCTGCTCCTGCACCCTGCTCCTGTCCCTGATCTGCTTAGCCCCCATGTACCCAAGCACAATGGGGAAGGTGCTGAGCTCCCTTCTTCCTTTAAAGGGGTGCCCAGGGAAGGGGGGCACCTCTCAGGTGCCACATGCCACACTTCCCACCATGCACCACTCCCAGGTCCACCTAGCCCCTGCCAGTCGACTTAGGCATCAAGTATAGACACTCTAAGTTGATTTAGCAAGGTTGACTTTAAGTCGACCTAAATTTCCAGTGTAGACACGCTAAGTCGACTTAACAAGGTCGATTTAAAGTCGACTTTGTTAAGTCGACTTAGCAAAGTCAACTTATTTTGACAAGTGTAGACATAGCCGTAGATTTGTCTGAAAAATCTGACATCTTTTTATTACCCTATCTGGAAGGATTTCTCCTTTAAATCTAACTAGTACAGCTGTGGATGACTTCCTTTCCCTTCCTCTCTTGCTGATTAGTCACTTAACACATACTACCTTATCATCTCATATGTCTTGCTTTACTTCCTCTTCAGTCATTTTGATAGATATTCAACTTTTCTGATCTCTGTCACATACTTCAGCAGTTGGCAGCTCACTTTCAGTTTTCCAAGCATTTTAATCTTTAATAGTTTCCCCAATTGTCCCTTGGTTTTGCATTTGATTAATACATCTCTTGGTAGTTTTCTAGTTCTTTCTATGTCTCCAAGACATTTTTAATCCACTGTGCCACTTTCAAAGGGTCTACATCCCCTATTTTCACATCCTTGACTAGTGATTTCATTATTATAATCGATTTTTCTCTTTACCCTTTTCTGTTTTTTTTGCCTGCTGTTGCTTCTTCTAGCTCTGCCAAGTCCACCCTTTTCTTTTTCCTAACCTGTGACCAGTCTTCTCTGCTATCTCCTGCAGCTTTCTAGACTTGTTTCAGTATTCTCCATTATATCTTGCATATACCTTCAAAGAGTATACTGCTCAACTTGTACAGCTTCCCCTCCCTCCCAGTCCAACTGATCCCCCAACCAGCGCTGAATTAAGACATGCTGAGGCCCTAAACTATGTCAAGATTCAGAGGCCCCATACCATAAAAAATAAAGAGAAAAAAAGTGTATTACATTATAACAGAGAGGGTAATGAAAAAGTAAATGATAAACTGTTATATTTGCATATATACATAGGCAAAGATGCAAGGAAAAACAACTAAATAGAACATACATCTTGCAAAAAGCATTATTTGCATTATCAATTTCAATTATGATAAATCTCCTTAGTTATCTCTGACATATTTGGAGACCCCTCATAATGTGAGGCCCTAAGCCCTGGCTTACTGAGTCTGTACCTAAATCTGGCATTGCCCCCAACCCTATCCTATTCTGAGGCAGGAGGCAGTCTTTATGCTGCTGCTCTCTTTGCCCACTTTAAACCTGATTAATTGGGCAACAGATAAGCCTAGCCCAGTGGCGTATGGAGAGGGGGCATGGGGGTGGAGTTGGCTGGCTCTTCACAAGGCACAGTACATGGAGGATGCAGGAGGCTACGAGGGTTGCTGAGCCTCCTGCATCCTTCCCTCATTGTGAAGGGCCAGCCCACCCCCCTCCAAGGTGTGTGTGGGGGTGAAACCACCCTGTCAGAGCTGGTGCGGGGGGCAGCGGTGGGTACGTGCTGGGAGGATGCCAGGTCAGCCCTTCCCAGGGGAATCGGGGTGCAGAAGGTGCTGAGGAGCACCTTTCAGCAGCCCCAACGCATCATGAAGGGATAACCCCCCCCCACTCCGCTCCCCTCCTCTCCTCAGGCAGCAGGGGGGAAGGGGAGACTGCAGCAGCAGGAGCGCTGGGTGCTGCACTCCAGGTAAGTATGGGTGGGCATTTGTGCCACCCCCAAAGTACAGTGCCCCATCCCTGGGGCAGCTGGGGGTTGGGGTCAGGACCCCTCCTGCTCTGTGCAGGGATGATGTGAAGCTGGGGGGGGGCACAAATGAGGGGTTGGCCCCCGGGTTCTGGACACCTTCAGTACGCCACTAGACTAGCCTCACCTACTTTGACAAGTTCCTGGTTCCAGGTCCTTAAAGAACCAGTGCCTGTCTCTCTTCCAACCATTACATCACATCTTCTTGGGACCTCTTCCTCTCCCTGTCTATCCCCATTTAGGTCTTCATATGTTTCTACTGGGCATTTCAAATCCTTAAAGAGCCAGACCAAGCATCAGGAAGGGCTACGACTTGGCCCTATTGCCTTTAATGGCAGACTATCCCATCATAATAATCCATTCAATTACATAAATCCCCGGTGGCCCATGTCACAGTACACCATCTTCCAGACCAATGCTAAACAATCCCACTTGAAATTGAGTGATGCTAAAATAGCTCAAAAAACAAAAATAACAAAAAAAAAAAAACAAAAACCCACCCAGCATGCTAATTTTTGGGGGAGAACAAATCAAAAATAAAAAGATAGATTGCTACAGATATCTGTACAGTACCATCACACAAGCAGACTTTCTTCACATTCAAAGTGGACAACTGTAAACTAATGCTAGGAATTGGGAGACACTAGTTACAGTGTAAATGCAAAAAAGGAATCAATGTGCAACCAGTGTGACAGAACAGATATTGAGATGGAGAGACAATTTCTACTTCAACGTCCAAATGTGTGATTAAAGTATTTTGTCAAATTTCCAGAAATTATAAAAGATTTTCCATTAAAAAGTGATGAGGAGGAAACAGTGCATAACCCCTCAAAGAGATATGACAGAAATCTATGGGGCACTTTGTCCCTTATTACACCCTGACAACATTCATGATGCAAATAAAGAGTGAGTTCTCATTTTCTTAGTGCATTTTAACAGAGAGATTATCTCATGACCAATTCCCCTCCCACTCATGAGTGGGTGGACTACCTCTCTTCCCATTTGCGGTCAAATAGTTTTCATGGAAAAGAAGTATTAAGAAGTTACTTAATGTTCCTTTAGCATCTTTAAATGTGATATAGTAGTTGGAAACAAGGAAAAGAATCATCATTGTGGCCCAGCTCTTCAAAGGTATTTAGGTACCTAACTCCCATTGATTTAAATAAGAGTTAAGTGCCTAAATACTTCAGAGGATCTGGGCCTATGTGTACAGCCAGCGCTCTGTGGACCGCCAGCTTTCTATCAACCGCAGTTTCAGAGCTACAGAAATAAAGAATTTTGGAGTTGAAAATTAGGTAGAAATCTCAGGTCTCTGCCAGAGGTAGATATGCTATATTAGGCATCTGCTCTGAATAGCACTTCATAATGCACTTGGGATTTCTCCCTTATTTGTTATTGCTGTTTGTTACTGATCTGGGAGTATGCTGCTACAGACTGTAACCTGTTGTTATTTCTACCGCTCTTTCCTTACCCACAGGGTTATGCACAATTTTTTTTTAAATCAACACACACAAAAGATTCTGCAGCTTCACCCTTCAATGGAAAATCTTTCAACATTTCCGACAATTTAAAGAAATATCTTTCTTCCATTACCTCATATTTCCCTCACTAGAGTAGAAAGAGTCTCTCCATATCAAGTTCCCCTTTGCCGCATTGGGTTCACAACTGTTCTATGTTGGGTTTGCAGTGAAGCATGTCCCTGTTGGTTTCCACTTCTTTTATAAAAAGAACTGTTAACAGTATTTTTGTTGCTATTTCAAATTTTTATGGTCTAAAACTGTATAAATTCAATCTAATTTGCTTTAGGGATAGCTTTATTTATGTACAGTAACAGCTTGGCACTACAATAGTGGGTATACAGGCAAAACCTATGGGCTATTAAAGAAAAAGAAGTATATTTGGTTTGCTATGTTCTTTACCTTTTATTTTTTTAGTGGGGGGTTTAAAAAAGTTACTGATTTGTGTGGACTATCTCTTTTTACTTAATAATTTTAATGTATGTGTAATACCTAAATAAAAATGTAAAAAGTGGGCCAAGTCATATCATCCATTTTAAGCAACAGCAACAAACTATTTTCAAGGCTGTATTTCAAGGAGCGTTTGTCTTCCATGGAAGTAAATGGCAGAATTCTTTAAATGTAGCGTAACATAATCCTTGCATACCAGTAGCTGGGCCATTATTTAATGCTGTGTCCATAAGCAAAATGAAGGCAACTCGGCCAGTTTCATTGTTGTAAAATGTTACTTGTGACCGTTAATGTGTGGGAAGTGAAGCAACCCAGCAGTAGAAAGAACAGCTATGTCAACAATTTGGGGTTTTTTTTTCCCCGCAGGCAGGAAAATCTTCTCAGGAAACCTGAGGAAATATCATAAACTACTGCTGACTTTATTTACTAAATTCTCATCTTGATCTAAAAGCCAACATTGTGGATTCTGTGAAAGAGCAGAAATAGCTGCAACCTTTGCTTAATTTATCATTTGTTCAGGAATATATATGAATTTCAGTTTCTATTTAAGGATCAAAGAAACATATGTTTGACAATTAGCTGAAATTGTGCAGGTATATACCCCTCAAGCCTCTACAGCCAGTGGGTAAAGGATGAGAGGATAATCTGTATTTAAAAATAAAATTCATCAGTAAAACTAAGAAGAGAATGAGTTTGACAGACTAACCAAATTTTCTTCCTCCTTGACAAGCAAGCCTCTGTAAAACAAAACTGCTGTTCCTATGATTAAGGTCCCATTGGCCTGATATACAAAGTTTTTAGACTGCATATATAGAAATCCCAAGGTATTTCCTTCTGGTTTGAAAATTATCGTAGTGCCTTCTGACACCGTGTTTTTAATTTATTTATGTATGACAATAAGCAGCGTGTGTACAGCCTCAGCAGCATAAAAATTCAGTGACACAAAGGCAAAAAAGGCACTAACATGATCAAGAAGTGTAGGAAGAGATATCGCTCTTAGGGTCAAAATGCTTTGTCAGTCTCCTTCCATGGCTAGGATTTTTCTCTGTAATTGGGAGATCTCTGATTTATAGTGATTTGAAGAAGTCAGTTTAAGGCAATCTATCTTTATTATCATATTCAGATGATTTATTTCTCTGGTTCCCCAAGTGTGATCTGGACTAGCAATGGGCCATGATGGGTAGCTGGGCATGGTGCTCTCTGGCTGTGTTGCTTCCAGCTGCTTAAAGAGACCTGCTGGGAGAGGCTGCAGTCTTATATAAGCAACTCAAACAAGGCAATACGCGGAATAGTAGAAAAGTGTCCTGAAGAAAAGAAAATCAGACAGCTAGTCCAGGGCAAGGGGAGAAGAAAACTAGGTAGGTTGTGTTCAGGGTAGAGGAGATCCAGACAAAAAAGAAAAGAGAGAGAAATGGAACAGAAGAGAGGAGGAGATGAATTTAAAAGCAGTGTCATTAAACTTTTATTATATAAATACTGTTATGGCAGGTGGCCATGTTTTACAGAGTCACAATTCCTTTTTCTTCTCATGTAAGAGAATCTTTGGCCTTGGGAAGATGTGCTGTGTTGTGAGTTTTTGTTGTGCAGGTTTTGTGTGGAAGCAGTGGCTCTATGCAAGGATTAGGGGTTTGTTTTCTGCAACAATAATTTCCTAATATGACTTTTCCTGGTCATGCTGTAAGTTGCCACTTCATTATTTGACCATGAATGAGAGTGGAAGCATCTGCAAGACTTTCCTTTTGTTAAAACATGGTCCACATTATAAAAAAAGTTTGGGAATGTCTGACTTTAGTCTGCCCTCATCTTTAGTTCAGACCTTGGCAGCAACTGCTATTGAATTGCTGAGTTAGCCATATTTTACTAACCTGTTTAATGCCTTAATTATTTGCAAGGTCTACCCACGGCAAAGAACACTTGCTCATTCTAATTAATTCTTTGGAACTTGTGTATGGTGTTGTTGAAAACACATACCTTAGATATAAAGAATTCATAATACCTCTGACAGCTGGTCTCTTTTCAAAAGGTCTCTCCACTCTTTTCCCTTCCCTCAGATGTATCTGAATAAACATTGTCAATTAGGAAACTCTCTTAGGGTGCGTCTACACTTACAAATTAAGTCGATTTAAGCTTGCTTAAGTCAACTTAATATAATCTGTGTCTACACTACAATTTCCTTAAGTCGATTTAAGCAGCAGCTTAAGTCGACTTAAGGAAAATTAAAGTCGACTTTATAAAACCTCATTTAAAGTCGACTTTACTGGCCAAGTCGACTTTATTAAGTTGACTTAGCCAGTGTAGACGCAGATTAGCCCTAAATTGACTTTAAGTCGACTTAAAGGGCTTCAGGGCTCCCCCACGGCCCTCCCTGCCAGGGTGGCTGGCACAGGCAGAGCCTGGTGTGCGCCCCCACAGAGTCCTGCCCACCCTGCTCCTATGCCCTGCCAGTGTCCCTGTCCTGCTCAGCCCCCATTGAACCCAGGTACAATGGGGCAAATGCTGAGCCCCTTGGCACTTGACAAGGGGTGCCCCCCTGCCACCGTGGACCAGTCCCAGGTCCACCTAGCCTCTACAAGTCGACTTAGGCGTCCAGTGTGGATGGTCTAAGTCGATTTGGCAGGGTCCCCTTTAAGTTGACTTAATTTTTGAGTGTAGACATGCTAAGTCGATTTAAATTAACAAGTGTAGACATAGCCTTAAATTGTTAATGATTTATCCCACTCCTCTACAGGTCTCTGCTCTCTTGTCTGAGTCGTCTGATAACACAGAAGTTCAAACACCAAAATAAATTAAGTAAAACCGTAGATAGCAAACAGTTTATTTTTCACAGCTAAGGGCTGCATAGTACTTCTGTCATTAACCTGCTAGTTCTATTTCCACTTGAAAGATCTGGAGAAAATATCAAGATCAGAGAATCTTCTCCAAGACCACAGACATCAAAAAGGACTGAAATGGCAGTGCTAAGGGCAACTTTGGGGTAACATATATTTTTTGTGAACTTTTGGTCAAGCTGTTTCAGGCCTAGCTACCCTATAATACAGATACTCCTCTGAGATCCATGTTAATGAAACTATTATGGTAATAGACAGAATTATGGAATCCATATTCTTTTTCTAATTTTGTATTAAGTATTACTAAAGCACATCACATCCTGATATACAAAAACTGAGTACAGTAATTTAGATATACAAATAATGCCCAAATGGCTCTCTAGACATTAGCATTGGTAAAAAAAAAAATTTGTTTTACAAAATCTGTTTCTGAAAAATACCTTTATCTTGTCATGTGCAGTGTATTTAATTGGGTATTTCTAAAGTATCCCTGGTCCTCCAATTCTTCTGTTTTTACATCATTATACATTTTCTATCCTTCTTAAGTTTAAATGGTAGCATTTCTGGGAATATGGGTGCAGAAGGCTTTTCCAGTCTTTCCACCTACATATGAGTGTTTGACTAGTTATTAATCTTCTTAGATTATGTGTCATGAAACACATGTGGTTCACATACAGTTTAGTTCCCATTCATGTCCTCTTGCTGCATTCTGTCACCACAAGATGATACATTTCATATCTAGACAAGTGATGGTAGACACCTAAATTAGTGTGTTGTTCTTGTTTTGTTCCGTGTTAAACACTATTAACAGCCTTTCATATAAGTGATTATGAATCACTGACTTATATGTGAGAATTACCATGTGGACATAACATAGTAGTTCCATATTTTCCTCTGGAATATGCCCAGGATTGCTGCGTTAGCTCCTCATCCTTGTGGAGAGCCCCCACAGTATGACACTCAGGAACACTGAGATATTTTGGCCTACCACCACTATGCTGAGATAATACTTTGATTAATATCTTTTTTCACAGTTGTTCTGTTCCCCCACCCTTTGCCTCAGACCGAAAAATGGATGAGAGTTAACTGGCTGAGACTCAATACAGACAAGACTTAAGTGCTGTTGGCTGGCAACGGGATGCACCCAGGAAGAGGATGGGATCAGCATCTACTTCCTCCAGTGCTGGGATAGTTCTTGCTTTAGAGTGCAAGTCCTCACAGCCTTTAGCCTGCTGGATCTTTTTGTGCTCCCAGGATCCTGAAGGGCAAATTATGGGGTTTGGCCGACAATTCAGCAAAACACTTATTGCACATTTAAGTTCTTTGCTGAACAGGGGTGGACTTAAGTACATGCTTAAAATTAAGCTCATGTTTAAGCACTTCACTGAGTTGGAGCTTTTTAGCTATTTATTCAAGTACAAGGTAGTACAGAGGTGTAGCTGAGTACACAGTGCACAGGCAGACCATGATGAAGATTGCATTGTAGGATGGATCCCCTGAACTGCAACAGGTCTACAGACCTGATTTATGTCTTCCTCTGCTTAGCTCTTGTCCAGGCTATATAAAGTAGTAAAGCAAGCTAGTAGCATTCTCCTGCTCCCTGTATACCAACAGGCTGGCCCGCACATTTTTCAGAGCACCTTTTCCCAAGCCAACTGGAGAACTGCAGCCCTGCATCTAGCTTCAACATGTAAATGAGGAAGTCACAGCTGAAGCAAAGGTGACTTCCAAAATTGTTTGACAAATGTTTCTGTGTACTGCAGCATAGTAGGAAGATGTAAGTGTGAACCTCAAAATAATTACTGCACTCTACATTCCAGCATATCAATGAATAGTAAATTTGCATATTCTTGAGAAATACTGAAATTAGAAATTATGTTCCTACCACCATTTCTCCCCCTTGTTCTAAATAAAATCACAGTGCTTTATTTTGTATTCTAGTTTTCTTTAATGACTGGAGGAAAATAAAGTGGCAAAGTAACATATACAAAGTGCTCAGTTACAAATAATGTCACCTTTAGGAAAAACAACATCCCTGATTGGTTTAGCAAAATGGCCCTAAATCACTTATGAAAATATAACAAAGAATAATTTTCAAATTGATTTCTCACTCAAGATAGCACTATATGCAAGCCTGTCAGCTCTGATACGTTAGTTTGACCTGCTTTGTAACAGGATATTCCAAACAGCAAAATGTAATGTCAACTCGCATTAAATCTTTGGCAAGGGTAAGTGCTCATTATTCAAAGAGCGTTTCTACTGGCATATTCTATTTATCCTCCGCTTCTTGGCTGAAGGCTTAGAAGTATTAATTCCTTTGGAAGGCTATGCACTTTTGGGCATTTTTTCTGTTTTGATGATCTTTGAAAAGGACTATCAACAGCCTAATGATGAGTACGATCTGAACAAATATTCTAGCTTTTAGAAGTTTTTTTAGGGTTGCATTATTATGATAATGTTGTGTTTCAGTAGCTTGGAATATTTTATGGAATTAATTTTATTATAATAATTTAATGTGATTCCATTGTTGATGTCCTCCTATAATATCCAAAATCTTGCTTATTAGGATGATCAAAAACTTAACACTGAATGAAATATCACAGTTTATATATATATATTTACTTATTGATTCTATATGACAACATTGTCATCAATGTTGCTTAATTTTTAGCAGAGAAAGGAAGAGCTAAACAAAAATTGGTGCATGATTTAATAAATTTTGATTGTGTCCAGAAATTGAGCAGTAATATTGTACACGTTGAATAATGTTGCATATAGTCTCGTAGCTGATTCATGGCAAAATAATCAATAGGAAGAATGGCTTTTCTAGAATTTCTTGATTGGGAAGGATTGAATTTCTATTTTCCATCAAAAGTTCTGCCAGAATAACGCAGCTGAAGAAAAAATATTATCTATTCAGTTTGCATTTTTTTAAAAAGCATTTCTCAAACCAATGTTCAGGAGCAACTTCTGTTTTGTATAGAAAGTGTCCATGTGGAACTAAGTAACTGTTCCTTGGGAGATGGGGCCGTGACTTTGCCAAGGTTACAGGTAAAGGGCAATGTGTGGCTGCACTGCCCCAGGAGCAAACCAGGGAAAGAAAGAAACTCAGCTCTGCTGGCTAGAGTGTGGAGAAGTTGAATAATGGCTCAGTTCATTCTTTACCCACTTCCTGCCCACAAGCATTGGGGGGGGGGGGGGGGAAGGGGGAAGGGGAGCATCTGTTCAAAGGAGACTGCTCTCCTCCCTCTGTGCTCAGATCAGTGATGTGGGCAGTCCACTCAAGGAATAAAGGGACCAGCTTAAATCCCCTTAATCCCCTGCATGGATGTATAGGACAAATGAAAGTATTGCTCTTGATGATTAGGGAACTGGAATAGTTTGACTCCTTTATATTTCATGGTTATAATTCAAACCATTTGATATTGGAGAATTTACTGTAAGTGCCATCTGTGTTTACACCTTGGCACTCCCACCCCTTTTCTGAAGACGCATTCTTGTTTGTTCAGTCAGAACCAGTGGTTCCTCTACAACAGTCGCTGAATAATTTTTCCTTAGTAGTTCAACTTCCAGTTTCTGTCCAACTTTGCTGAGTTCTGTGGGTACATATGCAAAAGCCAAACTCTGCTGGGTACTGTAGCTATAATTTCCAGATGTGGTGTTGCCAATAACCTGAAAAAAAAACAAACCAAACCCAAAATAAACAAAAAACCAAACATGTATCCCCTTACTTCCAACACTCAGTGGGTTTTGTAACATACTAACTTCTACTTTTAAAAATGAACCTTGCACTATTGAATATTATAAATATTTTTGTATCTCTAACACCTATAATCAAATATTCATTGTCTCATTTGTGTCACACTGTTCATAACATTTTACACTTGTGGTGCTATCAGTTAAATTTGACATTTCTTACCCCAAAGAACCACTGGAAAAATCACCAGCGCTATTCTGAATTCCCATTACATTTAATTAAACTTTCACCTGATACAAATGCTTTTTAAATGTATAGAGCCATGCTTAATATTTTCATTTACTGTTGATGGATATTTCAACATCTGCTCTAAACTCACATGGCCCAGTGGGCTAAACTTCCATTTGTGATTTTCTTCTTTTAGTCTATGCAAGTAATTTTGAAATATACTGTAAGGAGACTCCTGAACGTGCAAGAGGATAAAATGGGTGACCTAATACTGCAGGCCTTTTCCATTTCTAATTTATGAGACTTTATAATATTTCAAACTCTTCTGTACAGTTAGTACCTGCCATGCTACATGGAAATTCAAAAATTATATCACTGTCCCAAACTGTCCTGTTCCAGTTAAAGTAACCTGAAACTCAAAGTGGGATTCTGGTCCTAGAGAATTAATTTTAGTTTCTTATAATGTGATGTGTAGTACTTACTCTGCCATTATGCCATACACTTTCATTTCCCTCTGGATCAATGTCAGGCGTTTCCAAGGTGAGATAAACCAGTCGCCGTTTAAGCCCCTTTTCTTTAATCTGCTTCAGTGCTTGCTTTCCTCTGAAGTCTACTGGCTGAAAAGTACAAGTTAATTATGATGAATGATAGATTATACAAGCTCTGCAACAAGGTTATAGATGCGAGTATTTAAATGTCTTCAATTGTTTTCTTGTCAATTAAATATTATATACAAATATGGATTAAATCAAATGGGCAAATATTAGTTTTTGTCCACAAAAATGACACAACCAGCTATTTTTTCCTTTGTCTAGGTCTGAGACCTTTAAAATGGATTATTTCAATGATAGGGGAAATACATATATGATAAGATGTAGTGTACCACATTAGTAGTGTAAGCCAGAATGCCAATACCTCTCTCAGGATGTAATAAAACAATCTGAGCCACTGGCACACTACTACACAGTCCTCTGTGGCCCTGCCTCACCCTGGGATCCTGCATGCTGCTTTCACACAAGAACTATCTGCAAGGGTGACATTCCTCTCTGGTCCCTCTGCACCAGGAGATGGAGCTAGCAGTTTCGTCCCTACCCAGTAGGTCTCTCTCTGGCAGGGTGTGCTCTCCTCTCCACCAGACTTGCTGTTTCATGGGACAGGGGAGTACCTCTGTTGCCACATCCTACCCAGCCACCTGAATAGCAGTATTACCTGAAGGCTCCTTCCTCAGTCTCCCTAAAGATTCTCATAGCTACATCAAGGAAAATATCCACTTGGTGTGGTGGAATCCCTTTGGCAACCTCCTAGAGGAGACTGTCTAGGCTGCGCATGATGAAGATCCCAGACCCACTGTGATCCCAGAAGTAAGGCCGTAGGCATGAACCTGTTTAATCTAGCGGTCAGTATGGCCTTGAACTCTGAATGTTTTAAATGCAACACTTGGCTGGGAAGACAATACTCCTAGAGAAGTCCAGATAAACCTGAACTCCCCTCTTTCCCTGACTTCTCTCCAAAAAGAGACCTGCACTTTATAAACTATTTTTCTCCACTGGGATAACTGGGAGGAGTGATGCAAGGTAGAAAAATGGCTACCTTGAAAACAGTTAATACTGGCAGAGCCTTGAGGACAGACTGGAGGGACAGCCAACTGCCACAGACGTAAAGCTCCAGTAGAACTCTCTCTTTGTGAGGCAAAGGGGAAACACTGGCTCATGACTCTGGGCACTCCAAGAGGGTGTCTACACTGGCAAGTTAGGTCGACCTAAACAAAGCCGCGTCCACACTGGGTTTTTTCTTAAGTCAACTTAAGCATTTCCTCGTTTTAAATCGAGTTAAGGCCAGTGTAGACAGGGATTAACGCTAAGTCGAATTTATTAAGTCTCCTTAAAGCCAATATAACGGCTATCTCTGCTGCTAAGTCAACTTAAAGTATAGCCAATTTGTTAAATCGACTTAACAAGGTTGACTTTAAGTCGAATTAAAGTCGACCTTGTTAAGTTGACTTAACAAAGTTGACATAACTTTGTAAGTGTAGACATAGCCCAAGAAAGCAACACATACTGTCTGACATACAGAACTCCTTTGGTGAAAGGTGAAATGGTGAAAGGTATCAAAACTTTTGACTCCTTAGCTCAGAACAAGTAAAACAGGAAAATGCACCTTATACTCTTAAGTATTTTTAATAATTTTGCAAGGGAAAGAAGTATCTAATGTCAGAATATGATGAGCAAGAAAAGAACTAATTTTCAAGATTTTGGTTTTTACTATTGAAATGTAATGTTTTTAAATGCTTAGCATTTGTTTATCTTCTTCTATCTGAGGATCTCAAAGAGCTTTACAAATATTAATGGACTAAGTCTTAGAACAGAAAAACTTTAGTGAGTTAGGTATATGAAATATTATATTAACTATTACCCTGAGTTGGGAGATAGATAATTGAAGCATGGAAAGATTAACTGATTTGTTAAAGGTTACACATGGAATCAGTGTTAGAACCAAATGCTCTTGACTCAATCCTGTGTTTTAACCACACCAGACCATACTGCCTCCTCCAAATATGTAATTTTTAAGTCTTCACAGAGAGTATCTATAGAATTATTTTAGCTCTCTAAAACTTATTCTTACTGAAGTTATGTATTTCATTTTTAAAGATAATATGTTAATAAATAAGAAAATTGATCCATAAATAAAATAAAAATCCAAATCTCATTCCATTTGTACCTAGTACTGAAGCAGTTTCCCTGAGGTCATTTAATAAGTGCTTCAACAGCTGTCTTCCTCATGAAAGTCTTCTGCACCATCAACTAATTTTAAAAGCTATGGAAGAATAAGACCAGGTTTCTGCTAATCATCTTTATTTATATAGAGTACAGTGACATTTATACTGCAGATGCATATTTAAAATAAGTTTACATTAAGTGCTTTGCTTAAAGTGAAAGTTAAAAAGGCAGGTGCAGTTCCTAATGGACCACTAGGGGAGCTATTCACTGTGGCTCTTGAGTGAAAGACCAGCAGTCTCATTCTGGCAATATATGTGTGAAAGAGGATAGGAAGAAAATGGAAGGGTCAAGGTGAGAAAAAGCAGGTGCAGGTAAGCTTGTGCACAGGTATACACTGAGCCTTGAACATGACTGGGGAGAAGGGGAGACTTTCTCATTTTACTGGGTAAACTGGAGCACTTAGAAGTGTCCTAACTAAAGAGATTCAAATTGAATTCCAGTTTGGAAGAACTTGATAGAGAAGAGTGTCCTGTCCAGAGAAACAAGGACACAACAGGACAAAAGTCATATTTGCAATAATTTCTGCTCAGCTCCTCAAACAAATACCTGTATATTCCACCTACCCCCCTCCTTCCAATTCAGAGTGCAATGTATTTCATTTGTGTGTTCACAATGTTTTTATTATGAAAGGGGCAGGAAAGCTTTGTGGGGTTTGTGTTTTACAAAAATTACTGTAGGTAAAAATGACATTATATGGAATCACAGTCCTATTACAGTACATGGAACACACATTTAATAGAGAAAAATGGTTACAGCTCCACAGCCAACACAAACCAATTAGTTTCAGAGCTAGCTTTATCTTTCTTGTTATCTGAAACGATGCCCTGACTGGAACCCTCCACATCACACAGAAATATGCAGTACCTGACTAGTATATTGCAAGTAAACATATCATTACAGAATCAAGACTTTCCTGCCCATGTCGATGTATCATCGGATGTTTGGACTGAAAGCTGATAAGAGTTCTATCTGACTAATTAGTTTATTAAAATGGATAGAAAATTCGTATGTTTAGAGCTCTGTGTTATATAAGAGTGACATAAAGATGGGAATCGGCCAGCACGTATCTCTGTGTCCACAAACTCGCCCCTACTGTGACCATCTTCGTTAGATCACCTTTAGGTTTTCCATGAGAGAACTGTGATCCACAGTTTGGGGAAAACAGTATCACATAGCACTAAAATGATGCCTTGTATAGTAAACAACTCACATCATTTAACACTTCTCTTTTCTGGAGTATTTATCTTGGTGCTGTTATTTCTCCCTTTCAGTTACTTTTAGGTGGAATAGGGATAAAGAGAGAACAAACCCACTTATTTAAATATTTCTTATTTCTACAAGGCTTTCTACTCAAGATTACAGATCAATCCACACTCCCATAAATCAATCATTTATAAATGGAAAAATAGTTTGCATGAAGGTTAATGCAGCAAGCATAATCAGAGCCTTGAATATGACCTGACAACAGATGTTTTAATGGGTCACTTCCAGATTGAGTGTATAGATGACAATTAACTCTACAGATCACAGGCACACTGTGGATGACGGCTAAAACATTTTGACTTCTGCCTGTTAAAGACTGAGAATGTATGAAAACTTTAGAGCAGGTACTTGCAAGATATGAATTCTAATGTTTCTAGCAAGTTCACAGTTATTTTCAATAAAGCTAAATCCTTATCCCATTAGCTTTAACAAAGCCAAACTTAGGCCAGCCTGGAAAAGGCAAGCTTTCAATTTCAAGTGGTAAGGGGGTGGGAGATGGGGCCTGTTTTCTGCATTTGTATATAATAGCCACATTCTGCACTGACATAACCCATGCAGCTCCTCTGAAAATAACAGTTTGATAATCCCTGCTTCTTGTTATATGGTATGTTTTTGATTGAAAGACTGGACAAGAGATGATCCAGTCTAGGATTCCTGAACTCTGCTAAAAATTATACATTGGGGTGGTTTTTTTTTAAATCTATGTCTTAAGAAGTTCTTATTAAATCAATGTGACTAACCCAGCCTTGTGACTTCTATAATGGTTGGGTAGGTGAGTTACTTGTACAGTAAACAAGCTTCCACCATTTATGCACCTTTGATTTGGTTTTAGGTTTTGACCTTTGAAATAAAATTAAGATATAGGAAAGTTTCAGTATAAGTTGTCTGGCTATACTTGGAAACAATTGCTCCTATTCTTATCAGGAAAATTAGTCAGTATGCTGCAATTATTCCATTTAGTTTGTCACTCTAAATATATAATGTAACATAAAATTCCACATCATAACTCACTACAGAAAGAACAGGAACAAACAGAAAAAATAGAATACAGAGGAAAAGTAGATTTCTATGGAGGGAGTGATGATAAACAATTCTCAGGTCATGGTAAATGTAAATTTGGTTCTATCTTTTCTCTGTTTTAAAAGAATATTCACTCTAAGCATTTTGGAACTGTAAAAGATTGTTTTCTAGGGACCTTAATGAATGAAGGTTTCAGCTACACGGTGTAAAGTGTGATGTGGTCAGCTTAGCCGAGGACACAGGAGCTGTCGAGCAATATCCTGGCTCTGATGCTGATTCCATCGGTGACCTTAGGCAATGTATAAACCTCTCTTTCTCAGTGTCTCCATTTATAAGATGGGATAATGCAGTCTGTACCTACAATCCCAGAAGCATGTAGTTTGGTTAGATTAAAACTGGAAGATATGCTGCCCTGGCAGGAGTTTCCCTGGGTACTGCACATGAGGCAGGCATAATACTAACCAAACACCCTAACTTTAAGCTAATTACCAAATCTAAAATCCTTTTTAAGAGCAAGATAGGGACAATATTTACTCCATGTTCATCTACATGCCAACTGACTTGATTATGCTAAAAGGTGTGTTCTTGCCTCGTGTCAGCTAACACATGGCAAAATCCTAGTGAAAACAAGCAGGGCTGGATTAACCCAGGGGCCCTGAGCTGCTCCCCACCATGGGGGACTCCTTCCCCCCATCGCTAGGGTTGGGGGCCCTGAGGACTCTCCCACTCCGGCCCTGCTCTAGCCAGTCTGACTGGGGGGAGGCCGACTGGTGCACAGTGTGACGGCCCCCGATGTAGCCCCCCCACCCGCCCAGGGCCATGGGCCCAGGAAAGCTGCGCCAGACCTGGGCCAGAGCGGAGGCTGCGATAGCCGCCTCCTCCCTCCCTCTCCCCCCCGGGAGGAGCGAGAAGGCAAGAAGGCACTGGCCTGCAGGGGGAGGCAGGAGCACAGATCCCTGCCTCTGGTTCCAGGGCCCCCCCTCCCCCACAGCACTGGCAGGGCAGGAGCAATCTCAGCGCTCCTGCCCTGCTGCTGCTGAGCACGGTTGTGGGTGCTGGATTATTGTTGGAGTTTTAGGGGCTGGAGCCTGAGGTCCCTCTTTCAGCTGGGGCCCAGGACTTCGGCCCCTTTAGCCTCTGCGATAATCCAGCCCTGAAAACAAGGCAGTTGGATTTTTCCCACATTCGCAGATGGGAACTTAAAGTTTAGAATGACCTGGTAACATATGTTGGAAACTACAAACTGTCTTGTCTTCACTAGGATTTTACTTCATTCTAGTACTGCATGTTAGATGACACAAGGTAAGAACACACCTTTTTTCTTAGTGAAAACAAGGCCTAAGAGTCGGAAGAGTAATTAATTAATTAATTTTAAGCACAATAAAGATTCTTGCAAATACTGGTGAAAAGCAGCAGCAAAATTGCAAAAAGGAATACTCTCAGGAGGGTCCGCTTCCCTAATAGCCTCAGAGAAGCTCTATGTTATCCCTTGAGGCAGAAGCGGCCTTAGACTATCTGGGGCCATAGGCGATGGCCCATTGCACGGCCTCCTATAGACACTCTGCTGCGCCCCCTTCCCCCAGCTCCAGCCCCACTCCCCTGCAACCCCTCCTCCCCCCCAGGCTGTCTGCACCTGCTGCGGCTCGAAACACTACTGCTGCCAACTGAAGCAGACACAGCTTTTGGGGCAGGCGAATCAGGCAACTGCCCCTGATGTCCACTGAGTTGGGGACGGGGCCCCTTACTGCTTGGGGCCCTAAGCAGGCACCTGCTTCACCAAACCCAAAAGCCACCTCTGCCTCTAGGAGCCTCTTCTTCAAGGGAAAGCCACACACCTGCTCTTTGCCTCAGTTTCCTCAACTGTAAAAGAGGAACACAAAGCTTCTGAAGAAGAATATAGATCAATAAACTTGTTTATAAAGCATATAGCCCATGTTTGCACTAGTCAAAGCATCATGTAAGAAAACTTGTTAAATAGCATGTCTTAAAGAAGACAATGTTAAACATATGTACACAAAAAGTCCTATTTTTAACTATGTGTTAGCAGATTGTAATTAACTTCAGATTCCCTCCTGAGGGTTAACCACAACCAGCTAACATATTGTTCAACATAACCGTCCTTGTCACACTAGAGGTAAATTTAACTTAAAACAACTAAGTTATGATTTGGATTAAAAGAAATATGAAGTAGAAAACCCCTAGGGTTAATCAGACCACCTATCTTGTTAAACACAACTGCCCTTATCAACAATAAGGCCAAAATCATAATTAATATCATACTAGTTAAAATGTGTTAACAGGTTTTCAAATATGGTGTTTTTTACTTGTAAAGACAAGGTCTTTGAGAACTTTTAGATGGAAACCAGGACATGTAGTGTAAGCACAAAACATATTATTATTACTCATGTTTCTATCATCTATTAATACAAACTGCAGCTGCTGTCTCTTCAGGTTTTAGAATACTTGCGTGTGGTTGACACGAATAGGATTTCATGAGACTTCACCATTCTAAGTAATGTGTGTCCAAATGTTTTTGCCAACTGAGCTATTCAATGATCTTAAGATTCCAAGGGAATTTATAATAGGCTGAAAATTTTAGTAATTGAAATTTGCATAAAAGATGCAGTATATAATTATTATTTATATTCATGGGCCATTGTCATGATATAGCATGGATGGAACTTACAAAGTCCAATTCACAGTGAATGTACCAAGAATATGTTTGTTTTCATGGACAGTACCATTTGTTTCTTACAGTATCTTAGTACAGGTCCTAATCCCACACTTTTCTAAGCATGCATTCTTATTTGAAATAAGAAAAAGGGAATCATAAACTGAACTTCTCAAAGTTTGCATGTCTTCTTACCGTTATGTAATAACTTAGCATAATGAAGAAGCATGGTCTTCTAAAAATCAAAAATGTTATACTTAATTCAGAAAGATAAATAGTTGGTAGTGATGGTATGCAAATACCTATTAATAATGAAATACTGCAATGATTTGGTAGACTACTTAGGAATGCTGGCACAATGCCAAATTATGTATACATAGCTGCCCAAATGGGTAAGGCAGCACTAACATCTCCTGCAATCTGCTATAACCATTGCAATACAACATGCTGGAAACAGAGTCCATGCAATACTTTGACATTAATTATTCTTAGCTGGATACTCTGGAATAACTTCAGGGCAGCCCTCCAAATGACACCCCTCTTGCAAATGGAAAATCCCTCTTTAGGCAGAGAATATGATCCATTTCCTTTCTTGCAGCAAACTGAAGTTACAGTTATACTGGAGAAGACAGTTTTCTAAAGGAGACTCAGTCAAAGCCAATCAGTGTAAAACACCACCTACTTAGCTGTCATTTGGACAGGCTACACTGTTCTTTTCCTCTACCTGCCAACTCCACACTTAGGAGCAAGCAGTCAGTCAGATTAAAGGTATGCATATGATAAAAACTGGGGTGACCAGTGACCCACTGAAGCTCAGAATGTCTAGCCAAATGGGTACTTTTAGTTCAGGGGACCTTGGTAGCAAATATCAACTATTCTACCCCTTAGATATGCCCTGGGTTGACTTTGGTGATAGGAGGGTGAACATTAATCGTTTGCTATTGTTAAACACACCTCTTTTCCACTTTGAGGTCAGAGATCTCCTCACTGAAACAAAAAGAAGTCATCTAAGCAGTGAAATATGTAGACAAAGGGCGACAGCTACTTTTGCAGACTGGTTGTTCCCCAGCATCTTCTCACCCTACCATGACCCCATGTCTCTGAAATCACTGAGCCTCATCCAGTAAAAAGACTCTAAATGTGTCTTTGGTTCAAGGGGGAGCGTGCTGTGAAGATACAGCTCAACTACTCCATGGGCTTTATTCTTTACTGCCATAATCTCGTGTAGTCACTCACATCTGTGAAAAGTAAATGCAAAGTGGATGTAAAACATACCACAACAGAACAGTAGAATTTTACAACCACTTTGCACAGCTGTAAATGACTATATACAATGTAAGATACTCAAGAATCAGGCCCAATGTTTGTTTTCTTTCTTGCCACACATTTCACTACCTTCTGCACTTTGCGGTGAGTATTGTGTGTGGCCTTAAGTCTTTACCACTGCCCACAGAAAAATATGTAGCCTTAGTTCTAACATTAAAACTGTTTTCAACTATGCTGTGTCAATATGATCTGAGTTAGAGGAGATCACGCTAAATTTGTAACACTTTACCACTGAACAATTTTAACTAAATCATTGTTACTTTCTTCTTTCAATTTTTTTACCCTTCTTCTGCTATAATTCACCCCCAAATCTCTTTTGTTTCATCTGAGAATAGATTCAACTTCTTTAAGTCTTCTCCATCAGTTAGGGCTGAACTAATTGTTTGAAGTGAAATCCTGCTTAAGTGAAAAGTATGGAAATATCCGTATGTCATCAGAGCAGTGAAAATTTTATCATCTTTTAACATTTTTGACTTTTCAAATGGAAGCAAAAAAGGTGGTCCTATTAAACTCATACTTCTTACTGCTGTACCTAGCTTTCCCATGAAGTAACAAATCATGAATTATTATGCTGAAGTTGGGGCAGCTCCGAATGAGTGTATTGTCAACGAGCTGTCACAAATTTCACTGAAGATGGTGGGAATAATAGCTGCCTTCCATTCAGGCTAAATGAGGGATCATTTCAAAGGGGCTTGGAACTCTACTGCAGTAATCTGGGAGTTGAGGTAGCTCGGTCATGAGCTGGCCTCGAACTATGCATTTGGGGACCCTGCCCAGCCCCTTCAGGAGCTGATTTCTTCCTTCTCTGAAACTTCTGGTGAAATCTCCTCTCCCGCCCCTCCATGCTTATGGTCTAGGGAGATTTTGGTGAGGATGGGGTATGATGTCTTTGGGTTGCTCCTCTACTGTGCGGAGGTATCTGCCAGCTAAATGCTGAGAGTGGTGTGAGAACTCACATAATTAGAGAAGACAGTCACTTAGGAATCAGTAGCAGGGAGCAGGTAATGTATATATGCTTGGATGGATCTTGGGTGGACCTAATACAGGACATGGAGGAAGAAACTTCAAGTAAGTTGTAGCTGAGGTGGTTATAAAAAAACCAGTCAGCAATAAAGCCTAATCTGTAGGTGCATGTTTTATCACTACTGGTCAAACTCAAATAACAGACTTCATAATCCCTCAATCACACCTGAGGCAAGGTCTGGCAGAGGTGCAGAAAATACCTCTCTTTAAAATATACTGTACGTCAGCTCCCACCCCATTAGCTTTGGAAGACGGAGTCAAAGAAATTATGGAGTTAAGGTAGTCAACAAAAGTGTTGTTCAGCTAAGCACCCAGCTTCAAAACTATGTGCCTAGCTCAGACACCCTTTGCTGCCGAATATCCACTCAAACTATAAAACAACAAAAAATACCCACCCCCCACTGCTGGCTCCTAGGTGCCAGCCTGTAATATTAAGTTGCCATGGTGACCTTGTGCCCGGGTTCTGTCGAGCCTGGGTTAAGGACATGCTGAGACCCCAGTTCCATTATCAGGTATTTGTCCTGCCTATGTCTTGTGATCTCTGGCTGATGATCTGCTTCCTAACTATAATCAACATGTAAATAATGCCTCCTGTGAGTTAAGGACATGATCTTTTCATGATGTACCAACAGACACTTGGATTCCCTTTTACCTCTAGCCCAGAACGTTTGCTCTCTTTTATCCTTCTTTGATTTTAAGATTAGTCTGAGATATTTATGGCAGGTTTGGCAAGAGTTCAAAAACTCTTAAGGAAAATGTTACTGCTGAGGCTCCCTCACTAGTACTTGCTAATCAGGAGAGGGTGTTTGGCATCCCTCTTGATCCAGGTCAGTCCGATGGTTCATATCTGTACTCACAAATATTGAGCCTGGTGTATCTCAGAAAGGTGATGCCAGATCCCATACCATTCCTGATGTACCTGCATATACCTCTAAGGTAAGTAAGCAGCTCCATGAGTTTTTGCATGCTGCTTCGTCCTTTCAAACCCATCTAATCAAAATTACCCCGATTTAAAAAGGAAATTCTAAGCACTATTGGTCTGTGGCCTTGGTTTTTAAAAATATCTGTAGGCGAGGTGGTCTTAGCGATTCCGGAGCCCACAGCAAACGTCAGGGACGGGGCCCTCCCACGCCACATGGTGGGCCCCCATCCTTGACATTTGCCTCCCCCTCGGGTCCCGCCAGCCCCCCATATCCTCCAAGGAGTTCTGATCCCCTGCCCGCCAACCCCCCAGCCACGGATTTAGATTTTAAAAATGATTTATTTCAGTTTGATTTCGTTTTTCTCCAAGAAGTTTGGCTTTCTGACAATGTGTCCTTTTATTTACTGGGCTTTATTTCTTTTATTAGAAGAGGGTGGTAAGCGTGCAAAGAGGGGTACACCTGCAAGTGGTCTGGCCCAGTGGATCTTAACCAGGGACTTGTGTATCCTGTGGGTACCTCAACTCATCTAAATATTTACCCAGTTTTACAACAAGCTACATAAAAAGCACTACCAAAGTCAGTACAAACTAAAATTTCATACAATGACTAATTTATACTGCCCTATATACTATGCACAGAAATGCAAGTACAATATTTGTATTTCAGTTGGTTCATTGTATATATAATAAAAATGAGAAAGTAAGAAATTTTTCATTAACAGTGTGCTGTGATATTTTGGAATTTTTATGTCTGATTTTGTAAGCAAGTAGTTTTTAAGTGAAATGAAAATTGGGGGTATGCAAGACAAATCAGTCTCCTGAAAGGGGAGTTTAAAGTAGTCTGGAAAGGTTGAAAGACAGTGATGTGGCCCTTCTTATCTCCATTAAATTAAAAGTCAGATCTAGTAAACTAACATCTGAAAATTCCTGGTTTTAGGCCTATAGTACTATTTTAGTGGATGATTCTACCGTTAGGCTGGAACACTTATTTGTTCCCTTTGGGCTTAATTTTTTATCATGAGTCTTTGATGGGAGGGCTTGAATATCATTTTGATTTGCTATCAGAAGAGTCTCCATCAACACTCTGTTTATTGGGAGTTTTTAATGCCCAGCTAGGTTCTGGGGATAAGGAATTTTTAAATTTTTTTCCTCCAAGTCAGTTAATGGGACATTACCTTCAATTACTCCTAGACATTCTAAGGACAAAGTGAATGCAATGGGGTATGTATCCCACACAGGCTCTCAAGTCGTTAATGTGGGCCTGAGAGGCCAGTTAGGCTAACTGGTTGCACTTGGAGGCCAATTAAAGCTGAATCCACGCTGGGAGAGGAGCTGGGTGGTTTCTATGAAGAGAAGTAGAAGGGGCTGCGGGAAGAGAGGGAATGTCTCTGTAATCCTTTGGATAGCAAAGAACATCAATCATCAGGAGGGTATTTCCACCCTGGCCGTAATGGCTGAGGGCAGCAAGGGGGAAAAGAAAGAAGTGGGACTGAGAGAATGCCAATCCATAGCAAGTCTTGAATGGTAGACTGGGAGCTAAGGATCTAGACTAATGGCAAGACTTCATTTAGCATTGATTCTCAAACTGGGGATTGCGACCCCACACAGGGTTGTGATGTGGTTCCGTGGAACACGGGGCTGTGAGCCCTCACCACAGCCAGGCATGGGGCTGTGAGCCCTCCTGGAGGAGGACCATGAGGAGAAGGGGTAAGTGGTGATACACAGATACTACTCACCCCGCCCTGCACCCTCCTAGGGGACTGTGTGTGAGGGGGAGCAAGAAGCACAAGCAGGGCTCCCTACATCCCACTCACTTTCCCCACATGGGCAGTACTGTGAGGTGGGTGTAAGGAGCTTTTGCTCTCTGTCCTCCCCGTACCCTATCCAAGGGGGGAAAGTGACCGGATGCAGGGGGAGGAGCCTTGACATTTCTCCTTGTTTCCCCTCCACTGCAGCCCACCCCACAGGGGTGTGTGGAGGAGCAGCTTTTGAGGGTGGAGCAAGCAGCACTACCAGCTGCTCTGTGCATGTAGCTCTGTTCCCCAGGTGGGTGCAGAAGGGGTTTGCAGGAATTAAGGGTGAAAGGAGATTATGGAGCCCATAGGGGCAGGGGCAGGTGCCTATGGGGGTGAGGTCACGCTCAGAGGCTTGCTATGTGAAAGGGGTCACCAATACAAAAAGTTTGAGACCCACCACCCCTAAGAGTCAGCATTCTGCAGAGAAACAGACAGCTGGCAAGAACCTAGGACAGATTAAAAGCTCAGATCCAACAAAAAGGCAAAAGTTGCTTTTGCTGTGTTTTGCTTTATTTTTTGAGTTTGGTTCAGAGACTCAAGAGAGCTCTGAGAGCTACTGCTCTGACAGAAGACTGGAATAGAAAAGGAGCCCAAGAGCGGCAGAGGACTTCAGAGTGATGGCTAGTGATTCACAGATTCTAAGCCAAGAAGGGACCATTGTGATCATATAGTCTGACCTGTCATTGAACTTTCCCAAAATAATTGCTAGAGCATGTCTTTAAAAAAAAATCAAATAAAAAAAAATCCAACCCTGATTTAAAAACTGTCAGTGATGGAGAATCCATGTTTTTTTTCCCCCATTACAACAAGTAATTTTGCTTTCCTTTCTCCCCCCGCACCTCCCTCCTATATGCTGTTGTCCACTGCCTGAATCCACTCTCCTGCATTTATTTTGTTCCCATTCTGTAAGTTCCCCATCTTCAAGTGTCTGACAAAGTGGGATTTCTCCCACAAAAGCTCATGCGATAAAGAAATTTGTTAGTCTTTAAAAGTGCCACCAGACTCCTTGTTTGTTTTGCTGAACTAGACTAACATGGCTACCCATTTGGAACTCCATAGCCAAATGTCAGTCAGGGTTAGAATAGGGAGAAAGTGTGTTTGAGCTAACAGACCCTATTTTCTTCAAAAGGGTGTCTGTCATGGCTCTCTATTATTTCCCGCCTCCCCCCCCTGCCTTTTTAAAACATTTATATTAATGAGGTTGTGGCAATTTTAGAAGTGGGTGCAGTATTTCCTCTTCAAAACTTTAGACAGATTGGCGTCAGGGCTCGTCTGCACTGATGGCAGCAAATTCGCCACTGTCAGTTTGAATTTCCTAATCACCCTGCCCAGGTATGTGAAGACCTGCTCAGCCAATCAGGAAATTTGATCCCTGAACCCTAGCACCTGGGTAGTGCTGATTTGAAGGGAGGCCCCCTCTCTTCGACTCAGCACAGCGGACGTGCTGGGAGCAGGGAAATTGAATGCAGATACACAAGTTATTTTAAGTAACTTGTGTACCTCCGTTTGACTGCCACCAAAAAGGGCTGTCAGAGTAGACCTACCCTCAGTTCTCCTTTATGCAGACACCATGATTTTTTTCTCCCAAACTCCTTTGGGCTTGAAGTGTATGTTAAAGGACTTTAGCTCCTCTTCCCAACAGGAGTGTCTAACAATCAATGATCAAAAAGCTAGAGCAGTGTCTTTCAAACACAGATCACAACTGTATAAATGGAAGAGTGACGACCACTCGACTCAGCAGGCTATGTATTTCACCTATGTGGGTATTTGTTTTACATACAACGGCCAATGGGAAAAATTTATAGAAGAGATAAAGAGAAAGAATGGCTGCTTACCTGTAACTGTCGTTCTTCGAGAAGTGTTGTTCATGTCCATTATAACGTAGGTGTGTGCACGCCCCATGCACGGTCATTGGAACTTTCCCCCCCTTAGCCGTAGAGCCTCAGGCTACGGCACCCCTTGGAGTCCCACGCATATGCCACAATACAATAGGGGCTGCCGGCGGGTTGAGTCCGCTCAGTCCCTTCTTTCCGCTAACTACAAAGCGGAGAAGGCAGGTTGGATCGGATGGACATGAGCAACACCTCTTGAAGAATGACAGTTACAGGTAAGCAACCGTTCTTTCTTCTTCGAGTGCTTGCTCACGTCCATTATAATGTAGGTGAATTACAAGCCTTATCTCAGACGGTGGGAGGAGTTATTGTCGTGAAGCCTGGAGTGCCACTCTCCCAAAGGCTGCGTCATCCCTTGACTGCTGGACGATGGCGTAATGGGAGGTGAAAGTATGTACTGATGCCCAGGTAGCAGCTCCCCATATGTCTGTAACTGGGACCTGGGCCAGGAAAGCTCTGGAGGAGGCCTGAGCTCTAGTAGAGTGGGCTGTGACTGGGCCCAGTAGTAGTACTTTAGCTTGGTCGTAACAGGTTTTAATGCAAGCCTTGACCCATGAAGAAACATGATGAGAGGAGACGGGGAGACCTCTCATTCTTTCGGCCACAGTGACAAAGAGCTGTGCAGACCAGAGGAAAGGTTTCGTTCAGTCAATGTAAAAAGCCAAGGCTCGGCGAACATCTAAGGTGTGCCACCTGCATTCGTCTTCAGAGTGGTGTGGTTTTGGAAAGAAAACTGGCAGGAATATATCTTGGTTGCAATGAAACTCAGAAACCATTTTGGGAAGGAAGGCTGGGTGTGGTCTTATTTGAACCTTGTCCTTATGGAGTATGGTGTACGGAGGTTCCGAGGTTAGGGCTCTGAGATCCGAAATCCTTCTGGCCAAGGTAATTTCAACCAGGAATGGAACCTTATAAGATAAAAACAAAAGTGGACAAGAAGCCAAAGGTTCAAAGGGTGCCTCATAAGAAAAGAAAGAACTAAATTAAGGTCCCAAAAGGGAACGGGATCCCATATGTGGGGACAGAGTCTTTCCATTCCTTTAAAAAATCAAATTGATATTGGGTATGAAAAGAGGGATCTGCCTTGGAAAAGAGGGTGGAAAGCTGCTGTTTTTGTCCCTTTGTCTAGCAGAGGTGAAACGGTGTGATGGTGGGTGTGGTAATCTGAACCGGGATTGCTGTGGTAGAGATGGTGTAAACTGGCGGCACGCTGGTTGGGGAGTGTAGAGTCTTAGGGATCTAAGTGTAGCCCTGGAGTCTTTAAGCCCATGAAGTTTAGAGTCCGTTTTCTCTGAAAACAGGGCTGATCCCTCAAAGGGGAAGTCCTGGATGGCAACAATTCATAGACACCATGGAGGACATCGATCTTCCTGCCAAATCTGCAGAATCCTAAGAGGTTTGGAGGGCCGCCCTTGCCACTGAGAGACCTTCCAAGATTGTGAGGAAGTCCGCCCATTGCTCTTGCGGCAGGGCATCACTAAAATGCTTCAAAGAGTTCAACAGATTGTAATTATACCTTCCTAAAAGGGCCTGGTGGTTTGCAATCTGGAACTGAAGGCTGGTGGGAGAATAAACCTTCTTCCCAAAGAGGTCAAGAGTCTTGCTTTCTTTATTTTTTGGGATGGAGTCCAGTTGCCCATCCATCCCGTTTGCTGCGTCTAGCACAAGGGTGCCCAGTGCAGGGTGGGTGAAAAGATATTCAAAATCCTTAGCAGGAACATGGTATCTTTTCTCCGCTCCTTTAGACATTGGTGGTATTGAGGAAGACATCTGCCAAATGGATTTTACAATCTTCAAAACTGGGAGCACCAACTTAGAAGGGGCAGCAGCTGCAATGACGTTGAAAAGGTCCTCAGTGACTTCCTTAACTTCCTTCACATTCATATTCAAGTTAGAGACCACACTTTTTAATAGCTCTTGTTAAGACTTAAAGTCACCCAAGGGCCCAGAATGGCCTGATCCAACAGTCTCATCTGGGGACGAGGATGAGGACTTAAGTGATCTCAGAGGTCTGTTGGATCTGTCTGAGGCACCCTCCTGTGGGTCAGAGTCCTCTGAATCCGAGGATTGGACGGTTTGAGGAGCAGGAGGGGCAGATTGAACCCCAATGGATTGAACTGATTGGGGCCAGGAGCCACAGGTAGGGACCATGGAGCCCAGTAGGGCGACGGCCTGTCCATTGTCCTTGAGGCCACGGTATGGCGGAAGGAAGAATATTATCAGTTCCCCAGGGGCTGTTCCTCTGAAATGTCCTTGCTTCAAGGATGAGATTCGGGAGACATTAACCGCTTCCGCATGATGTGGTCATTTCTCCTTTGGAGGAGGAAGCTCATCCGACGACCTCGATGATGAAAAACATCATCAGTGCCAACTATGGTGCCAGCAAGCTGAAGCTTGGTCAGATGACCTGGAATGGCTTTTTTATGCCCTGCCGGTGTGGTATCTTCTGGTGACAGGGTTCCCTGTCTCCCTCGAGGAGGTGAACTCGTCGGTACCAGGGATGGTGAATGGTGCCAGTTGCTTCTGGACCAAGAAGATCTAGAGGAGGACCGCTGATGAACACTGGCAGACTCTCCGTGTGGAAACCAGTCTCGGTGCCGCAGTGCGGAGTGCGTGTCTCGGTCCCGTGAGGGAGATCTTGAACACTCTGTGTTGGAACGGTGCCGCTGCATCAACCTTTGGCTTGGAGACCGGGAATCCCTGTGAGGCTGCTCGGGAGACTTAGAGAGCCAGGTAGGAGGACCCATTGCTGGTTTGCCGCTTGATGACATAGCCCTGCACTGCTTCCTTAAGCGGGGGAGTAGGTAGGCCCATCAGGTCTTTAGCAGCCTGGAAAACCTCCGGAGTCGACGGTGCTGGGAGACAAGATGGAGTCTACACGTTCCTGGGGGGCAGAGAGGGCTCTCTATGGGGGGACGGGCGCAGAGATGGAGTTTCCGCATCTACAAGCACTGATCTCCCTGAGCTCTGGCCCTGATTTCGATGATCCATAGGGGAACGAGAGTTTCTGTTTCTTCCTGGAGGAGCCTTCCTGAGGCCGGGTCAGTGCTGGTGTTGGCTTGGTCGGAGCTGAAACCGACAGTGCCAACTGGGAACTGCGCACCAAAATCATGCTCTGAGCTGATTCAGATCTAGCCAGTTCCAAGGCTGGTCTCAGTGCAGACTCCATGTGCAGTGCCTTTAGACGGATCTCCCGTTCTTTTTGGGTCCATGGTTTGAAAGATCTGCAGATTTTACACTTCTCTTTCCGATGTGATTCTCTCAGGCACTTGAGACGACCAGGGCCGTCCCTAGGAGGGAGCAGGGCCTGGGGCCAACAGGTCTGGGGCCCCCCCCATGCTGGAGGGGGGAAGGGAGGCCTGGGTCAACCCGCTCCGCCCCTGGGAGCCCGGCAAGCCTCGGCTCCCAGCAGCGGCACGCCCTCAGGTCCCCGGCTGGTGCCGGTAGGAGCATGACCCAGCTGAAGCCGCGGCCATGAGCCTTCCCAGCCAGGACCCCAGGCTGGTGCCAGCAGTGTCCCGGCCGGGGAATGGGTCCTGAGGCCGCCGCTGGCTGAGACCGGCCCTGGGCCCAGCCAGGGCCAACCATGTGGGTCAGGCCAAGCTGCAAACTGCCCCGCCCCGGGCCTGCCTGCTCTGCCCCAGGGGCGGGGAGGGCCGGGCCAGGGCTGGAGACCGGGCAAAGCCTCCTACCCCACTGCCTTTGGCTCGCCACCAAAGGCAATGGGGGCAGGGTGAAGTGCGGCGGGGGGGGGGGGGCACAGCATGGGCCCTGCACTGCCCCCAGCTGTGAGCGGGACAGTGCGGGGCCCACATAACCGCGGGGCCCAGGGCGATTGCCCCGTTTGCCGCCCCCCGAGGATGGCCCTGGAGACAACTGTCATGGGGGTCACTAATCTTGAATGCCTTCCCACAGACAGCGCACAGTTTGAAACTGGGAGATTTTGGCATGTTGCCCGCAGCAAAGTTCTCTCTGCAGACAAAAGGAGAGCAAACTGCAGCTATCTAACAACTATCACTTAATAGCTACTAACTAATCTAACACTAACAATAACATTGGAAAGAACAAGAACAAAAGGTAAAGGGAAAAATGCTTCTGTAAAGCAAAGCTATGTTCCAACAACCGTCACTGGTGGAAAGAGGGAACTGAGTGGGCTTGGCCCCGGCGGGTCATACTGTACTGCGGCATATGCGCAGGACTCTAGGGGGTGCCAGGGCCCAAGGCACTATGGCTACTGCTAAGGGGAAAAAAATTCTGATGACCCTGCACAGGGCATGCACACAACTACATTATAATGAACATGAACAAGCACTCAAAGAAGAATTTTATGGTCTACGCAAGCAGTGTCTCAGTTCCCTCTTCCCGCAATTTAGCTCTAGAAAACGGAGTCAATGCGATTGAAGTCTGTGCTCAAATGTTATGCGGTGTAGAAATCCGGGATTAGAAAGATCTTAGAGGTTGTGCAAAATTTGTAAGAGATAGTAGAAGAATTGCAAAACTTATAAGAAGAATTCTCAACTCTACACAACAGCTGTTTACTTAGGGCAGAGGTAGGGGAATCTGCTATTTCATCTAAAGCTCTTTATGTTTTGGCTGCTTATTCAGTTCACGAATTTACAATGCTTTCCAAGATTGTGTCTGCAGGAACAGCTTAACAAGGAACAAAGGTTAAAGTTTTGACTCTAGCAAGTCATTCTCTTCATTCCCTGGGCATTTCCAAACTTGATCTGATTGGAACTGAAGGCAAGAATGTGTATGTCCTTATGTTTAGATTGGAGAATATTCACAGCCAACTAGCTATTATGGTTATCAGCGCAATAAATTCATCTCCTTGGCTTTCTCATCTAAAGAATATCCATTCCAGAAATGATATTTTGAACAAGTGCGTTTGGGAGGGCCCTCATGACTCTCTCCTTTCAAGTCATGCTGTCAGCCTATTTGGCTGTCTATGCAAGGCCTGATTAACTGACCTGGGGGCTGGGCTGTCCCCGACCGCGGCTCCCCCGCCCCCCCCGTCTGTCTCCGCTCCAGTCTGGCCAGTCTGCCTAGGGGGTGGGGGGCCGGCTGGTGCACAGTGAGCCCTGGAAGGCCACAGCAGAGGCCTCGCCATAAACCAGCTGGCCCTGCCCCTGGGTGGAGCAAACAGATGCTGGTCTGCCCCACCCCCAGGGGTGAGCCAGCCAGCCCATGGGCAAGGCAGAGCGCAAAATCCGGCCTCTGGCTCCAGGGCCCCGCCCCCCAGCACTGAGAGGGCAGGGGTGCTGGATTATTGCAGAGGTTTTAGGGGCCAGAGCCCGGGGCCCCCCGTTACTTTCTTGCAGCTTATGCTATTACCTAAAAAAGAAAAAAAAGGTTAAGAGCCTATTACTGCACAGGATCAACAACCAGAATACTTGCTATGTAATGAAAATGGTTAATTTATATGCTGGTTGCCACATTTGCCTGGTCAGCCGCAAAACCCAGAAAATAATTTGACAGAAAGGTTCTTTGTGACCTTCATGAAAAAATGCATTTTGAACATTTGTTATTTTTTAATATTGTTTTATGGGGTGTGATTTTAAAAGTTTAACTGAACTTGGGAGAGGGGTTGATGTTATGATTTTTACTTTTTGCATTTTAAACATGTTTATTTTAGTGAGATATATTTTATTTTTTTTACATTATGGCCTAAGGCTAAGATGTTATATTAATATGTTATATTAATAAACCTGTTTATATCAGGTAAACCGGACTGTACATTCTTTGTAAACAGGATTGCATCAAAGATGTACCTAACTCCTTCAGGGATTTTCTCCCACGAAAGCTCATGCGATAAATAAATCTGTTAGTCTTTAAAAGTGCCACAGGACTCTGTTGTCATTTATAGTAGTTATCTTCTCATAAATTAAACTACCCAGTTGTTGCAACTGGTGTCCTGATGAGGGCACTGTTGCATTGCAACTTAAAAGAAAATAGAAAATTCAGTTCTGTAAGTTCCTCTTCAGTTCTGTAAGTTTGTCTTCTCAATGACTCGTGGCAATATTTTATTCATCTTGCCATTGGGAAACATGAAAAAAATCTTTCTGAAGGAAGTTCATTTCTGAAAGGTATCTGGAATAATGTGACAGTTTTCACTCTAACATGAGGCTTATTGAGGGTTCCTAAAAGTGAAAATGACTTGTGATTTTGCAGAGAGTCCCATGGATAAATTTTCATCTTTTAATGTTTAACTGAAGTTGCTGCTTTATGTATAGTGGAAGAAGCTAGTAAAAATTTTCCCTTCAAAATGATCTTTCCCTTGACTCTGAAAGTTCAATAACTTCCCAGGCAGGGAAGGTATTTTCCATTCTTCTATTTTTTCTGTGCACTGCATTTTTGCTAATTACAACACACTATGTACTTCGCTCCTTTGCCCTTGAGACTTGTTGTGAGGCTTCACCCCTTCTAGAAATTTTACCAATAAGCACTTATGCTCCAGCCACCTCCCTCCTTCCCTCCCTCCCTCCCTCCCTCCTACCATTGTATTTTTTCTTAATTATGGCAAATGTAAAGTCCAAATGCTCTAAAATGATCACTTAATGTCTACCCACTACTACCTATGAAAAATAGATGGTTAAGAATATTGTATTAGTTTAGGATCAACCCTTTTCATGTGAATGAGTGCTTTACTCCTCTGTATAATGCCTGCACATTTATAACATACCAATATGGTATTCAACGTGGATATAGAAATTTTATGACTCTACGTATGTTAAGGTTCATTGTATTCTAAAATTCTAAGCCCTGAAATGTGCCTTGGAACTCCCTCCTCTTGCCAAAGAATTATGCTTCCATTTTCTAAAAAAAAGTTTCTAGCCCTTGTTGCAAAGATAAACCTTGAAATCGTGAATCAAGTGTAAATTTATGCAGTAGTGTCTTCCTGGGCTTGAAGAGAGCTGTAAACAATACCTCTGAAAAACGTTAGTTTCCGAGTTCATTACAGTAGGTTGTTAACTTTAAAATCCAAAGATGCCAATCCAAATAACATACTTAACTATTTTAAAAACTCATCAGTTTAGGAAAAACACCCAGCTAATTGGTTTACTGTATAATCTCAAACTGCCACCCATGGCTCCTCAAAGGCCAAAACCCCCAATATCCATAACCCATCTGCCAAAACCTCCTGCTTCCTCCCTTTCAATTTCTACAATGCAGCAAGGAATTATCAAGGCAAACATCCTTGGCAGACCAAAAAGGGCAAAAGTGAGAGCAGTGTCAAATATACTGAATTTAATATGAAAATAAGATAAGCACAGCACTGACATTTTCATATTGAATTAAATATGAAACAAACTTTTTTAAAAAAGCATTTGCAGCTGCCACCACTTTGTCACAGAATCCAGGGACTCTGCCAGCGAATACATGAGGTCTGTACGTATAATTAAGTTACCATAGGACTAACATAAAAGATGTGTGGTGACATTTGCATCTTATGTTTTCCAAAGACAAATTTCCTAATATAGAACATCACAGCCTTTTTTGACCTAGCATAAGAAGTCTTCATATCCATTTACAAAAGGAAAATATTGCAGTCTAGGGCTAGATTTTTGATTTACTAGGAGCCGGGAATAAGGGGGCAGCATGTAGCTGCCTTGCCGCAGGAGCAGACTGTAAACCTAGCAAGCATGTCTGGTCATGGTAAGCGGCTCAGCAAAGGGGGCACTAAGTGTCATAGACAGGTACTGAGCGAGAACAACCAGGGAACTATGAAGCCAGCTACAGTACTTGCCATTTGGCTCTCCATGGCAGCATGAAGCACACCTTGGGTCTCATTTATGAAGAAACTCAGGGAGTGTAGAAGGTATTTTTGGAAAACGTGATACAAGAGGCTGTTATTTGCATAGAGCAAACCAAGCGGAAGACTGTAACTACTATGGAGGTTGTCTATGCCCTGAAGCACCAGGGTTGTACTCTGTACAGATCTGGCAGTTTGTCAGTAACTCCCAGGAGCAAACGACCAATGACTGAACTGAGACAGCCTCACAATTTGGTTTCTCACTTCCTCATTCCTCCTGAGTGGGAGGTAATCTAAATGAAACCCTTTACTTTGCACAGATTACTCTCCCGGCTACACCAACTCAGTTGCGCTGGCCAGCATGAGACACCATGACTCCACCCTGTCTACCCATTCCTTGCCCATCACTGCAGGAGAGAGAATAGTAAGTAGCCCCACAATACTTTTTTACCCACTGCACCGTGACCAGTGATACAAGTAGCCTGTGTAGAGGAATAAGGGCACAGGCCCAGCAAGCAAGTGAGAATTTTGCCTTAGTTAATAGAGTTCCCCTGCTTATGGCTGTTATCCTGATTATACTAAAAAAAACCCAAAAAACCAACCAACAAACAAGCAAAAAAAAAAAAAAAAAATACCACCAAACTGTAGCAGGAGTTAAAATGGAAAAGAAACAATGAACAGTAACTTTATCCTTCATCAAATTCCATTCGAATACTGCAGCTGTGTTCCTCGAGATAGAATCTTGTCATGAGTAAATAACACATGGTACTGTGCATGGGCTCAGTATGTTTGCTTCACATATGTCATTTTCTACACTAAGGGCAAATTATTCTATCTAGTTGACAAAGCAATAACACCACTGCACATGGACACTCAGACGGACATCAGTGGGAAGTGTCTAGCCATCTTAATAATAGGCTATACTACCAACCCTGCCATTATATAAACAGACGTATTGGTACACGGTCCTTCAGAAGCTCTTGTACTCCTTCTCTTTCCTCCCTTCCTCCAAAAGGCAACACTGTGACTGAATAAATGATAGGACTCTTGTGTGATACAGGAATGCTAAATGAAATTCTCTCCAGAGCCCATCAGTGCAGTTCCATGAGTCAGCCAGAGGTAAAGGTATGTTTATTGCTTGAGAGCGAAACATTCAACTCTCCCCTCTGTGGTATAAAGGAATAAAAAAATGAAGGTAATAAGCAATTCTAAAATCTGATAGTGGTTAGCTGTTTGTATCACCACCTCCAGCCTGTGAAGAGTACTTAATACATAGAATTCTTGCTACCATCTGTGAACTTGAATATCACATCCTGTGAAACGAGAATTATTTTGTTATAAAATGGCCTTAAGACCCTGGAACCTTCAGTTATCACTGTCATGTCCATTATATGCACTGCTAAATATAGACAATGCTCTGTTAAAAAAATTTTTTTTTTACAAACTGGGCTGTATAATCTCATTGCTATCACTGAAACTCAGCCTTGGTGATCTTTTAAAGCACTGCCTGTTCTGTCTTACTATTTAAAATAAAATTAACTATTATTTCAGAAAGAGACTCTAATATTAAACAACTTTGCATATATATGTCAGGTTCTTGGATGATCATTTACATCCGTTACATCTGGAGAAATTCTATAAATTTCAATGGGGTTGCAAAGTATAACCATGAAGGAAAGAAATGACCTATTTGTCCCTTGTATAACAATTAGGGTAGATACATGCATGTGATGAAGTGGGTTGCAGCCCATGAAAGCTTATGCCTGAAGAAATCTGTTAGCCTTTAAGGTGTCACAGGACTCTCATTGTTTTTTCTGTATACAGACTAACATGGCTATCCCCCTGGAACTAACAGATTTAGCTTATTGTGTCTAATTCAAATTCATGTTGAGCAATTCTTTGCAATATCTATCCTGCATGCTAATACCATGATATTGGAGAGAACACTGCTGGACAGTCTGCTGCACTGTACAACTCATAAAATAATAAAAGACATTGAAACATTTTCATTTCCCCGTAATACAAATTTAGTAGTGTAACTGGTATATAAATACTGTATAGTTTAAAAATTATACTTGACTTGAGGGTCTTTAAATACGTAACCTACTGAAAATGCTATTATTTCAATGTGTTAAAAAGACATACCTGTATTTGTACATGGATGGCAGATTTACAACTGTCTAGACTAATATATAATGTTGGTAAAAACAAACATGGAGAAAAACAGAAGATTGCTTTCTTTTAAAACATTTATGAAAAGAACCTTCCATATAACATAACTTTTAAAATAATGCAGACATACCTTGTTTAACTTGATAAAATAGTCTAGTCCAGCTTCCAGAGGATTAGTGTCACAGTTCATCTATTAGAAAAATATTTAACCGATAAGTGATGGCCCTATAGGTTCATCATTGTTTTCACTTCTTTTGTTTCTATTTTCCTTTTATTCCTTTTCAGTCACATATAATGGGTCCAATTCTGCTGTTTTCCATGTGCAATTCACTGAGAGTTGCATATGTGTAATTTTAAGCAGAGTACTTAATGCTATCAATAATAAAAAAATATAGCAAGTTTTAACATACATATAAATAAAACTACAACTCAATAAATGGGACATCTTATCAAAATAAAATGAGATCAACACAACCATGAACAGCTGAAGTATATCCAAGTTTATCCATCAATCCCAAAGCATCATAATGCCTCAATTGGCAAGGAAAATAATAAATAAATTGCCAGTTATATTCATTTTGTTCACAGAATTTTTGTTCTCTGGCACCACCTGATCTTTAGGTGTGTGTGGGGGGAGGGGGGGTGGAGAGTAAGCTAAGTGACAGGGTTGTGGGCAGGGGGTGGGACAGCATGTAAAAGAATACAGCACAAAGAGAAAAAATGTCCTTGAGCAAATGAACAGGATCCTGTAAATGTCTGAGACAGCACTGCATCTTCCTGCTTGTTTTCCTCTGCAAATGAACCTGCAGTCAGAAAACAAAATGCTTTTCCTCAAGCTTTCACCCTTTGTTCCCTGAGTATCTCTTTCATATGGATGAGAAGATATGGCAGAAATAGTCTAGTGGGAAAATAAGGAAGTTCCAAGTACCTTAAGACCTGAAAATAATTTTTCTCTTATGACAGTCACTACAGAGATGAAACATTTTTAAAGCCTTCCTCTACATAATAATTCTAGCCAAACCTGCCGCTATGATTTCTAGACACTGGAACTGAACAAAGCCTTCATCAGTTTTTTATGCTCAGGAAGCAGTGAATCAAAATAGGTGTTTCTCTGCCAGAAATTTAATGAGTATAGTAGTTGGTTGTTTTTTTTAACCTGGGATAAGCACAGTTCATAATAGCAGCTTTTCCTGCCTGAAATAAAATCCCTCTAATTTTTCTATCTAGCTGTGACTATCACCTGAATAAAAAAATAAAAATAGAATGATAAAAAATAACTGTTTTCAGACCTCTGCTCCCCAGGCCCGGAAAGCCTTTTCCAGTCTTAAGGCATTTAGAGCATAAGTTCCAAAGTTATCAATTCCTTCTTCCTGACCTGCTTCCATGATGACATTGTACAGAGCTTCAGAATCCTCTCGTCTATGGTAGAGCTCCCAACCCAGTTCACCTGTTATAAAACCAAGGTTAACACACTAATCAAGTCTGGAATTAAATAATCCTAATATCTTTAGTGCTAGCATTAATATGCCAGAGATAAATGCTATGAAAATTAGGGCTCAGTTATCCTATTATACAGAACTCATTAGTAAGAGTGCAGAAATTTCCCTTCCCTGCTGGAGCTCCTGAAAGAATTGTGCCTCAGTACATGAACAGCAGCACTATTACCCTAATTTAAACTGCTGACCCAAACATGAGGAAACAACAAGTCAGTAAGAGGAGGACAGATAAGACAGCCAAAGTCAGAGATGATGTTTAAGTGACATGTAAATTATCAATTGTTAAAAGATGTAAGTGTAAGCCTACACTAGTGTAATATATAAACTGGAAGAAGAAGATATCAGTTACACCAACATGGATTGCCTCAGCACTAGTCTACACTTATCAGCAAATTCAGTGACAATCAACTGGAGATACACAAGCTATGTCAAGTAGCTTGCATATCTTCTGTTGGGTTCCTAAAGTGTGTTCCGCCGCTGTGACATGCATTCCCATCAACACAGTGTTACTCTTTTTCTGGAGGTGGATATATTAAGTTGGATCAATTCCAGATCAACTGAGCAAGTCTTTAGAGCCCTGCAGATCCACAGATATCCACTTCAAATCTATGGGTTTCCACATCTTGTTGCAGATTGGAGCTCAGATGCGGATTCTATTTTTATCTGCCCAGGGCGCATTGGCTGCATTAGCCCCTTCCGCAGCTGTGGAGAGCACTATTCAAATATTAAGCAGCAGAACAGGGACTCTGAACAGCAACAAGAGCTCAGTTTACCAGCTAGTCCCGCCTCTGACTCTAGGAGCCCCAGCAGCCAGTCCCCACGCTCCACCAATTAGTTGGTGATAGACAGCTAACCCCTATCCCTTCCCCCACTGCCGACCACCCAATCAGATGACTGGCAATTGCCACTGAACAGCTGAGTGATCTCAGCAGCTCCAGCTTCCCCACCCAGCCCATGTGGAATAAAAGTTGTTGGGACTGGGGCGAGGGGAGGCTTTGAACTGCATCTGGAGCTGCCAGCAACTCCCCCGCCCCCAGCCTCAGCTCAGCAAAGCTGTGGCAGCCACACAGATGATCTGCCTATATACTCAGTGGTGGTGCAGATGTGGACAGACACAAAACTTGGCATGCGGATCCCCCAGATTGGATACAGACTAACACTGACTGGATGCGGATCCACATTTCTGTATCCGCGCAAGGCTCTACATGTCTTCACTTCCACTCAGTTGATCCCAAGAAATCAATCTGACGGCAGTGAATTTGCCACTGTCAGTGAAGATATACCCTCAGACTGAGCTCTGAATTTGGTCTAGTATGGTAGACATGGACAGAGAAAAGTGAAAATATAAAGTGACATAGAAAAGAGGGGAAATAATAAAAACTAGCAGTTATGCTTTCCATTTTCAAGGACTTTACAGATACTAATTTAGTAGTAATCCAAAATCATTCCTTAACATTGGTTTCCCACCAAAGATCACCTGGTTTTCAAAACTGGCCTTTAGTTCTGTTTAAAAAAAAAAGATATTTATACTTTGGGGTATTTTTTCTGGAAGATATTGGAACTCCTTCTCAGTTTCTGACTAGAAAATGTTTGAAAACCAGTGTACAGTACTAAAGTTTCTCTTTCATTTATAATTTAATTAATCTAGTGCTTTCAAACATGTAAGTTTCATTTCTCAACTTGATTTTATTTGCACCAGTTATTTTCCTGGCTGTCCAATTATTTTGACAGACTGTTTTCCATACCTCTTACCTGTATAGGATATCCTAATAGCAGTAGCAGCAATATTAGAAAGTTTAATATGTCTGGACTGAAGAAATTTAAATGCAGCATCACTAAGATCCTCAGTGGTCAGTTTCTGGAGGACCTTTCGTGCATATGGACCTGCTATGCCAAGTACTCCCATCTCATCTGTACTATTTTTAATCTCAACATTGTATCCTCCTTTCACTGCCTCCTCTTCTATCCATCTGCATGTGAAAGATAAGAGTTTTTTAACATTCTCATTCAAGGCAATTATTTTAGCATTTTTCTTGGGACCATAGTCCAGAGATTTATACTAATGTTCAAAGTAAGTACTCAGTATGATGATGATGATTAAAACTTTTGTCTTGTGACAGTGCCTAGAGACCCCAATCAAGGATAACTGCTCCACTGTGCTAGACAAGGTACAGACAGAAACAGAGTGCAAATAGATCATCATACAAGTATTCAGCAGTGCTTGAAAAGACAAACTATATGGGTATCAGGCAGCCACCAGACATATTGACCAAACTACATGCTTTAACACATTAATCTGGCAATACTGATATTTATTTCTTACTAATCACATTAGGTCAAATTCTAAGGTCTACTCCTGACTCATTCCTGGGGCTCTACTCCAGCCTAACGGATCCTGAGAGTAGTCAGGGCAGTGTGGAAGAAGACAGTACTCAGCCACTCTACCATCACAACCTGTGGAGGCCTTAAACAGAATAAATGTCCATGCAAATGGGGAGCTGCTGAAACTGCGATTGCTGCTGCTGCTTAGCAGACTGGAGCCTTCTTTCTGCTCTTGTTCCTTCTACTGCTTCCACTGCTATTGTGACAGCTGGAGCAGTACGGCTTGCAAGGGCTGCCATTACTCCTGGGCAACAACAACAACTAAGAAGGGATTCCGGATTTCACTTCTCATACCCCATTTCACCGGAGACACCGTTTTTCCCTTCTGGGGCACAAATAGTCCCAAAATAACCAGAACGCCTACTTGCTTTGAACAGCACAACCCACATTCTCCTGTTTTCAGGTAGTCTCTTCCCAGTCTATTTCCCCCTTCTTCCTTTTCCTCCTTGATATATGAAGCAGCTGTGCCTGGCAGGCTCTCTACCCTTTCCTGCCTGATCCCTGAATCTTCAGAAAAGCACAGGAAAGTGAGGGGTTTTCTTAGTATGATTCGTTCCTGGGAAATACTGGTTCCAGAAGAGAGGGTTGAAAGCATCATAGGACTTAAAATGGACATGCCACTAGATCCAGAATTTGTGTAACCATAGAAGTAACAAAGAAAAGCGAATGGCAAACACAGGAAACATAAGAAATCTCTTAAAACAGATTTGCATTCCTGACACACACTGTAGATTCCTCAGCAGATTAGTTAAATTGTTTATGAAAAATTCAGTTTTAAGTCTTAACAATCTAGTCTTTCATCAAGTTACAAGATAAGTTAAGAAGGCAATATTCAAAATCTTATAGCATATTGTCTGATAAAATTATTTTAGGAAATCCTAACCCATAGTTGGGGAACCAAACAAGGTTGTTGAAGTTCTTTAGAAATAAATACACTGAGTCGGTTCTGCCACCTTTTTTCAAGTTTATTACCTAAATATCTAGTATTCCTATTGATTACAATGGAACAACTCATAGAATCAGGCATCACTTACAGATGCATCTATTTGTATTTAGCTATCTCTATATATACACACACTTACCTCAGATCATGGAGCTCTGACCCAGAACCAGTCACCAGCAAAAACTCCCCTGGAGACAGGTGAGAGACGGTTAGCTCAGCATAGACTTGGCCTCTCGGTGTTAACATATGACTTATATTTGTAGAACCCACCTACACAGTAGAAAATATAATTATTTCACTTGTAAAAATAAATCCTTTGAGCTTTGGTTGGTCCTTAGTGCAAATCATGATTTAAGGAGGTAAATAACTCAATCATAGATTGGTGGCCTATTGCTGGAGTGGGTGGGTGAGGTCTTGAGGCCTGCATTTTGCAGGAGGTCAGACTAGATGATTGTACTGGTCCCTTCTGACCTTAAAGTCTATGGCTATGTCTACATTTGCTAAAATTAGTTCAAATTAGTTAGTTCGAACTAACTAATTCAAACTAATTTTAGTTAGTTCGAATTAGCTTAATTCGAACTAGAAAAAGTTAGTTCGAACCAAGCAAGTGCCATTCATGACACTTGCTTAGTTCGAATTAGCGATCCCCATTCATTTCAATGGCCAGTTAGTTTGAACTAAGAAATTAGTTCGAATTAACCTGGCCACATTGGCTAATTCAAACTAGTTAGTTCGAATTAAAGCCTTACTTCTGAAGCCCTATTCGAACTTATTAGTTTGAATTATGGAAGCCCTTAATTCGAACTAACTAAAGCCTAGTGTAGCCATGGCTTTACTTAGTTCGAATTAAGGCTCCTTAATTCAAACTAACTTGCCAGTGTAGACGTAGCCTATGAGTCTATGTGAAAACAAAAGGCTTGCATACATATAAATCAGTTTTACCAATACCTTTAACCATACAATTTAGTTAATCCAATGTAATCTCTCCTATGTATGATTCTGATCCAACAAAAAAGTATCATTTGACACAAAAGTATTTCCATAATGTAGTGGTGCACTTTGCGTGGCCTTCCGCTTCCACCTCACTTCTGCTCAGGTTCTGCTCCTCTGATGTTAGAGATTCCCACAAAAGGCTCACCACTCTGTGTTTGCCATCACCCATTCTCTTTATGTACAGTTAGACCCTCCTCCAACCCCAGATATCCTAGAGGCTCTGAGGCTCAGGCCCTACCTCCAGGCCAGCAGGCAGTCTTACCAACAACTTCCTTCTTCCCTGCTGACCACACCTCTCCCGCTCTGGTTTCCTGCCTTGGCCTATATAACCCCCATGGCCAGGTCCCCAACTGTTCTAATTCACCTCACTAAGTCCAGCTCTGACTCCTCTTAATCATTCACACACAGGCTCCACCACGTTGGGCCAGGGCTGACACAGCAACAGAGGGGTTTATCCCCTCAGCTCTGTAACACAGAGGATTCCTCCTTAGTGTTTTTTAAAAGCTTTCTGTGAGATGAAACACAGAGATGATCAGATTATTATGTCTCTACTTCCCTGTTTCCCATTCCTGAAACTCTTCCAGTGTGCCTAGCCCTAGGTTAATAAAGTTATCGCAGTCCTGTTTACCTTTGGAATGACATTTGCAAACAGATGATCCAGTAGTTTAACCGAATCATTCCCTTTGACAATAAACTTGCCAAATGGCGTCAGGTCAATTACACCAACTTTTTCCATAACCTGTTTATATTCACGACCCACAGGTTCAAACCAGTTTGTGCGTCGAAAACTGGGTCTGAAACAGAATATTTAGGCACATAAAACACATAATACAAATCTGGTTATTTAGTCTACCCATTTTAGTGGTCTACTCAGCAAACTTTACTCCTGAAATTCTTTGTTTTGCAAGTCATTCAAATGCATTAGAATTTAACCTCTCTTATTTTAGTAGTTTATCCATTATTTTCCTTGGTGTTACAATGGGTCAAATATTAAATGAATTAACACTGGAGTCAAAAAGAAAACTGGCAACAGGATAAACTATGCAGCAGTCTGAACAGTTACAATGTTAGAAAACATTTCTAGTTTTTCATTAATTAATCCTGGATAAATATAGTGCTGACTTTGCTGAGTCCTTTGTCATGGCCTAGGTTAGATTGTTGATGGTTTTACATGGCTTTACAGGGAAGAGTAGTGATCCACTTTTTCCCCACTTTGTGCCTGCAACTATGGATAGGGAAGCAGGGTTACTTTCCAGCTACTTCCCAGAGGAAGCAAATAGGCAGGGGGTGAAGAGCAGAGAAATATGGGAGGAGCTTGGACCCCACCATCTTTACTCTCCAATTTCAGAAGGAGTAAGCTTATTTCATGAAAACAGGTGAAATAATTTGCTCCCTGCAGAGCAAGTGGGGAGCAATGGAAGAAATGTGACTTTATGGTTACATTCCAAAGGGGTAGCCGTGTTAGTCTATTGTAGAAAGACAACAGAGTCCTGTGGCACTTTAGCGTCTGACGAAGTGGGACTTTCTCCCACGAAAGCTCATGCGATAAACAAATCTGTTAGTCTTTAAAAGTGCCACAGGACTCTGTTGTCTTTATGGTTACAGTTTGTTCTGTAGACTTCTCCCAAGCAGTACAGCTACATGCACCCCTTATCCAAAGATGTCACAGAATGTAATTCTATGTGTGCGCTTTAGAATGTATGTATCTTTAGAATGAAAGAGACTTTAAAATATAGATCAAATCAGAACCAAACACCCTCCCCACCCTCTCCCCCCAAGATGAGTTGCTTCTTAGACTTTCTTTAGCTCAATTGACTGGTAAGAATCAGATCTCCAAGAACCCTAATTAAATCAACTCTTGCTTTCAGGACAGTAGACCAATACAAAAATGATCATATTCCATTTACTTGTATCCAGTCTCATCTCCAGGTTTATAGAACCAATGAGGTTGCTCCCATCCTGCATGGAAGCCCCATGAACATTTAGATTTAAGCACTTCATAAAGCCCACTGACTCTCTCTGTAGGTCTCCCAGCAAACCTTTCTTCTTTAGGATAACCAACTAGAAAGGTAAAAAGAGAAGAGGCATACTAGATATCATATACCAAGACAGCAAAACATGTAACAAAAAAAAAGACAGCAACTAAACACTTAGATTATATATTTCTAATATAGCTACAGAGCAAATTTCTAGAAGTGGCCTTTAGAGCCTATTAGATCACAGGAGAGTGGATATCCAATGCTAACAAATCAGAAAGATAATGTTTTCTACTCCTTTCCCACTCAGGCCATGTACACATGATCACTTTATTGTGCAATAAGGCTCCATACCACGCAATAAAGCTGGTAGCGTACACATGAGCATTTTCCCTGTTGCGCGGCAACACCCTCTTGGCCCGCAACAGTTAAACCACTCAAATCGAGAGTGGTTAGGCTTACCGCAGAACAGCTCGTGTGTACACATTTTCCACATTAGACAGCCTCCGGAAATGCCCCAGAGTGCCAATCCAGGCCACTCTGGGACATTGGAGCTGTCAAATATGTCAATTTCACTGCTCTAGCAGGGCAGTGAAATTGACTATTATTGGAGCTGCCAGGTTCGGCCGCTCCGGGGATTGGCCCCCTGGACTGAGCTAGGGGGCTGGTCCAAACCGGCTGCCCTTGCCGGTTCAGGCCAGCCCCCTAGTCCAGCTGCAGGGCTTTGGGTGGCGGTGGGAGCTGCGGCGCTTAAGCACGCAGCCCCCACAGCCACCCGAAGCCCTGCAGCTGGACTAAAAGGCTGGCTGTGGGCAGTGCATGGTGGGACAGGTGCCCACCATGCACTGCTCCTTGTATCGCAAAGGAGTGTTCACACGGTGAATGCTCCTTTGCGATACAAGAAGCACGTGTGTACACACAAAAGTGCTATATTTATAGCGCTTTCCTTGTCCCACAATAGCTTATTGCGGGACAAGTTTGTCATGTGTACATAGCCTCACTTTGCATAGCTGTAAAGTCTGTATGCAAAAAGGGACTCAATGTTGTGATACCGAGTGTCACAGTGCCCAACTTTTACACATCTGAGTTATATGAGTAGGCTATATAATGAATGGAGAGAGAGAGAGCTCTTAGGGTATGTCTATACTGCAGTAAAAAACCCATAGCTGTCCTGTGCCAGCTGACTCGGGCTCATGGGGTAAGGAGCTGTTTCACTATCGCACAGACCAGTGGTTCCAAAACATTTTCCCTGCATGACCCCATTTTCAGATGTGTTGTTTACCACTACTCCAGACAGCATGGAAGTTGCAGTATAAAAATGGTGTCCTCCCTAGCAGTGTGACCTCAGATGCACTGTACATGCAAGGTCGCACCGCAAGGAGGATGCCATTTTGCTTTACAAATGGCGACTTCTAGACTGCATGACCTCAGACAAATACTGTGTGTGTGAGGTCATAATGCATGGAGGGTGCCATGTTGTAGAGCAAAATACTTCCTCCATGCAATGTGATCTCATGCAGTTTGGGAACTGGTGGCATAGACATTCTGGCTTGGACTGAAGCCCGTGCTCTAAGACCTTGTGAGGTGGATGGGTTTGAGAGATCAGGCTGCAGCCCCGGCTTGAATGTCAACACAACAATTTAAACAGCCCCTTAGCATGAGCACCATGAGTCTAAGTCAGCTGGTATAGGCCTGCTATTTCTGCTATAAGCTCTCAGATGAGAACCCTCCCTTGGAGTTAGGTGCCTACTCTGTTTTAGCAAGAGGCTGGGAGTGGGAAGAAGAGGAGGAGAAGTACCTCCTTTATGTCTTTTAGTCTAGTGTGCAGGATACACACCTGGGATTTGGGACATCCCCAATTCGTGGTCCCCCTCTACATGAGGGAAGAAGGGATTTGAACAGGTATCTGCTACCTCTCAAGTGAATAATTTGGGATAGTCAGTGTCTGTTGCTGAAGCTGTTGCACTCTGGATAAACGCCTGAAGAGTCATTTGGGCCAGAGAGAGTGAAAGAACACGCACGAGCATGATGACTCTACAGCATGGTGGTTCGCACGCTCATGTGGGAGACCAAGGATCCCGTCCCTTTGGTCCCAGGACGCCAACATTTCAGGTGAGTTCTCTAGCCACTGGGCTAAAAGTCATGAGGGAAGACCTCCATCCCCATTGGTTTTGTGAATTTGCCTGAGGGGTCCAATCCAGCAGATAAACTCACAGGCCACCTACTGGATTAGGCCCCATATGAGATTTAGGCATCTGAACACCTATCTTCTCCTGGTTTGTGACTCAATCCTGGTCTCAGGCAGGAGATACATATTCAGACACCAAGGGTGAGACAGCAGTGAGTATGCCCAGAGGCGGAAACTTGGGCACCCCCAGGGAACTTTTACCCTGAAAACTTAGGTGCCTACCAGGTTTGGCTGCAGTTGTATGAACTGTGGTTCCAATGGGACTTAGGTGCCTAATTCCTTTTGTGCATCTAGTCCTAAGTGACTATGCTGTTGAAAGGCAGTGGGGAATCAGGGGTCATCTGTCTATTAATCCACAAAAAGAGACAAGGGATGGTTTACACAATTGAAAAGTTCTGTGTTTCAGGATATGAAAAATACTTATCTTACCAATGTTGTTAAATCCATATGACTCTCTTGCTTTTGCTGCTGTATATTGAGTAGTGGTCCATTTTCCATAGCGATTGGGATCTAATTCTATCAGGTCAAAAGGAGGTTCCCCACCCAGGATCCAATCACTGACATACTTTCCTATACCACCAGCATGGATAATGCCATACCTTTAAAAGAGAGACAAATCCTCCGATACTGAGTCATTTGAAATAACTTTTCAACAAAAGCATCACTTATTACAAATTTTCCTAGCACTGTTTGAAAATGTTTTGTCCAAGAATCACTCAAAGCAACTGTTATTGCCATTTCCAGCAAACAAATTAGCTACCTCTAATAGATGGCAGTTAGAATTCCTGAGGTTACAGAAAGCTCTTCCCCTACCTAAAATTTTAGAAGTAATTTCAGAGACAAAGAAAAACCTTCACCCCGCCCTCTTGTCCCAGTTTTTTTGCACAGTAAATATCAGTTTTCCCCCCAAACCTCTGCTCCTTGCCAGAGATGTCTCTTTTAGGGTCCACGTCCTCCATTCCACTGGTTTCCCACCTTAGTCTGCTTGCCCAAGCAGCTACAATCTCCTCGGTCCCCTGGATCCCCATCTCCTTGCTCCGCCTGTCCCATTTCCTCTCTTAACTCCCATAACTCTTTTTTATCTCTTCCCTCCTGGCCTCCAGTATCAGTTCACATAGCCAACATGCCATCACTCTTGTCCGCTTTGCATTTGAATGAGGCAACTTTCTCTTCACATTCTGCCTGGATGACAGATGAAAACACAGGAGACAAGCTCCCTGCTCTCATTTCCAGGGTCTGGACTCCACCCTGCCTGCAGCAGCCCAGAACTACAATTGCAGGGGAAGTTCTCCTCAAGCTGAGACTGGAGGATAGCTAGTGTGGATGGAATCCTCAGAGATTTGGGCAGTGAAGGTCTGACAGTTCTGTGCTGAGCATATGCAAACAGTGATTTTTCTCCGGCTAATAATTTGGGCACTTTTGGATGAGTTTTCACAACGATGGCAAAAGACTAATCCCTGACACAAAGGCCGCCCTGCTGCCAAATTTCAAGTCCCTATTCAAAAGCATGGGGGCTTGAGACCTTTTCAAACAAAAGAGGACCAGAAGCTTTTTAAACAATGTATTTTTACTGAGCCTTATTCTCAGAAATAGCTGAAATATTTTAGGTGAAACTTTCCAAACAAACAAAAGCATCAGCCTAGGTCAGCAGACACCCACCATGGAAAATTTCAGGGCCACCTTTATAAAGTTTGGCAAAGTTATAAACAACTGAAAACTAGGTCTTATAATTGGAAGTGTCTGGCAACCTTAATAGTACATAGCAATAGCAGTCCCATCTATAATTATTAACTGTCTACACAGTAAAATGCCCAGCAAACTGCTGGTGTCATACAAATAATAAATTATTTTAAACGCACGCGCACACGCGCACACACACACACACACATACACACTTCAATCCCAATATTCTGACTGGGAACTGTGAGATAAAGACTACCAAGGTACACAAAAAATTACAACATATATGGCAACATCCTGCTTCTACAGAGTTCTGGTACAGAACAGTGACATGTCAATGACCTCTGAAGTACAGTGGGATCAAACATGAAACTATCTCATCAGTATCTTCATTAAACCTTGGATCCCAACATTCAGAAACTAAACAAATATACCAGGTATTTTTTATTTAAGTTTATAATAGGAATACAACCCTCTCAGCTATCTTCAGTCAGTCCGATATGGACCTTAATAGTATTCTCACTGAAGTCACATCAATGGGAGGAGGACAGGGCCCACAGGCAGTTCAATTAATGCAATAAAACAGTCTTTTCTGGAAGTCAGCCCTTTAAATAAGAATATTAAGTGTGCAGTTAAAAGGTAAATTTTTTAAACCTTTTGAATTCAAACAGCAAGTGTACTTAATAATTCAATTCAAAATTATCAGTCTATTTTATTTTGGAGCCTGGGAAAGCATCCTTAATCTCTTATATACTTTTATATATGAGGGTTTGAAAAGCAAAGAAAAAGTGGATAAGGGCTTACTGGATTCTGATCTAATGATTAGGCAATTATCCATTCATCTTAGAGCAATGATCTGTTGAAGTAACCAAATGTGGCAAGGAATTTCAGGTGAATAAATTGTAGACTATGATTAATGAAAATCTTAATATAAGAATATCACAATGAAAAAGAACGAGCAGCACCACTCAGATCCACCTCACAGAGCATCCACCACCTACCGCTAACGTCCACCAATACTCACCTATTGTATCCATCATCTCAATCTTAAGCGCCCCCAGTATGCTCATCTGGCATATCCCTTCCAAACAGCCAATACTCCCCAAACCCATTTAGTACCCTCTGCTTAGTGCTTCTTCAACCCCCTCCCCAAAACACAGAACATTCCATTCAGCACCTCACATGTTAAGCTTCCATTAAGCCACTCATCCTTGCCAAAACTGGAATTGCACAACCCTTTGCAGCTGCAAAGTAGCCCATGGAGAACACAATGGTTTCATGTACACTGCCTTAAGAGCTGTGGCCTTGCTGCAGCTAACGTGGATCAGCTGATTTGGGCTTACGGGGCTTGGGCTACAGAGCTAAAAATTGCTGTGTAGTAAAGTGCTGGAGCCTGGACTGGGGGACACTCCCTCTCTCTTGGGATTCAAGAGCTCAGGCTCCAGCACAAGCCCAAATGTCTACGCAACAATTTTACAGCCCCACAGCCTGAGCCATATGAGACTGTGTCAGCAAATCCGGGCCAGGCATGGGTGTTTAACTGCTGTTTAGACATACCCAAAGTTATTTGCACAACTAACAGAAAGGTGTACACCAAAAAACAGTGCTCCTTAGATTCCACCTTGGTGCACACAGTGTTTTAAATATTACCCATTTCCTGCAAATCCACAAGGCAGCAATGACATTGGCCTTGAGGTTAACTGTTCCATGCTGCAGAAGCAAAGGGGCGAGAACAGAAAAGAGCTGGTGAGAAAAAGCCACAGCTTGTGTGTGAGTGGGACCAAATATATGGCAAAATATAAGATGGTGAACAGGATCCGATGGTTGAGACCATTTACAATCACAGAGTGATGTGTAGTATTTTTAGGAAAAACAAAGTCAGCTATGCTCAAATTTAATGCAATTTTAATTAGCTTTACTTAAATACAGGATGGATAAAAGTTAATGGTGTGATGAATTTACTCACCCAAAGCCAATTGCTACCCAGTAATTTCTGACACCCTGATGTGGTCCCACCATAGGAAGAATATCTGGAGAATACGTGATAGGACCAGCAACTGTGTTAATGATGTCTGCTTGTCTCAGGATTGGGACCATTGCCATTGCAGCCTCAATATGATCCATTATTCTGTCTAAATCAGACTCAAAAAGTTCCTTTCCAAAACCTGCACAAATATTTGATTCACATGATATATTTATAATAAACTGTAAATGTTTGTTTTAAATATATGTATACTCTATATAAGCAATATCAGCACATAGATTCATCAGTCTGTATACCCACACCTTTTCTATCTTAAACTATAGGATTTCCATGCACAAAACCCCATTTATCTATAAGAAGAGCACAAACCGAGTGCAAATGGATTGAAAAGTGACCTTTTATGTTAGTTTCTTAATCTAAGGGGAAGCAGTGTGGCCTAGTGGCTCAGGCACTTGTCTAGAACTCAGGATACCTGTCTTCACATACAGTGCTATAGGGGCACAGCACTGTAGCAAAGCTCTCCCATCAGCGTTGTTAATCCACCTCCGCAAGAGGTAGTGGCTATGTTGAGAGAGAAGCTCTCCTCTCCAACATAGCTCTATCTACAACAGGGGTTAGGTCAGTATCATTACATTCCTCAGGGGTATGGATATTTCACATCCCTAAATGATGTAGTTATACCAATATGGGTCTGTAGTGTAGACCTGGCCTGGATTCTATTCTTGGCTCTGACCTTTTGGATAACCCTGGGCAAGTCATTTACTTATCTGTGCCTGTGTTTCCCCATCTGTAAAATGGGGATGATGATTCTGCCCTCCTTTGCAGAGCCTTTTGAGATCTATTGACGACAAGCACTATGTAAGAGCTAGGTATGATTATTACCATTAATGACACAAAATCTCAGCTCTGAAGCAGGAAGAAGATAGACAGGCACAGGAGACTTCTCTAATGCTGGTCAAAGCCATTTGTCTTTATGGATTTATTTTCATGCATATGTAGAACAGTTGGCCTTAGTGTTCAGCTAATTATTTCTGTTCCCACTGTCACAGATGCTATAATCATATTTTGAAAGATAAGCAAAAAAAAAAATTTTCTGTAGCTTCTACTTCTCAACACACAAGAAAATGTTATAAAGGGAAATATTCTACTGTGCTTTATTTTATTACGTTATTTTCTATAATTTATCGAGCTTTGAAGATACATGTAATTTTTTAAAAAAATTACCTGGTGGGACTCCATTTGTTACCCATGACTCCTGTAGTTTCATTTTCTCCTGACTTTCATATGGACCAAATAAAAGCCCATCTCTTTCTTGTCTAAGATAATACGACCCTTCTAAGTCACGAAGGACAGGCAATTCCATTTTCAGGGCTTTCACTTCAGGGATGGTTGATGTGACAACATATTGGTGGTGAACAGGTATGAGGGGGTGATGAAGTCCAATCATACTGCCTATTTCACGAGCCCAGAAGCCTAAGAAAACATAAAACAATGATCCTAATATGAAAACATTTATTATGTGAATGGCAACTAAAATAAGCTATTTCCAGAATTGTTCTGCATTGTGGTAAGCTAACAAATAACTTTGTCATTACACATTTCTCACTGTCATGTTTTCCTTGATATTCTGTATAAATTTTATTTCCTTTTCTTAATTTCATCCCATTGTTCCTAATTATACCACCACGTACCATCCTAGCATTCAGACATCCAAAATTATAAAAATCAAAAGCATGTGAAATAGTCAAATTCAGATCATTCAAAATTTGTAATAGGGTAATTTCACTGATGATTATATGGGTCCTAAGGTCTACTCCATTACCATTAGATATAAGTCCAATGAAACTATCATTAGGGAATTTGAGGCTGCATGGGTGCAGGAAATGACAAACTGGGACTTTAAGCAAAGTAGTTAAGCACATGCTTAAGTGCTTTGCTGAATCAGGGTCAAAACTGTCCTCTTTCCTGTGCATACAACTGACTTGTATTAATTAGGTTTTCCATTTAGTGGTCAATTTTAACAATTTAGACTGATGGACTATCTAGTCGCCTGATAACTTTTAAAAAGTTCTCAAATGGTCTGTAGCAGAGGCGTCGTTGTCGTCGGGCTGGCAGGGCGCCAGCCCCGGGTAGAAAATCCTGAGCCCCGAATCTATTCTCCCCAGCAGGCACGTGCGCACCGAGGCGGAGCGCTGCATTCCGCCCAGGGGCCCCAGCGAAGCCGCAGACTCCTGCTGTGGCCAGGCTGGGGAGGTTCAAATCTCCCGCCCTGAGCATGCTCAGACAGAGTGTGCTCAGGGTGGGAGCGGCCTGGCCCAGAAGCGGCTCTGCCGGCCGTCCCTGCAGCTCCGAGCCTCCGGCCAGGTAAGGGGGCTGGGAAGGGGCTGGAGGGAGGCCTGGAGAGGGGTGGAGGGGACAAGGAGACTGGCTGGGGGCTGGGTAGCAGTGGAGAGGACTATGGGTAGCTGGAGGGGGAGCTGGGGAGGGATGGATGGAGTTAGAGGCCTGGAGAGGGGTGGAGGGGACATGGGGACAAGGAGACTGGTGGGGGCTGGGGAGGGGTGGAGGGGATTATGGATGGCTGGAGGGGGACTAGGTGGGGGGCTGGAGAGGGACGGAGGGGCCTGGGGAGGTGTGGAGGGGGTTTGGGGGCTGAAGGGGGGTGGAGTGAAGATGGGGGAAGCTGGGGAGTTAGGAGGGCTGGAGTGCGGGTTTGGGGGCAGGGGTGGGCTGGGGGCCACAGCCCTGGATCTTTTTGCTATCCAGCAACGCCCCTGGTCTGTAGGGAAGTTGGGAAGCATCAAAGGTCTGCTCGAACCTATGTGAGCTAGTAATGATCCCCTGGTGGCTGTTACCAGGCTGTGATCTACAGAATGCTACAGCCATGCCCCATATATCCTTCAGCACAGTCCCTTTCATCCCTGGGGGCAAGAAGGGTGGTGTATGGCTGCTATGCTGACATTATGCCAGCTGGGATTTCCCCAACACAGGAGAATCACCAAGTGCTGTCTTTATGATGGAATCTAGCCTTACTGGATGCCATGTTCTGGACCGAAATATTTATAAAAATGCAAAGTTTTGAGGAAAAAACTGTGGAAAATTTGACCCTGTTTGCCAATCAGGTTAAGGCTGGGTGGGAAAGATCCACAAAAGACCTGTTGCTTTAATGCTATTGTACATTTAATGGTGAAAACTGATATTTATTATTCTGCATTTACCAACTGCTAAATATAAGATTTTCAACTGTACTGTAACATGTTATCTCTCACTGTGTTTACACACTTCCCCATGGGTTGCCCTTCGGACTGCCCTGAAAGTCATACTGAATTGACTATAACTCTGTCACTCTTAGGATTTAAACTGCAACTCATGTTTACTTGCTTTAACCTGTAAATAACTCTTTTATTCCTTTTTCCTTGTTAATAAACCTTTAGACACTTTATTACTAGATTGGCTATAGGTGTTGTTTTTAGTTTAAGGTCTAGGGTACCCATTAATATGGGGTAAGTGACTGGTCTCTTAGGACTGGAAGCAACCTGAATATTTTGTGATTTTGTTGTTGTATAAGTGACCATTTATGACTAAATCCAGCTTACCTCAGTGGTAAGATAAACTGGAGAGTCTAAAGGGACTGTCCTTGACTCCATGGTAAGACAGATATAGGGTTCCAGTTCACATTTGTTACTGTGTGCCGTGATGCACCTCCATCAGACCTCTGTAACATGATCCAAGTAAATTTTCTGTTCATCTTTGCGATGCCCATGCTTCTTACAAAGTCTCCATTCTCTGTATTGTTATTATGGTACCCTGTTTCCTGGAGCATCATACATGGGTACCTATGTGAAACATGTCCTCATGTATTTAACATAGCTCAGCTGGAGGCGGACAAGCAGAGCTGTCTTGCCTCACATATGCTGTGAAGAAGTGCATAATAAAGACAATGCAAACTGGCTCAGGTACAAAGCAGAATGACCTCAGCCCAGGAAAGCAGGAACTGAGCCGGAATTCGAAAAGGAGACACTTTGAACTGTTAGAGGCTTTTTGCCAGGGAAACTCCACCTTGAAACATCTGAATCTACAAACAACTGTATAAGGACTGGGCCCTGCCCATGTAGGGGCAGAGACTGGCTGGAAACCATCATAGTTGAATTTGAGTGATGAGCTGAGCATAACTCTAGTAATTACTTTAGCTTAGAATGCATCTTATATTTTTATTTGGTAGCAATGAACTCCTGACTGATTGATTGATTGTACATTGATGTGCTATATACTAATTTAAAATCGTGTTTTAATCAATAAACTAATGTTTAAATGTTAAACTAAAGCTATGTGGATTTCAGAGAAAGGATGAATGTGTGGAAGCCTAACTTAGAGCAAAAGCTATTTGCATATCAGTTTCTTTGTTAAACTGACAGACTGGATTATATGAGCCTGCAGTGATCAAGGAAGTTCTCGACATGGCATCTGGCAGCTCGAGTGCTCATTGGGGGACCATTCCCTGAGTGGCTAGTGAGCACTCTTCCACTGCCTGGGACCGATTATATGCAGAAGGCGAGTGTGGGCAGAACCAGGAGTGGGTGCCCACCTAGTAAAGCGGGGTAAGTCAGGGTCCAGGAGTGAGTAGTTGGGGAGGCACAGCGGCACACCAGACTGGATTCTGGGGGTGGTGGGGAGACATCACGTACTGGCTTGATGAAATCTCATTATAAAGCATACCATGAATTTGGGGTATCTGCCCTGTTTTTGACAGTGTGCCCTGAGGTAAGTCCTCACAGTCATGAGCCCTTCCAGACATAATGACAGTCAACATGAGGTAAGGAATAGCTTGAGCCTGGACAAGACACGGACAGAGCATGCTGTACTGGGCTACTAGGGTCACAGTATAACTTAAATCATGTACAGGATTCCTTTGCTTTCTGCCAGTTCAGGATCATTGGAGTTCAACATTTTCTGTGTTTAAAAACAGAGAAGACTATCTGGATCTGCCCAGTGGCCTGGAAGAGATGTATGTACAAGGATGAACAGCATATCGGCAGATATAATTCACTGTGGACAAATGCCAGATGGACAGAATAACCTGTACTATGCATACACAGTGTTCTAAATTATCTGTAATCATTTAAGAAAAAGGCTGGGGAAGTACTGAGGACAGGTCAATGGAAATCTTTGATCAGTGCACACAGGCAGCCGAAAAAGAAAGTAATGTTAGCATGCAAAAGAATGTGACAAAAAAAATATTATACTGCCTTTATATAAACCAGTGGGATATCCTCACTTCGAATAATATGTTCTGTTCTCCTCACCCTACCTTTTAAAATGATGTATGAGGGGAGAAAAGGCATCCAAAGACATGTAGCAAAAATGGTTAGAGGCAAAGAAGAGGAAAGATTGTGGAGAAAAGATTGAAAAGAAAATTGTTCAGAGAATCAATAAATAAGAGGTATAATTTAAAAAGGGTATTCATAATAAGGAATGGTACACAGGAGGTAAAACAGGGGTGCCTACTTACGTCCTCTTTATTATACAAGAGTAAGGCAACAAATGTAAAATTCATTAAAAGAAATATTTTAAATAATATACAATAAGATAGACCTCATTGTCACAAGATATAATTAAGCCAAGACCCTTAGTGGGATTCCAAAGAAAATTAGACATTTATATGGGTAATAAAAATATACACAGTTGTATGAGATAGGATAAAAATTGATTTTAGAAAGGCATAAAAAACCCATTGGCTAATAGGTGTAAGAGAATTCTTTTGCCTATGGGCAACTTAATCCATAATTGTCCAGGATGGACCTTTTCAGAAGCATTTGGTACAGGCCACTGTTGGAAACAGGATAACGGAGTAGGTGAATATCTGCTCTGTTCCACTGTGCTAATTACTATGAATGCGATCTCTCTTTTTATATTCTCAAAAGCCTCTATCTATGCCTATTATTTAACACTGTTTTGTATCATTGTAATATGGGGTCTGTGAGTAGGGCATAAACCAAGGAACAAGGTAAACTGGCACAAAGTCAGTCCGGAAGGAGTGGATCAGTGGAGTTTGCTGACGTAAGGCCTTTTCAAATCCCCTATCAATAAGTGTACTTTTAAAGTATGAACCCCTGGTGATTCGTAGAGAAAAAGAGCAAGACTATGATAATAATTCCATCTTTAGTATTCCACATAATTTTCCCGTCAAAAACCACTTGGACTCAGGGAGACATTGTGAAAATACTGTATGATCAAAAGTACTTCTGTATTCACACCTTACAGTAATAATCTTTGTACAAAATATGCCTTATGAGATACCACTTGAAAATTAATAACTTTCGGGCCAATAACATCATGGTGAAATGTACATAGCAGCATCACATGTAAATAGAGCCCTGTGCAGATACAAATATGTACATCAGCATCTGGTTCACATACAGAAAATACATTTTTATCCAACCCACCCTCTCTCTTTTAGATGTATCTGCATCCCCACCACCAGTCAGCTGTTGAGCCCCTACTGCCCCAAACAACCTATCAACTGTTCAGCTCCCCAACAGATGATCAGCCCTACCCACCACATAACAGCTGATCAAATATTCAGCCCACCCACTGCCTAACAGCTGATCAGCTGTTCTAGAGGTGCCTGAGACTGGCAGCTGCTTCAGCCCTCCCCCAGAAGTCCTGGAACGTCTGTCCATGACCTCTGTGACAGTCCAATCCATGAGTTGCAAAAAATGGTCTGCAGATATCCACATTCATGGATAAGGATATCTGCAGAGATAAAGCAGATATCTGTGGATTTGCAGGATTCTACATGTAAAGTTATGAAATTCAACTGTATGATGTTATTAGTACATATTTAAAACCACACAATTCTGTCTAGGTAAAGACTGTTAAACAAAGGAATGTGAATTTATCTCAGTTTACACATAAATAGTAACTGGGTCCTTAAGACAGCAGGAGTAGGAGATAGCAGGAAAATTTGCATTTCAGCAAACACAGGTGGGAAGAAAGAGCATGGAGCCTCCTTCACTACCAGATTCCATGGCATCTCCTTTATTGATTGAATAAACTTTGCTTTGAGGGATAATCTTCAGAAGAATTCACATCAAGGATTCACTGGACTATAAACGAAAGGGGAAGAAAACCCTAAGCTTTCTCTCTCTTTCATCTAAGATAGTGGCCCTCCAACTTTTTGCATCACCCCTCGTTTACCTAGTCCACAGACCACAGGGAGCTGCACTCGGGAGTCAGGGCCAGAGCTCAGGTTGGTGTCTGCGATTGGGACCGGGAGCTGGGGACCAGAGTCAGGAGCTGCAGTTGGGACTAGGCCTGGAGCTGCAGCTAGTGCTCGGGCGGTGGCCAAAAGCAAGGCAGGGAGCTGGGCAGACCTGCAGACCCTGGGCTGAAGCCATGGCCATGAACGGTACCAGGAGCTGGGGCCAGAGCTGCAGGTTGGGAGCCAGAGCCAGTGCTGAAGCTTGGGGTTGGGGCCAAGAGCAAGGCTGGAGTGGAGATGGGAACAAAGTGAGGCTGGGTAAGGCTTCCACTCCATCACCATGGGGCTGGCCAGGCCCCGCTACACGTCTCTGAACATTCCTTGGTGCCCCCTAGGGGAGGACACCCCACAGTTCAGGGACCTCTGATCAAAGCAGATGAAGGCAGCAGCACTTTTGGAGCTCTGGGAATGATCCTGACCAAGGAAAACGTCAGTCACCATCTTCCTGGAAGACTGAGGGTAAGAAAGGTCATCTTTAACAAAGCCTTGAACCAAAACCCGCTAGGTTATATTTTAGACTTTTAGATGCCTTTCCACTTTTATTTGCTTATAACCATTTCTAACTTTATCTCCTATATTTGAATTAATTTAAAATCCTATCTTCTTTTGTTAATAAACTTGTTTCATTGTTTAATTTAAATCCAATCCAAAGCTATGTTTAAATTGAACTTTTGGTAACTCTATTTAAAGTAACAAACTGTTGAATATTGACTCTATACAGGAGCAACAAACATCAATATTTGAACAGTTCAGGTGAGGGTTAGACAGTGAAGAACACACTTCTTGGGAAAATCTGGGGCTGGAAGTGTATCGGGGCAGCCTGCATATGGAAAACAAGACTGGCGGAAACCAGAGCGTGGCTGGAGTGTTGCTGACAGGCTACTGGGGTCAGAGGTGCTGGACCAGGACAGCATCTCTACACAGAGATTCAGGGTATGACCTGCATGGTGTTAGACTGTTTGTGAGCAGTCTGGTCAGGAGCTACAACAGCATAGTATTGAAGCAGCCAAAGTTACTGGGAAAGGAGTGACAACATCTCATTGGTCTGGCCTCGCCCTGGAATATGACATTCTGATGTTCTTAGAAGAGGTCTATAATAATTTGTATTATTTTACTTGCTCAAAAAATACAACAAAAAGGGCAAATAGATGGTACAATGTATGTATGCTCATCTGCAAAGAAACAAAAGTGGTAAGTTTAATTTTAGGTTTATTAACCTGATGTGTAGCCCTTTTAAAATATGCACTTTATGATGCAGTAAACAGCTCCTTAAAATTGAAGACATTTCCTGAAATATATTACTACAATGCAGCTGTCTGTATACATCATTAGACTTTTTACTACAACTGCTATGGAGCTAATAACCAATGGAAAAACTCCAGTGTTATTCAACACCATTCTTAAATCCACTTATTTAGGTACCGTACTTAATTTTTTTTATATTGATATAGGATTCAGTACCGCAGCACTGAAGTGTTGCTTACTTGATTAGCATAGTGCAACAGCTGGGATCTATCACTGGTTCTGTGCTTAACAATTTTGAACCATGTGCAAAAAAAAATCTTAAAGAAAGAATGTGCTCTCAGAAACAAAATTCTAACTGGAAGCAGTTGTCAAACCCCATGTCCCATGGGAGAGAGAGCTAAAGCAAAAAGCATAATTTATCCTTTAGACTATTCCTTCTTTGAAGAGATTAAAAATATCTGAGAGCGAAATATTTTGTTTTGTTTGGCATATTTGAATACCATTATAGTCCAGTACATTATTATAAAAGAAAAATATAACTTGGTTAAAAAAATATTTTTCATTTCTAAAAACTGTTGTAAAATGGAAAACTGTTTGTGAGGTCAAATATTTGTATGTGCAGTGTGCATATCTAAAATAGAGTCACCATTTCTGCAGTTTTATTAATGACTCTATTATAAATACATCGCTAGCCTCCTTAGTAAGTTCAATACCAGTTAGTTTATGTCAGGGATTATTTATTAGGAGCCTGGTTATTTAAAAATAGAAAACTCACAAGTGGAACCAGCTACAAGTTGGTTTAAACTTGTTCATTCCAGTTCCAAAGCAGATGCTGACTGTGCAGAAAGAGAGCAGACAGTTCTCTAATTAACCCTTCTGCGCTTAGAAATTTGGCATCAAAACTAACAGTAATGATTTGAAGGGCTGGAGTTGAAATGAAGAGTGAATGCTGGCTGAAAGCATGTTAATAGTGTATACTGGTCTTAGTAGTGGTTGCATACCCTGACCCAGAATTTGGGTTTAACTTGGGGTTAAACAGGGACTATGGATTTTTCTCGCATTACATCAAGTGAATTGACCTCCCCCCTCCTCTATGTGCTGTTCCCCAGTGTTTTGAATCCTAACACCTACTTTGATTTGCTGTTACAGCCTGACCTGATGCTATGTCATACACTCCCCTGCATTTAATTTCCTCCCACTCTGTAACTTTCCTATCTTCAAAGCGTCTGACGAAGTGGGATTTTCTCCCACGAAAGCTCATGCGATTAATAAATCTGTTAGTCTTTAAAAGTGCCACAGGACTCTGTTGTCTTTCTACAATAGACTAACACGGCTACCCCTTTGGAATCTGACCCAGAATGTTAAGCAATATCAACTTTAAATGTTGAATATTTGGCTGAACACTTACCTACATGTTAGAATCAGGCTTAGCCAAGCATATCTTTTGTTTAATAAGTGATCAAAGCAAATGAAAAAGCCAAAGAGATTTCACAAGGCTGCAGACTGGCTTTACATATAATGATAAGCTCTGGAAAGATGTTGGAGGCAAAGCTGTACATAATGACAACTGACAATAACGAAAAGGATTCCAATCACACTATAAAATATATCGAAAGTTATTAAATATGCAATACTTCATCCATATGTTTTAATGCCCAGTTTTTAGAAAATGTGTACCTGAAGTTTGACACCTAAATAAGAGGCCCGATTGTCAAGTGTGCTGAGTGCCCACTGCCTTCAAAACTTCTGAGAACAATGATAAGGCAAGTCTGGAACTTGGCAGCCAGGGAAAAAAGATCCTGGAGTATATCAGAGATCAAAGGTGCTAGATAGAGCTACTCAGAAGTTTTCTGACAGTACAGAGTTCCACTGGAAAACACTGATTTGTAGAACACCAAACAAGTTTCATGGAAACATTTTGGGTTTAAGAATCTTCTGGAAAATCAAAGGCAGGGTTCTAGCAGAACAGTCTCACTCAGCAATTGTTGAGGTCAGGGAAGCATATTTAGTTTCAGAAATACTATGGTTGGTATTTCTGAAATGAATTTTTGGGGGGATTTCCAGTTAGAAGAAAATTTTGGGGAAAAAAATGGTTTTGGCCCAATACAGACCAAATTCAAATTCTGAAATAGCAAAATTTTCCACAAATTAGAAATCCTGCTTTTCATCCAGCTCTGGTGCCAGAAAAAAACTCTTTTGGAGCAAGAACTGGAAAGGCACAGAATGGGAGGGAAGAAAACATGATATTCCCTAAAGGAAACAATGAAAGACATAAGGAGGAAGAACAGGGCGACTGGGTGGGACAGAACCTGCCAGAAGCTTGAAAATTCTTTCATTCCCGGTGTCCATGATACCTGACGTAAGATAAAACATGCACAAGTTTATAAGTTGTGTGTGTTTACTTCATACACGATTGATTACACAGAAAACTGTTTAAAAGAACCTTATTATGGTTGCAAAGTCAAGCACTCAAAAGATAGGAAATAACAGATTCAAGACTGTCTGTTCAACCTTAATTTGTCCCCTTTGTGTTTAGGCATTGTAACAGTACAGTCTCTAATTAAATGATCAGATATTATTTGTTTTCCACAGGACCCCTGCCTTATTCAGTACAGTGTATATAGACACAGTCTGTGTGTCCAGGCCAGTGCCCTGAGCTGGGCCGGGGCCAGCGGCAGCAGCAGAAGCCAGCCCGTGACTCGGGGCTGCCGCTGCCGGCAGGAGTCTACTCGTGACCCGAGGCTTTCAGCAGGAGCCTGCCTGGGACCCGGGGCCAGAGCTGCCAACTGGCAGCAGCAGGAGCTGGATCTGGCTGGGGAGCTGGGCTGCCAACTGGCGATGGCAGCTCCAGGGGCCAGATTCGGCCAGAGAGCCGGAGCTGCCAGTTGGCAGCAGGGTCGCGGGCTGGATACGGCCCAGGAGCTGGGGCTACCATCCAGTGGCAGCAGAATCAAGGGCTGGATCCGGCCCAGGAGCCAGGGCCGCTAGCAACAGGTGCTTGGAGTATGCTGGGGAGGCATGGTTTTGGAGGGTGGGGGGATGAGCTCAGGGCTGTGCCCCGAATGGTTTTGTGGGGTGGAGATGCTCCTGCACGGGGGCCAAATTGCATTTGCAAGAGCAATTTTAAGTTTGGCATATCCAAACTTCTGAGTTCTTGACTTAGCAACCTTAATAATGTTCTTTTAATACAGCTTTTCTTGTATATAATTCCATGGGATTTAAAAAAAAAAACAAAACCAATTCTACAATAGGGCATCAGATGACACCCATGTGGGCCATCAGCAGGGTTTGAACCTTTTAGATTCACACAAATCTCTGCTACTTAAGCTAAGGGAGTAACTGTAGCAAAGGGGAGTAAAGATCCATTTTACCACAGTGTTTCACAGATACTTGCTGAAAGCAGAAGAAAGGTAAGACTCAGGAATCTTGGATTCCATTGCAAGCTCTGGAGGGAAGTGTTCTCTCATGGGCAGAGACTTCTTCCTGTTTCCACCAAGCTTAACCCTTCTGTCCCACCTCCACTGTTTTGTCACTGTCCTGTCTCGTCCTCATTTGTGGCTCCTTCTCCCAATTCCATTCCCCTTGCTCATTCAATCCCAGTCTCAATCCAGCCTCCTTTCATAGCCAGACCTACTTTTTCCCTCCGGGATCATTCTCTGAGTCTTAATCGCCCACCACTTTCAGTTTCTTCCAATTCCCTGTCCCAGTTTGTCTCCATATATATACAATCTGGTTAACACTAAGATCTGTCAGAGGTTCAAACACACTCTGTGAGGGTGAAATCATTGGAGAGTTTGGTTGTTAAGCTCTAATACATGCTAACTATAATTTTTCAAAGACTTATAACTTGGCCAAGTTTAGATGGATTTTCCCAGCCAAAAGGCACATCTCTGATACAAAAACCACTCCCTGCCAAATTTCACGTTTCTTCTCCGAAGTATGGGGGCACTAGAACTGTTCAAAGAAAAGCTCTCAAGAATTTAACACAGGCAAAACAATTTATTTCCCCCTAGCTTTGTTCTTCAAAATGGCTGAACAGTTTTGGCTGAAACTTTCAACAACAAAAACAAAATTCAGTCTGAAACAGACATCAGGCATGGAAAATTTCAGCCCAAATGGCAAAATTGGAAGCAAGTGAAGATAGGGTCTTATAATGGCAGTGGGCAATATGACTAAAAATTGGAAACCCCGTACATAATAAGAGGAGTTTTTTACATACTGTTTAATACTGAATAAGCAAGTTTGACTTACTTAATACAACGAAGGTTGAAAGTTACATATAACAGAGGAAAATAAATACAAATAATTGTAACTTAATATTTATGGAAGGCAAAAATGTATTGCTAGAAAAGGAGATGTTTAAACTATCAGTCAAATAACTAATAAAAATCCTCTCCTTAAGAGATGGGGTAAAGCGTTTCACATCTGAGGGCAACAGAGAGTAAAATAAAACTGAAAGAATCAGTATTATCTTATTTGCTGTCTCCAGATAGGTCTCTGAGGGAAGATACACTGGAAAGCAGCTAGCCCTTCGATCCCTGCCCACTCTCATCTGTTCATCCCAGCTTGTTTCCCAAGGAGCATCATAATGGGTTTCATAATTTTAAAGGGGGGGGGGACAATACTGCAGAGGTAGCACTCTAACTAAGTCCCCCAGATCTTCTTGTAAAGCAAACAGGATAGTCTGACCCTTGGTATTTCATTGGAAATAAACCAAAGAGAGAGTGAGAGAGAAGGAGAAGAAATGTTATTTATGGTTTTGTTCCCTGTAATACCATAATAAATAATAATGTCCAGCCAGGGGCGACTAAAAGATATTACTTCCACAAACTATTCAGTTTCCATAATATTACTGTGGAGCAAGAGCCAATTAAAAAAATCTAGACTGCCTGATGCTAAATCATGGGTTCACCAGGAACTATAGAGTATTATTAATCATATTGCACATGTTATTATAAGACAAATAGTAGAGTACTCCTGTTTAGTCTGAGTTGCTTGATCTTATACCAGTTATTTTTTTTAGCTTTAAAAGATATGAAAGTACCTTTTAATGCTTACCTGCTGTATTCACAATTCTGTTTGTTCTAATTATTCCGTGTGGAGTTTCAACTTCCCATGTCCCATCTGATCTAGGGCTCAGATTTGTCACTTGGACTGGATAATTTAACAGGGCACCATATTTCCTGGCTCCTGCAGCCAAGGCCATGGTGAGAGAATATGGATCAATATGACCATCTCCGGGGTTATACAGGCCAGCTAAAACCTAAGTGAATCACACAAGATTAATTCAAATTTAATTGGCTGCTTTCACTGCATCTCATGTATTTCCTGAGTTAAGTGAATGTAAATTTAAAAAACATATTGTATTGTCAAGACTTCAGCTGGCTAATGTTGTGATTGTCCTATGGAAGTGTGATGCCAGCATCAGAATCTATCTGTGATTGTAAAGATAGAGGCAAGGATGAAAGAAATCCAAATGAAGAGAATGTGTTGAATGTCTTCCAAAAATCTCAAAGGGTTTCAGACAATTCACCATAAACAGTAACATTTAGAAGATTTAGGACATCTGCATGCACTAAAATGAAAATCTATGATAGTTGCTAAAACATTTACCACATTTTAAAAATTAAAATAATGGCCCTGATAACCCCCTCACATGGGAAAACCTGGTGGGAGGGAGTTAATGGGAAGAAATCTTTGCAAAGTTCACCTCATGGAATTCCCTGTGAATTGTTCCATCAGAATAAGTATTATCCTTCTGCAGAATGGGCTGCAGTTTTCACTCTGAAGCCCAATAGATCCCTAGGATCTATACAAATCCCAAGATACCTTACAGAAGTAGTCCTGTGCCTCCATGCTGGCTCTTGGTCTCCAGTATCCATCTCACATCCTACTCCCTGACAGCATTACGTCATTATGAGTAGGCTTGGGAGGATTAGATTTGTATTGGTAAATGTCAGTAAATGTTGATATCTCTGTATACATACAAACTAATGAAAATATATTTTTGTTGATAATAATCAAAACTGACAGACGTCAAAGAAAGAAAAGTGCTGACTGAGAATTGAGAGTTTAATTTAAGGACATTTACTTTGTATATTTTGACACATTGACAATTTCTGTTTTAACAGTTAAAAAAGCTGCAATTTTAAAAAATCTGTCTGCCATCACCCACTAACAATCCCCAATTGTCTGATGCCCCCATTACCTGCAACTGTGAAAATTTAAATTTATAAAAATAAAAAATGCTCAAAAATAAACATTCATATTACCCACTGTAATTATAAAAAAGTGAAAATCAAATTCTGCCAAGCCTAATTCTGAGCCACTAAACAAGAGGGTTTAGAATAGAAATAGGATATCAACTATAACTGGCTTCTCCAACCAGCAGCCCACAGACCAGACTCCATCCAGCCTGCCAAGGACTCTCATCTGGCCTGTGGAGTACTGTGAGCCACTGCAGGAGCCTGAGAGCTGGGGCTCTTTTAAATATTGCACCCTGCGCACTGCCAGGTATGTGATACTGGAGGGTCTGGCCTGGCCAAAGACCTGCCTTCAGAGGCTGGATTCAGTACCTTTCAGGTAAGGAGGGGGGCCAGGAAAGGAGTCACAGGATCAGGGCAGGGGTTGGGGAACCCTTGTGGCATGGGGCAGGGGTTACAGGGCTGGGAGTCCTCATGTGGCCAGGAAGGGGTTGCAGGGCCAGGGCCATGGAAGGGGGAGGAAGGGTAGCCCACATGGGAAAGGGGGAGGAAAGGGAGCCTGTGGGGGAAAGCAGAGCCAGAGTGAGGAAGGTGGGGGGAAGGAGTGAAGCGGAACCCGTGGGGCCGGAGAAGGAAGGGGAAAGCCAACCCCACACAGGGAAGGAGGAGGGGAAGGGGCTGGGGAAAGGGGGAAGCAGAGTCCACATGGCACGGAGCCAGAGAAGGGGGGGAGGGGAGCTTGCACAGGGAGAGGCTGAGGAAGGGGGTGAAGTGGAGCCCACACGGGGAAGGGGTGGGGAGCCCATCCAGCAAGGCACTGCAAGGCACAAAGCCAGGGAAGGGGGTGGGGAGCCCGTGGGGAAGGGGAGCCCACGCTGTATGGGTTGGGGAAGGAGTTGGAGAGCCTGTGCAGAATGGAGCAGGAGAAAGGGGTTGGAGAGCCAGCCCTGCCCTTCCCCTCCCCTCTCCTGCCCTGCCACACTCCCTTGCCACCCCACCCCATCCTCCCTACCATCCCTCTCCTGCTGTGTTCCCCTGGTCTGCTATACTCCTCATGGCCATCCCTGACCTCCCTTGACCTGCTGTGCCCCTGCTCCCCGCACTTCCCTCTGCCAGCCCACACAGCCATCCCTGCCCTCCCACCCCTGCCACTCCACATGGCCACTCATGTCCTCCCTTGCCCTGCCATGCCTCCCTGCCACCTGTACATACTAATGATTCCTGGGGGGGAGGGGGGGGGAAGGTAGGCCCTTTCAAGTTTTCAAAAGGGGATGGGGTGGCTAATTCTCATTTACACAAGGCCATTTATAGTACTGGAGCAGAAAGCCTTTACACTAAAGGTCTTAGTGCACAAGAGAAGCAGGCCCTGGACTTACCGTATATTTTTGAAAGATCAACAATCAATCTCAAGGGAAGCTGCTTTCACAAAATGTTATTCTTTACCTTCTCCATGTTCAATAAGGGAAACAGCTCATGTATTCTCTCAGGTCCAATAAGATACTGTTCTGTTGGATGCCAACCAGCACGAGTCATTTGGTATTTGAATTCATCCACCCTAGTAGGGGTTGAAGCAATTCTTATGCTGCCTGGCTGATGAAAACCCACAGCCTAAAACATGCATAGCAAAAATAAGTGAATGAGTTACCATTAGGACTTTTTCTCACCCCTGTCTAAATGCTGGATCCAACACCAATGAAGTCAATGGAAGTTTTGCCACTGACTTCAGGGACCACAGGATCATGCTCTAAACCCACACGAAAGATCAGACTCCAAATGCACAACTGGGGGGAGGGGAGGGTAAAGACCCATCTATTACCACATAAAAGTCTAACTAAGCTGAGCAAGCACATTACTTAAATATACACAATCTTCAAAATAAATTGTAAAAAAAAATCCTCTATATCCTATTTCATGATTCTCTATTAATTTTGAACCTCAAATACTGGATTAATGAGCTAACTTTGTGGATTCTATTCCCCCTCCCCCCTATTTATACAGTTTCAAAACAGATCAGATAAATTTTAAATTATGTGTTTAGTATCTTATTATCACCTGAATATCAGTATTACAAACTGGTTTAAGCTTCTCTGAAACCAGGGGATGTAATCACTGGCTTTCTTTTAGGACAGTTATAAGAGTCATTAAATTTCTTTAGGAAACAAGAGCAACCTTCACCCCAAATCCAGCCCCATGTCACCTGACAAATTAAAGGCATGTGCAAACGTGGACAAAGTGGTTTCACTGGCTATTGTTTTGAGAAGGTTTGCGTGCCTAGGAAAGAAACTTAGAAAGACCAGAGAAATGGGGGGGGAGGGGGGCGGAAGCAGCAAGGACGCACCAGACACCATTTGAATAAGTAATGGGAACATGGCCCTACCAAAAACACCCAGAAAGAGCTTTTGAGCTGAAAGCTAGCTGAAAGAGTCTTGGCTAGAGCTGTAAGCAGAGAAACTATCTCCTGTGGTTGATTGCTGCTGTGTTCAAGGAAACAGGACTTTGATGCAGTCCTGTTTATTTGCTAACAATGTACAAAGATACCTGACTTTATCATCGATTTCTCCTCCTAACAGAAGCAACCCACAGGGCCCTAAACTCAAAGATATTACAAAATAAATATTAAAAAGTTAACTGACCACTCATCTTTACTAAAAAATAAAGAACTTTTAAAATGAAGTATAAAGGACTCTATCCAGTTAGACAGTGCCTAGTCACATTAGTGACTGGCACCCTATCACCCCTATTTCTTCTACTAACTGTTTTGATAGGAAATGGAGTGAATCTCCTTGCAAACAAGCTGAGGAACTGATGAGAGGACATGGCAATCTACATGGAGATTCTGTGACCCCACAATAACCCTCCTTCATAGTTCTCTCCACTCCCTGGCAGCAAGGCTCTACTGGAGCTGCACCACCAAAGATTATTGAGTTGGTAACTGAGGACTTGTCTACACTGGGGTTGTAATTCAATATTAGGCTGCTGAATTACAGAAGACGAAGGCGAGATCACACCAAATTGGTTGCTCAGAGTCAGTCTCGCATCCCCACTGCTCCATTACTTCCTGAAATGCATTGCACTGTAGTAGGTAGTAGGTAGGTAGTAGGTGCAGGGGCTTGTGGGGAAGGAGTCATTCTCCACTCACTCCCCCTCCCCTTCTCTCTAAAGGAAAAAAGAGCAGGAAAAGCTTTCCTTGCTCTTTCTCTGCCACAGGCAGGACAGACAGGGACAGTGCTTCATGCAGAGAGAAGAATTCATTGAAAACTTGCAGCAGGGGAGGGGCTATGTTGTCATGGTAAAGAGACAGAAAAAACCAGTTGAGCTACTCTCCGATTACATGGACCTAAATTAGAATTGTAGATCTTGACCTCAGTGCTACACCACTTGCAGAAGTGGTATTAGCAGATAAAATTACAGCTTCATTTTTTTTTTTGAATGTACTGCTCTGACAGTGGAGACACAAGCTGAAGAAGGCCGCAGCATTATGTTGAACTTCATCGTCAGTGTAGACCAGCCCTGACAAAGGAATCCTCCCTGTCTAAGGGATTTTTCCACTGCAGGGAAGGGGCTGCAGACATTAATACAACTTGGGAGCAAAACTAGCTTTCATGAAGAATCTCTGACAGACCAGTGGAGGAACAACACGTCTCTTCCACCCCACACTCAACCTGCCTACTGCTCAGCTTCTCCACATAAAGCTGATTTCTGTATCAGTGGAGTGCCTTCCACAGGAAACAAGGCAAGATTGGTGGCAAATGCAATTGACCTTTCTTTCTGTGCATGAGAGGTGTGAGTCATGTGTGGAGGACCCTCAGTTTGCACAGGTCATGGGTGCATGATAGAGTCCTGTAAATGAAAAGACTTACTGTGATTTACCAATTTTTGCAAAATTAGAGAATAATCAAACAAACAGAAATAAAAAGGAAGTTCGTGCATAGCAGAACATGCTTTTGTTCATCTATTCTGTCAAGTGTAGTTTAAACTATTTGTGCTTTAATACCTCTCAGCATATGAGTGCATGTAATACATTACTAATTAGTAATACACTAGTAATAGCAGAATTCATTATGGCATTCTAACATCTTTCACCATGGTGAAAAGTAAGGTGAAGTCACAGGGCATTTTGTGAGAATTATCAAATTAGAAGATACAAAGTGAGAATCACTGAATCTTTGCAGCAGTGTCAAACACAAAGGAGGGAAAGTGTTAGCTGGAGAAAGTGAGTTGGTCACCAAAGAAAAGCACAGCTCTGAACTGGATATGATGAACTTCCAGCAGTCTCCTCAAGTATGAACAGCATCAGACCATCTGAATTAAAAGCAAAAATGCATAATTGTCTGATTGCTCATTCCTGAATGCTGTTTTCAGCCAGATAGAAAGCTGATACTGCAGTCTGTCTGCCCATTTGGTTTCTGAGTTTAGTAAATGTTTTAATTTTGAAATTTGCTTTCTATTTAAGAGTTAGAAGGATTGTGGGGGAATATTTAAATGTTCTGGAGTTAAATGCTAGAAAATGAAGCATAGACATACAGAGAAACAACAGGATACATTCAAATAAACTGAGCCCTTGTGGTATGAGAGCTCCCTTCACATACATGAGCACTTGCACACACTTGTAACCATTCCAAATCTTCCCATACTTTCTTTTTAGCATGACTAATGTTGATCTGAATTAATATTTTTAAAGTTAAAACTTTCACCTGCCCAGTCTCTTCCTCCAATTTTTCATAGAGTTTGATGCTATAGTAATGGATTTTCTTCAGATTTATTCCAGGATGAAAGTAAGTTGTTAATCCAGCCTTGAATAAGAAACAAAAAACAATATATGAGGTTTTTTTGGAAATGCATTGTTTTCTTACCCTGACTTTAGGTAGTGTTTTCCAGCTGTTATTCAAAAGGAACCGTCAAGCCAGTGCAAAGAAAAATAAGACATGGCTGAAGCCAATAATTCTTATTTAGTTACAATAAAACTGTTTCATAGCTTACCAGCATCTCCTTCCATGTACAGATGTTTTTCCACCTGTCTGTTCTTAACAGTTTGTCAAGTCACAATATTCCCATTGTATTCGTTCTCTACTACAGTTTCATTCCTTGCTTACATGATTCATTTTTCTATATAAATCTTTGGAACAAGACATAAAACTGAGTTCCCAACTAGCTGTGGTTTCTAAAAATTCTGTAGTACTCTTTCACCTAGGTCTTGCCAAAATACACTGCTGCTGAAGATGTGGGTTTCCTAGAACCCCACTAGCTCATGTTTTGGAATTACTCATGAAACAATTCTTTTGCTAGATGGCAGCAGGAGGAATAATAGGATAAAGGATAAAAATTACTTCTCAGAACTATGTTTTGTGATATACCGAAGTGCCTTAAAACCTCTCCAACTCACAGAAAACTTGATTTGGTAGAGCACTACTGGTCCTCAAATGACTAGCATTCCTTACGTGGAAGAGTACACTGCCTCCAAGGATAGAAAGTTGTTACACAGCACAGCTGACCTAGCAGCTAAAAAGCAGCTAATGTTTCAGAGAAGAGGGACCTCAGAGCAATTTAATAAGATTTGGTCTCACTTTTTAGAAACCTTTCTTTAGCATTTGGAAACTGAGATGTCACTCTCCTTTTCCATCATTACCCCCCTTTCGTCCTGTCCTTTCTCTCCCTTCCAGTCCTTCACGGTTCTGTTCTTTTGCATGTTCTTCTCTTATTTTTGAGAAAGCAAAGTAAATAAATAAATAATCATGGGGTTTGCAAGAGGAGGATCAACACTAGTATTCTGGCTGAATCCATCTTGTCTGTCTAAAAGTCCTCTTACAATTTGTTTCAAGAATGGTGACAGTTTAACTTTACTTTTGTCAAATAAGCACATACAGAAAACTACTTTTGGTCTTGACATTTTTCAATTTGCCATCTCTAATTACTTTATTTTATAAAAAAAAAAAAAACCAATGAGAGTCCTGTGGCACCTTATAGACTAACAGATTTTCTTCAGCATAAGCTTTCGTGGGCTATAACCCACTTCGTCGGGTGCATAAAGTGGAAATCACAGTTGAGAGGTATATATACACATGCCAGGATGGAGGAGGGCAAGTGTTAGCAAAGTCAGTTCAGAGAGTAGATGGGGCCTATTCACACCTGTTGATAATTTACATTTTATATTATTTCAAGTCAATGGAACCACTATACTCACATGAATAAGACTAGTAGGATTTGGTTTTTTCTATATAAAAACAGATTTGTTTGTACTCAATCTAATTATGTTATTCCTTTTACAATTTATACTTTGCCATAAGAAGTGTCAGGTAATGTTCAGGTGTAATGTATAACATTCAGGTAATGTTCAAACTTAAGGTGTCCAAAGCCTAGACCACAGGGCCAAGATCAGCAGTTTGAAAGGGGAGAGAAAAACGAAGAGTCAAGATATAGCGTTGGGAGAGGCCATAAAACTGTTAAATTAGATAAGGCTGACCATTACGAGAGTCCAAACAGAAGGCGTGGTAAACTAGCTACAGAAAGGAGGGGGAGGTTAACAGACCCCCCAGTGCTCTGGCTAGATAACTGCAGCGAGAGAAGGAGGGTCAGAGAGAGACCTTCTAATAATCAGAGAAAAACAGCTGGACCCCGGAAGTGAAAAACACAACATCACTGCGATCTTTTGGGCCATAAAAGGAGGCTTGTGGGGGAAGGGAATTCGGAATTATTTGTCTCAGTTTACTCTGAGGCAAAGGGGCTCTGGGACTGATCACCCCACAGCACTCCCCACTGGGCCCAGCAGGACATGAACGGGCTGGGTGAAAAGGAACCTCGAAGGCCTGGCCAGCTGACGGGAAAGAACATCAGACCAGCGATCTGATAACCAAAGGAAAGGTAATTAAAGTGACAGAAGTCCAGAGTAGCGACTGGCTCCTAAACGAAAAATAACACGAAGTTTTAAGGTTTTTCCAGCTTTATGCTGAGACTCTTAAGTAAAGGAACAAAAACTGCATCAGCCTTGGGTTTGGAGTTGATGTAGGACTAGGGGAAGGTATAGGATTTTTGCTTTGGGTATAATTGTGCTAGCATTTCTGCTTTTCTCTGTGTGTGCTTATAGATGCTCTTATTCTATCAATTATAATGTTGTGTTAGAGAGTGTGTGTGATGAAATTATAAGCCAGTGACCAGGACTGAGACTATACCTTGTTCACAGCTGCACCAAAGCCCCCCAAAAAGGCTTTGAAAGCAAGGGTGCACAAGTGAACCTCGTGTCCCACTGGATCCCCTTCTTGTGTGAGTGCATAAATGGGCACCCTCTGTGCTTCGTGTCCGTGCTGCTCTAACTCTGCTGCAGGGGGGAGGAAAGTGTGAATGGGGGATAACTGCTGACCAGGACTGGGACTAAATCCCGTATACCCCAATACACAGGTGAACCCCGTGACCCAGCGGGTGTGAATGAGACCCCTATACAACAGCACAAGGAGTCCTGTGTGATTGTGGTTTACATATGGGCTTGTGTTCTTGATTGCATTGGATTATATATATATTGGGCTCTGTTATGCTCTCTATGCCATGTGTTTAAAGCCATACTGATACAAAACCCTGAATCTACATTCATGCAATGAGCAGCCTTGCAGTTTAGAGAGTTTGTGGACATTGGATGTTTATTGTACTGCTAATCATTGCCTTAACCTATGTGATTGTAATCATAGTGCCTTAATAAATGTCACATGCATAGTAAATAGACAAAAATCATTGTTAGTGATGGTCTTTGCCTAGGGGCTTTGGGAACTTCCCAACATCTGCGTTTAAAAGGACCGGGTATTTGTTTAGGCACCCTTCCCCCTTGAGGGGATAAAGCTCTAACAAGAAGCATATGTTGCATCATTAAGATCAAATGTCGTAACAGTTCCACAATATCTTAGTCTGCCTAGGGCCTTTATCCTGGATGGATTCAGTGACTTCAAAGGTAGTTTCCTTATTTTCATTATGAAGATTCTCTCTTTCTGGTATTTTAAAACTTATACAATAGTATTAATTCTTTGAGATATCCTCCTAAAACCCTGTGAAAAACAGTCTGTCCTAGTAAAGCCACCCACCTAAACACATATTTCAGTGGTAGTTACTGTAAATTATTTTTGTTACTAAGACTTAGCTTCATAAGTATGTTCTATATAGTCTACTTTGGGAAAGTCTTTGTTTTAATTGTTTCAAGCCAGAATCTAGCACTATTTTATTGCAGTTTTTGCAATTAATTCATGTCTTGATTACCTCTTAAAAATTAGGTTCTCAAGAGCTGATCTAGTGATTTGCTAAATAAAATGAATAAAGAAATAAATTATATACTAACTCTTAAAACATTCACTTTTCACTAGCCATTTACATGTATTTTACTTGATCTCAATTCACATAATAATCTTTGTACCATCTTCTTTTATTTGTAGACACATTGTCTGATCAGTCTTTCATTCCTCCCTGGAGATATTAAATAATCCCCTATACACAGTGATTTGCATGAATTTGTTGGTCTTTAAAAGTGCCACCAGACTCTTTGTTATACACCGTGAAATTCAGTTGTAGAGATCAGTGCTGATAGTAATAATTTAGTTATATGGGCCACAGATAATTTTCCAAAATCATTTGCTAATGGCTCTGGTGTATTCACCACACAATAATACTGATACCCAGGGACATTTAGTTACAAGGATCAAATTGGAAGTAATATCTTTGACCTTTTTTAATGTAGGAAAGAATTTCACACTTTTCTGAGTGCTATTTAGGTGTAGATAAAAAATGTTACTGATTTCAGGAGTGTTATTTAGAGCCAATTATAACCTGACTGACCTGCTTTGGGATTAAAATTCCCAGAAGACTTTGCTCTATCTTTTCCAGATGGAAAATGTCTGGTTTGAGAAGTTAATTGTCTTATATATCTAGATATGGTGATCATTGCATACAAAAATCAAAACAGATATTGCCCAAATCCATCCTTATAAAAGTATACTTCTATAATTTTTAAAAAACTTTTTATGTTTAGTTTCTTCGATATCTATTCTGAATTTTATACTGCACTCATTGACACAGCAGCATTCTGATGGAACCCAGCATTATTCCTCTCATCATATACACACAATCCGTCCACTTACAGATTTGACCACACCTTTACCACATAACCTAACTAAATCTTCGTTTTCTTTGTGCTATAATCTATTAATAATCTGCAATTATTTAACAGCACACTACACTGAATTTTTCAGGATAAGACTCTTAGATAAAGAGTTTTGGGGATGACACATGAAAAGCACTCCTTTAGAAAACAACTCTTCAAATCAAAAATTCTGTCCTGATAGACTTAATCTTCATGCAGCCCTAATGACTTCAGTGGGATTGCACAGAGAGTGATTCAGGGTAGAATATGGCTTGAAGTGATCTAAGTACCCTTCAAAGGCTCAATTCTGCTCTCATTTGTACTCATGCAACCACCACTTGCTTCAAAGAGGGTTAGAAGGGTGTAAATATGAGCAGAATTAGACCTGAAATTTGTGTCTCCTATTAATGTTAAACAGAGTAAAAGCAATGCTTTCTGCACTGTTTTTATTTAAAAAAAATGAAAGTCAAACTACTTTTTCACAGTACTGTGCCTAAAACAGTAACACCATTTGTTTGAAATTTTATAACATTGCACCAAAGTAGACAATTTGCAAGCCAACTTTCAGCACCAAGAAACAGTAAAAATACAATTAATTTAAAATGTGACCCTCAGTTCTAGCAACGTTAGCTGGACTATGAAAGAGAAAATCTGCAGCAAATTAAATCTTAATTTTTATTGTTATATTGTCTGCAAAGAGTCATGAACATTCACCATGTTAAATAATAAAAAAAATATTTTCAGTTCTTCTTAGTGTGGCATCACTACAGGGTCACTGTTGCTCTATAAGCCAGTATCTAGTGTTACAACATGAGCCAGAGCTACTGACAGTAGTAACTTTGGTCCCTCTCCTTTTCAACTATATTAGTGAGGCAAACTACACTACCATTAGGTTTTACACAATAGGCTTCCACTTCTGAGCTTGCATGACAATAAGATGTTCTGGAGCAGACTATTTTGTCTCATTAAAACAAAAAAGGAGACCTGTGGCACTTTTAAAAGCACCTGTAAAGCCACAGGACTCCTTGTTTGTTTTGTTGAACTGGACTAACACGGCTATCCCTTCGTATTTTGTTTTACTGTAACACTACTGAGTTTTGTTGCGGCAAGTACTGTTAACTAGTACTTCACAATGTGTCAGAGATCCCATTGTGGGCAGGGCTGGATTATTGCAGGGGCTCTAGGGGCTTAAGCACCAGGCCCAGCCAAAAAGGTTGCCCCTGGGCTGCAGCCTCTAACCCGTACAATAATCTGGCACCTGCCCGGCTCAGTGCCGGCAGAGCAGGAGTGCTGAGAGCGCTCCTTCCCTGCCGGCATTGGTGGGGGGGGGGCCGCCGAAGCAGGGCCCTGGAACCAGAGGCTGGGCTCTGAGCACTCAGCCCAACCCTGGGCCAGCTGGCCTGCCCCCGGGGACAGGGCAGGCCAGCCCTGTTAGCTCTGCTCTGCCCAGGGAGCAAGGCCAGCTGGCTTTCAGCAAGGCTGCCCGCCACCGCTCCAACACAGCCTTCCAGGACCTGTGGCCCTGGGGGCTGTGTTGAAGGCCCCCATGCTGCGTGCCAGCCAATCCCCCCACCTCCAAGGCAGACTGGCCAGAATGGGGCCTGGGCAGGAGCTCCCTCTGGCTAGGGTTACCAGATACCAAAGTATGGAAAGGAGGACAGGGATGTACGAAAAGGAGGACGTAATTGAAATTGCTTGATTATTAACAAGGCTGGTAGGTAGAGGGAACCAGCGTACCGCGTAGGTTCAATAGGTCTTGTCACCAATTGGTCAATGCGGAATACCATAAAATTTATAAAAGCTTCATGAACTGAAATTTTAATCAAAAGTAAAAAGCCGGACAAAATCACATATTTTTTAAATGCCTGCTGGACGGAAGACGTGAAGGTAAAAAGGAGGACGTGTCCTTTTGCCGGACGTCTGGTAACCCTACCTCTGGCCCCAGGTCCGTCTCCCCCACCAGCGATGGAGGGGAGGGGCTGTAGTCAGGAGCCCAGCAGGGGGGCAGACCGGGGCCCCCAGGCCAGTTAATCTGGCCCTGACTGTGGGAACATTTTCTTCCACTTTGTCTTCCCGCTTGTGACAGAACTCTTCACCTTACAGCTCCATTACAACCCATGAAGACAAAAGTGGTAGCATGGAATTAACCTTTGTACTTTTATTCATCATGTAAATTTTGGCATATGTCTATGCCCCTTTTTTGATTTATGTCCCATGCTCCAGTCTCATTTTGGACATGTACACTTTTTGCCCAGTAGCGATTTTGAAATTTTTTTCTTTATTTGGTACATCAGAACTACTTGTGTGCATTTTTTCATGTCCTAAGCTTAGATTTTCAGAAGAAAACTTGTTTACATATTTTAAATACGGTTTAGTAAGCAAAGAAAAAGCCCTTTTAAAATAATTTACAAAATAAATTAGATTTTTGAAAGAAAGGCAGCTTTAAAACAGCAGTACATGAAACAAACATCCCAGGCTCAGCAGACCTAGGTTCTAATACCACAATATTCTGAAGAATGTTATCAATACAGTATACACAATAAATCAAAGTATATAATATTACTACACTCTCTTTGACTAACTCAGTGGTTCGCAATCTGTGGCCTGCAGGCCATTTTTCAAAGTGGCCCACTGCTCCCCTCCCACTGGATAAAGAAGGGAGCTGCTGTCTAAGGAACACAGAGAGAGTGTGTTGCTGTAGGGCTACAAGACTGGTGCAGGCTCCTTGCTGCAGCCAAGGGGAAGGAGATCAGTGCTCACCTCCTCGTGGCTGTAGTAGAGAGCACAGCAAAGAGCTCCACTTGGGTCTATAGCCCCAGGAGTCACTGCTGGAGCCAGAGAGAGAGGAGCACAGACCTTCTGTCCCTCTGGTTGTAGAAGGGAGCCTAGGGACACAGGTGGAGCACACGGAACTACAGTGTACGTGCAATTTCCCTGCTGCAGTGAGAGGGATGGGAGATAAAGACAAAGTCTCCTTGCTGAACTCCTTCCATCTAGCTGCAGTGGGGTGGAGGGCTGCAGGGAAAGATTGGTCCTGTTGTCCTCAAGTCAAAAAGGTTGGGAACCACTGGACTAACTGGTACTGATTCTCTCAAAAAAAGAAATCACAGTGTGAACTCTTATAATGTTCAAGTCCTTGTTAGTTCGAGTTATTCAAACAAGCTTTAATCTAGCTAGCTTGGGTGCTAGAACAGGAAAGCCGTGGCAACACGAGTTTCAGCACAGGCTGTAAAAAGCCCTCCAGAACACTGGGTTATTTCTCATGGGGCTAGCCCACACAGAAGTTTATGTTGTCACAGCGTTGCACTGTTGTCAGGGCCATCCCTGGGGGTGGGCGAGCAGGGCAACTGTCCCGGGCCCCACAGTTCTGTGGGCCATGCGCTACCCCGCTCTCAGTGGGGCAGCACAGGGCCCACGCTGCTGCCCCCCCCCCACAGCCGTGCTGCTCCCCGCTGCCTTCAGCAGCAAGGCGAGGGTCAAAGGGCAGATCCAGGCCCTCTGCCGGCCTGCCCCGCCACCAAGGCAGAGCAGCCAGACCCAGGGGTGTGGGGGGAGAGCAAATCCTAGCCCCTGGGCAGCCCAGCCCGGCCCGCTCCCAGGGGCAGAGCAGGAGTGCAGAGCCCAGACTCTGGGCCAGCCCTGCCCGCACCCAGCACAGGGGGGGAAGGAAGGGGTGGGAGATGGGAGGCGGGGGCCCTGCCAGGCCAATTGGCCCTGGGCCCTACCCCTCCCTCGGGATAGTTCTGACTGTTGTGGGTGACCTGATCCAGCTACATTAAAGGTAGCTTGGCTCAAACTGCAGTCAAAACCAGTCATTGCAGTCTAGACATATCCTAAGTGAAAGTTCAGATGCAAGTCTATCATAGAGCCTAGAACAGAACCCCTTTGTATCTAGACCAGGGGTGTTAAACTCATTTGCTATGGCTGGCCAAATTTGACTTAAATGTACTTCAAGTGAGCCATACACACCATAAATTGCAATACTGCAGCATTCTCATGGCATCAAGGAGTGCTGTGTATGCAAGACTGCGCTCTGCGATACCACTCTCTCTCTCTGAAAGGGAGAGTATGATCTTGGGGAGCACAGTCTCACATACCCAGCACTCCGTAATGTTACGAGACCTGACACTCTCGCAGCATTGTGGAGCATTGGGTATGCAAAACCTCTCTCTCTCTCTGTTAGGGAAAGTGTGGTCCTGCAGAGTGCAGTCGTGGGCCGGATGGAAGAAGTTCATGGGCTGCACTTCGCCGCCGGGCCACATTTTTGACACCTCAGATCAAGACAAACAATAGAGAAACTGATTTTCTGAAAGACAATGGGGAGGGGAAATAAAATCTTTGCTCTATGATCAGATTTTGTAAGTCATCTGAAATCTCTTTCATATTTGAGATCTTAGTGATTAACAATTATTTTTTCTTACTGCATGCCAAGTAGATCCAGCAGTCAGTTCAGATTTTTCAAGCAGAATGACATCCTTCATGCCAGCTTTGGCCAGGTGGTAAGCAAGACTCACACCAATGCAACCACCTCCAATAATTACTGTCTCTGCTCTATCTTTCCATCTTGTCCCCAAGAAAGAAGATGGGTTTTCTTCACTGGAAAAATAAAAGGAACAATCAGGACACAAAGTGGATCTTTTGTCTTCTCACCTAAGCTAGTAGTTAAATGCTACCTTTAAAGATTTACCTTTATCTAGTCTAACATCCTTTATATCACAAACCATTACATTTCATGCAGTCACCCCTGCCTGGATTAGGCTGGTTTAGGCTAAAGCTCTGGTGTCCTCAGGAGACTAAACAGTAGTGTGATACAGGCAGAGAACAGGAGAGACAGAGCGGTAACCAATGCCCAATGCCCTAGCAATGGCAGGGAACTGATTAGGTGTAGTAAGCCCAGATGTTACCAGCAGGTGATCCATGCTCTATGCTGCAAAGAAGATGAAAAACCTCAAGGTCCCTGCCAAGGCATCTAAGGCAGAGGACCCTCTATACTATCTCAGAGCATTAGATGATCTAATGATCCTTTATGGCTCTACTCTCTATGTTTCTAAAACACTGGCCCAGTGTCCCATCTACAGATATATCCAATCCCTGATGTTTCAGAGGAAGGCAAAAACCCATCAAAACAAATTAACAAAACCCCAGAATATATCTGGCCAATTGTGCCTTGTAGTAAAATATTCCTTCCTGACCCTGCAGGTGACCAGCTGAAGCCCTGAAACATGAGAATTAAAGGCACTGTCTTAATGCAGAACTGCAAGTGTTGTGACCATGTGTGAGACAAACAAAAGGTTTCTCTTCTCTCCATAACTGATGACGGGAGGGAATGGACAGGAAGATTCATAAATCCAAAGCCAGGCAGGTATGCCATGATCACCCAGCTTGACCCCCTGCATATTATATGCCATAAAAATTTCCCCAGAAACTGCTTTAAATCATATATTTTCAAAAAATACATAATCTTGTTTTAAAGACTCCAAGAGATGGAGAGTCCTCTACCTCCCCCTGAAAAGCTGTTCCAATAGCTAATCATGCTCACAGCTAGGAAATTGCTCTTATTTCAAGGCTGAATTTGTCTAGCTTCAATTTCAAACCATTAGGTCATGTTGTGTCTTTGTCTGAAACAGGTGGCATGGCCACAGATGAGCCTGGGTGGGTTTTGCTTCGCTTGCGGCTATGGTGGCTGGCCCTGCAGCTACGGTGGCGAAGTTGGCGCGGCTGCTGGACCGGGCGTGGTGGCTCTCCCTCTCGTGTGTGTGTGTGGGGGGGGCAGAGGCGGCCTTTAGCTATTAGGGGCCCTAGGCAAAGGCCCATTGTGGGGCCCCCCTCTGTGGCCTTGTTCTCCCTTCCCCCAGGCCCCCCTCGCTGCCCTGCCCCCCTCCTCTGGCCCTAGTTCCCACCCATGTGGCCCTGGCCCATGAGCCAGTTCCTCCTCCTGCTGCCGACCAAGGCAGATGGGCCTTTTGGGGTAGGCAAAGCAGGCGATGGGGCCCCTTACTGCTTGGGGCCCTAGGCATGCGCCTGCTTCGCCTTCCCCGAAAAGCCACCTTGGGGGGGGGGGGTGTCCTGCTTCTGGTCACATGACCGGAAGCTGCCCTTGGCTGAGCCCATTCTGCACTTGCAGGGGCCTGAACAGAAAACAGGGGCAGGCTATACCCTTGGTCTACAACACTGACAAGCCCACCACTATCAGACATCTTTTCAATGTATAAGGTGATCA
>ML685768.1:4951386-4985711 GCA_007922175.1 Pelusios castaneus
GCAGAATCAGGGCCAGGAGACAGCTAGCCCGCTCGCGCCTGTCCACTGAGTCGCACTGCTGGAACATGAACCCGTGAGTGCCCGGGGAACCAGCCTTGCCCTCGCCCCACGAAGTGCGTCCACCTGCGCCAACCTTTTCCCTCCAGAAAGACGCGAGTACGGCGCGCGTCGCATCCGCCGCGAGGAGCACCGGGCCCAGCCCGCAGGCAGGACTCACCGCCCCGCAGTGCTGCCGCTGAAGGGGTGCGGCCCGGAGAGCTCTAGGCTTCGCAGCTGGGGCGAGAGCAGTCTCAAGGCTCCCCGGAGCATGGCGCGCGCCGGGCTGGACCCTCGCGGGCTCTGGACTCGCTCCCTCGGCAGGAATGGGGCGAACTGGCCAGCTGCTCTCCCGGCCCCTAGCTCGGCGCCTCCCAGCGGGGGCCAGCCCCTAGCGGCAGAAGCGGGAGCCGGGCGCGGCCCCCAGAGGAAGGGGTGGGGGGTCTGAGAGCTGCCCTGCAGAGAGGGGAGGGGGAGCGGCAGGAAGCCAGCCCCAGCCCACAACCTCCCCGCTTCGCAACCGAACCAGAGCGCGGGGAAGGGGAAGGGGGAGCGGCGCATTTCCCGCAAGAGGTCAGGGAGCGCTGGCCCGCGGCGGGCGGGTGTCTCTCTCGCATGGGCGTGGGGGCAGCCCTGGCCACCCAAGACCCACCCCGCACCCCTCCTCTCTTCCTGGGCTATAAAGGGGCGGGCTGGGTGTGGGGCGGGTCCGGACCCGTAGCAGGCGCCGTTCGACGGTCGGGCAGTCAGTCTCTCGTTGCACCGTCGTGGGAAGGCTGCAGCTGTGCGGGTAGCGCCACGCTCCCTGGAGAGATGCAGCGCGCCAAGAAGGTAAAGGGTCCGGGCTGAACGCGAGCCCGGCCACGTGCTGGCTGGCTGTGGCCGCCGGAGGCAGGGGAGCGGTCCGCCCGCAGGCAGCTCCTTTGAGTCCTGCCTGCCTGGCCCCTGGGCCTCTACGGGTTTGAGTCCCTCAGTTGGCGTCTGGGCCGCGGCGCCGTAGGAGAGAGTTGTTTCGCCACCAGGCACCATAGGTGGGAACACAACCACCCCCTGCTCCCACTTGGCGGCGGCTGCCAAGCAGCCCAGTCCGTGGCTGAGGGAGGGGTTGGAAAAAGAACCCACCAAGTGTGAACGGAGCAAAATTGCCTGCTCTGAGACCAGCCATCAGGCCCCCCCGTTACTCCTGACGTCTCCCGGGCACGGCCTTTTTCCAGAACGTAAGGCTGAGTCAGCACTCTCTATAGTTGGCAAATTCAACAGGCTTTCTCATAATTTGTCCTGCTTTGTGCAGGCGGTTGGACTGATGACCTCCAGAGGTCTCTTCCAACCCTGATCTGCTCTCATGCTGCTATGATTCTGTAATCTAGTAACAAAACTTGCAGTCCTGTTCTTGCATTGCACAGTGATTTCTTTTTTAACCTTTTTTCATTTGTGGACCCTCTAAACAGTTTTGCATATGGATCTCTTTGGAAATCTTACACATAGTCTGCACACCCCCAAGTGTCCACAGACCACTTGTGATTGGCCTTGGATTCTTGAAAACAGCACTGAATTAATTTTTAATAGAATAATGGCCAACAAGTTTGATTAAAATGTGATTTGATATATCACATTAAAATAAAGTGTCCATATTTCACATTAATATGTAGAAGATCCTTTGTGCTAGCTTGGACATGAGATAATATGTACATTCAAGGTTTCCTTCCCTTTAAAGTCTCAGCCTGTCCCTTTTTTATTACATTTTTGAAGTGACCTCTCCAGGTCAAAGATTCCTTGGGAGACCATGGAAACAGAGACCCAGAAATGATCTTCTACAGGGCAGATTTGTTCTAGATTGCTTGGCCTGGCCCCCATTCTCGGCACTCACTTATTAATTTACAAATGATAATCTCAAAGTCTCTTAAGCCTTATAGGTACAAAAGAAACTAATTAATGCACAGTAATGACTGGAAAACTCACTCTGAATTGCTGCATTTTGCACATTGAGACCTGTTGCTACTCGTATTGAAATAAATATCAAAACTTCTGTTGCTAATTTCAACTGGAACCATATAAGACCCACTATGTGTAAGTGAAGAGTTTAAAAAAAAAATAGCAGGGACACTGCATTATGAAATTTACTTTGTTCATTTCTTTGGAAAGTATTCTTTTAATCTAAAATATTTATTCTAGTATTTCATAGTAAAAGTCAAAGCTCTTATAATAAAATTTTTAGAACAAAGACAATGAGAGCTCACACAGATTTCTAACTGGTCCTTTTTTGTGTGCAGTCATTGAGGGGGTGTGGGTTAGTGAAGTGCTAATTACAGAGGTTCCACTTTTACATCTCTCAAAGGGAAAATCTTTCAAAAGATGGCAGCTAAAACATGGGAAAAATCTTTTACTCAGGCTTTCAAAAAACACACAACTGTACCTTAAAGGTTTCATTTTCCTCAAGAGCTTAGAAACTGCTGCATAAAACAATAAACTGCATTATGCCATCTGAAAAGGGTAAATGTGGCTAGCCTTAACTGTAATAACTTTGAACTCATCAACACCAAAGACTGTGTAGTCATTGGGGGGGAAAAATCAGATGTATCCAGAGATTTTCACAATCAAATGCAAATAAATATCAGGTCCAAATGTAGAATCTAGTAGGTAGGGATATTGTGTAATAGTGATCCATTTATTAGAAGACTTTGGGTCCATAAACCAATGAGGAATACAAGATATATAATATTTTCAGATACAACTAATGCAATATTATCTTGCTCCAATACTGTTCTTTTTTTGAAAAAGTATATCCCATTTTTGTTGCACTAGCTTACAATTCAAGATAAGAAGCTAGGCTAAATGTGCAAAAGCTGAATTTCTTTTGTAACCTGGCATCTTTTAAAACTTCGGGGCTGTGCAAAATGAGCAATGTTCTCTTTGATTTTTACTAATGTGTGTGAACAAATCCAATAAAGTGAAAACAGCCTGCACAGAAAGCCAAAGTTCCATGCCGCTAAAGTATTTAGGGTTCATCCCCGGGGTGTTACTCATCGGGGATTGCGTGGGGACCAGGGTTCTTTTGGCCGTAGAGATTATAGCTTTACTTTTATTTGGTGACTGATTGGAGGTCCATGTTGTAGCATAAGAAGTCAGGATGTATGAGCAATAGAGTATGGGACCGAACCCACCGATAACCCACACTAATATCAGTAGAATTGGGTGTTTTTCCCATGAAAGAGGGAATGAGTATGAAAAGGGGACAAGGGAGATTAGCAATGACAAGAGAAATAGCAAAGAAATTACCAGGAGGGTAGTAAACAAAAGAGGTTTATTTTTCATGGTTATGATTACAAGCTTTGAGGCTTGTGTTTTCTGTTCAGACTGTGTGACAGGCAACGGAAACAGAGATACAGAGATGCAGTTTCAAAGCAAAGATTTTTGTGTGTGTGTATGTTTATGCCTTTTTAAGCGTTTTTCTGCTGCAGATCTTAAAGTTAAAAATAAATGTTTGTTACAAGTTTGTTGAATGTTTGTTAAATGCGCATTAAATGGTTTAATTGCTAAAATTACTTTTATTTTGTTGCCATAGTTTCTACTTTTAAGAGGGATAGCAACCTGTTTTAGCAGCCTGTTCTTGCCCCTACCTTTAAAGGGGGTTAACAGACTACTTTAGTCCTTTTACCCAGAGGACTGGCAATGGGGTGCTAACTATCGGTCCCTAACCTTATCCCTCAACTCAGTCCTTACTTACCGAGGACAACGGGCCTCTAAACTACTTTAGTTCTTACTCACCTGGACAAAGGGGTGCTAAAAACTTCCCGTTACTGTTTTACTGTTTTATTAATTTGTAGCTACTATTTTTTATTCTTTGAACCAGCCTTTCTTTAGGCCCAGTGGTCCTTGTTTCTTGTTTGTAACTAGTTACTTACCAACGCTCCCAGCCAACGTGTCAGGTCCGTTTTACCTAGGATTTGGATCGACCTTTTGAGTCCGTTCTTCTTGCCAGTCCCTTTACCTGTCCGGATCAGGGTTGCTGACTCTTTTCTACCCTGACTTAATGACCCCACTGGCTTGAAGTCAAAGAGTCTTGCCTTAGAGCTTCTGCCACTTCCGTTTTGCAGAAGCTCCGGCACTAGCCCCCATATTGGGGATGGGGGTCTCTTTTTATTGGGACCAAGTTGCCCGTACCCCCACCTTAACCATGGGAAGCTGTTTTACACCTTTTGCAGAGCTTTTTTGCAACTTTGGTGTGCAGATCTTGTGCACCTAGTTTGCAGAGCTCATGCAGGCCTTGAGCTGAATTTCAGACGGCCGAGTTCTTGGCTGTGGTCCAAGGGAGCTATCGCTAGGCAGGCAAGACCCATAGAGGTTATTTTGATCTTGCTGTCAGGTAACATAGACCTTTGAAGAGTGGTTCAGATGGTATCCATACTACTATTAGCTAAACTTACCCTAATACCTAAGACTATTACTAATACCCCCTTCTATCCCTATTTTTGTACAAAAGTAAGATTCCTGACATTTTAAAATGTTACATGCAGGATTTTTTACCTGTTGTATGATACCTCAATTGTGTCATTTTGCAGCACAAGCTACTCGTGCATTGCCTAGGACCCTAGGTGACCTTTATTACAACTGAAGAGCTACACTAGTGCGTCTCTTCCAAAAATTAACAAAAATCTTACGGGAACACATTGAGCCCATAGTGCATGAGATTTCAGTCATTTACTTTCAAGGAGCATGACTCGACCCTTAGCTTCTGATTTTAGGAACTGGTCATTTTCAGTTTAATAAAAGTGTAATCATAGGTGGGAGCCCAGGTGCTATGTATACGCTTCCTGTAAGAAACGTCTATGTTCTTTTAAAACTGACCTTCTACCATAGTTTAAATCTGAAAGATGCTTTAAAGAAACAGAGTAACTTATCACTATTGCTGCTACTGCCGTTCTAATTTCAGTAGCTGTCAAACTATGGTTTGCTCTTTCCATACTCAGAGGTAGATAAAGTCCCTATCTTGAAAAGTGGGTAGCCTACAAAACTATATAGCTACAGTCCATCAACCTTTCCTTCCTCATTATTCAGGGTATTCTAGAACGTCTAGATGCTGGAGAAATTGTGATTGGAGATGGAGGATTTGTTATAGCTCTTGAAAAGAGAGGTTATGTAAAAGCGGGACCCTGGACTCCAGAAGCTGCAGTAGAACACCCAGAAGCAGGTCAGTCTTAACAAAAAGCGGTCATCATGTGGGAGTGTAAAAATTGTAATAATAAACAAATTACATATATTTTTATTTAATGAAATTCTTAGCAGGTTTTTAAATAGAAGTATTGAAACAGCTGCTCAATTATTTAAGACTAATGTACCTTTGTCACAGTGGGGCTATTTTAGGAGTTTTATTGTCTTAATGAGATAGTTGGTTTATTATTTAATACTGGCAGGAAACTAGAGGCTTTTAATAATGAATGTAGGACATAGCGATCTTTTAATATAAAATTTGCTCTGCTGTGAAATGAGGGGGGAAAATTAAAGGCTATAAGGACATAAGAAATGCCAAAGGAACAGACCAGATACATTCTCTCTGACAATGGCTTGTACCGTATACTTCAGAGGACAGCATAACCTACTTCCGTCTCTCAGAAAATGCACTTAAATGCTCAATTCTCTATGATGGAGAGGAATTTCTTCCTGACCCAGCAAGTGATCAGCTCTGCCACAAAGCATGAGGACTGAAACTTATACCATAACAAGACTAATGTTGGTGCTGTTATATTTTGATATGTCATTTTTTTCTAGAAATGTAATAGTCCTAATATCCTATGACAGCATCTGCCACAAGCCAATTTACAATGGGTTGAAAAGTATTTCCTTTCATCTATTTTAAATGTGTTGCTCTGAAACTGAATAAAGGAAATAGATCTCTAAAATAATTAATGTTATAAAGAAGACGATTTAGGTACTCTTATCTTCTCACCCTTATCTTTCCAGTCTTCTTTGAGTCTCTCTTTGAGAAGGCTTCCATCTATTTATATTAGTGCTGACCCAGCACTGGAATCATTTAAGCATTAATTAGTTCCCCCAGAAAACCTGATGGTGGAGTCCTTAATTACCTAAGCAGAGGGGGGGTGGGAGGTGCTGATTATCCAGTAGCTGAAAGGGGGGGGGTGTTAAAAAAAGCATTAGCGGGAAATACAAGGGGGAGGGTGGCAGAGCTCAGGAAATAAGATCTCAAGGACCAGAGTGGACTCTACCTTGTTATACACTCATCACTATAGTATCTTTTATGAACAAATTAGATAAAAATATTGATTCTTTTAGACTTCAAAGAATGTTCTGTGTTTTTTCTCTCTTCCTTGATGATATGAAGCTTCCTTCACAATTGTGGTAAAATTTTATTAAAGAGGAAGATCTTACCTTTAAAAAACTTGTTGCCTTTCTCTAGACCTCTTTGGTTTCTTCTACCTCATCTGATCATTGGAGTTCCATTCTAATGTGTGTATTATATAGGAATTGTCTATTAGTGGTGGGGTAATGACAATTGCCTGGATGGGGCTAGGCGAACTATTTGTCCTCCTGAGGGTCTCAATGTAACCTCAGATCCTGCTTCTAGCTTAGGACCAATCCTTGTCATCATAGGGTGTTTCAGAGGCTATTACTGTAGCAGACATCTTCCTCTGCTTTTAGAGACTCCTCAAAGGCTGCTGAGCTGGTTGGTTTTCTCTAACACACTTTATGTGATGGGTGGAAGTGGTTTCCAGGGGTTACGGATTGGTTCAGTGGCTCTCAGCATGCCCATTAAACAAATTGTTCAGCACTCCTGCTTGTAAGGAAAGCAAATAAGAGCAGTGGCGAACCGAGGCTATCTGGAGCCCAGGGGCAAAGTCACATTTGCCTACCTCTCCCACTCCCCCACACAGGGAAGGAAGGGTCCAGGTGGCGGGAGGGGAGGTATGGGAGGCAAATGTGACAGCTCCGAGGAACTAGAGAGCCTCTGCCAGGCTGCAGGGGGGTGCCAGGCCAGCCCCACACCAAGGCTGGATTAGAGGGGTCCTGGCCCAAGCTTCACAGTTTTGAGGCACCAGCACTGCCCCTGCCCTCCCACCACATGGGCCAGAGGTGGTGGGGCGGCCGCGCCATGAAACTGGCTGCCCCGCCCCAGGGGGCCGAGAGCGGGCCAGCATGTGGCAGCTGCTTTTGGGGTTGGAGCCCTGGAGAGGCGTTCAGCGGAGTTGAGACTGCTTCGCACCCAGCCCTCCCCGGTGCTGATTGGGGGCTGCATTGACCCCAGGCTCTGGAGAGGGCCCATTCAGCACTGGGGAGGAGAAGAGACAACCATTGCCTTCAACGAATTTACAATCAAAATAGACAAGATAAGCAAGAGAAGTAATACCCCCCTTTTGTAAAGCAATTTAAAAACTTGTAAAGAGATTGCGATGTGCCTGAAGTCACATAGGTATCTATGGCCCAGGTGGGAATTACTGAGTGAAATTTGTTGCCTGTGTTATGCCGGAGGTCAGACTAAATGATCATAATAGTCCCTTCTGGCCTTAAAACTGATTAATTAAACACAGTTATCCTGAGTTTCAGGCCAGTGCCTTACCCATAAGACCATCCTTCCTGTCTAAATAGTGACAAATTTTAAGATGCTGCTGATTCCTTACCTGGTTGTTTGGAATATTCATCTACTTTGCATGCTTGCTGACCTTCTTTTATTAGGTCACCTGCATCACCATCTCCTTGATTTTTGTGAATCATGCACTATGCTGGGGGTGCCACAATTATAACAAAAGAGCATTTGAAGCCTATGGGCAAGGGGGCAGGGAAAATAAGTCAAGCATTATTAAAGAGATGTAAGAAAGTGTGTAGTCTCTATTGCTGACCCACAATCTTAGCAGAAGTTGGAACCCTGCAAGGAGATACTAATTCAGCCCTGTTGACAGCTTCTTAACCCATGATGGAAATGTGTGACCCCAGGTTCTGGAGCTCAGCCGCACTAAGATAAAAATGTTAAGAGTAGACAAGCCCAGGAAAGGCTTGGCTGGATTTTTGTGTTGCCTTTTAAATAAAGCCAGATCTTGAGAAGGGGGTGATTTTTCTGAACCACCACAGCGTGTGCTGACTGTTTTTAGAGTAGGGTAAGATTTCCACAGACTCACCGGGGGAACAGCACTTACTTTAGTCTGAAATATAGACAGTGGCATGCTACAGTGATGGGTATGCTTTAGTGTCACAAAGCAGAAACCGGGCCCTTATGGAGAAATTGTCAAAAATTAAACAAAAAATTGTAAAAATCCATTTTTTGGACCAGCTGTATTCAAGGATTTTTTATGAAAAGTGGCTAGTGGAAAAAGAAGCTTGTGGATCCTAGAAATTATTCTGAAATGGCCCTTTGTTTGGACAGAATGACCTGGTTTTTTACAATTATAATTAAAAATAAATGCTGCTCATATTTGGAGTATTTTGACTGTCTGTTTGAAGGACGTGCAATTGAAACATAATGCTTGTTCTTGATGCAGGATTCCAAGAACTTTCAGAACTCTGAAGTTGAGCAATAACCTATGTTCATGAGGAGCTCTTGTGTAATAGCTGGCATAAGCCGTGTTCTGTTAAAGCAGCCTGCTGGGTTATCCAAGAGTGATTTAAAAATAAAATCCTGCGCTAAGGGAGTGTTCTGACTTGTGTGCTCAATACTGCCCTCTAGTGAGCAGAATCAAATTTACTCAAGATACTCAAGTCTAGTCTACTGACTACTGTTTAATCTAATTCTGGTTTAGAAGCTTGTATTTCTTGAAGACTGGGAATGCAACATGGGACTAGAAATCACAGAGTTGCCTAATGAAACAGCTTGTTTATCAACAATGTGATATTACATCAAAGACTTTTCTAAAAACCACTCCAAACATCTGCCATGGAAATAGACATTTTTATACAGTGTTACCATGTGTCATATAAAGGTCCAAAGGACAGAGTGACTCCATGTTGACTGTGGGAGGCAGAGCCTAAGACATCTATCTTACTACTTCATCTCTATCTAGGGCAGTTTTCTTCCCAAAGAAATTACCATTTACCTGATTGCTGTTTAGTGGACTGTGTGTAAGATAAATGGTTAACAACTGTTCATCTACTATTGCCCCTATCCATGGCCCCAGGAAGTTGCGAGACTGCCTTGTCAACCTCTTCCTGGTACTGGCCAAGGTGGCTATTGATAACATGAGGGGGAGGATGTTGGACTAGGAGGTGTTCTGGAACTGTGGAGCTTATTTCTGTTCCTCCATTCGATCACGTGTCTGCAGAGTTCCTCTGGGCTGCGTCCGCTGACATTTCTGAAGAGCAGTGAGTACTGTCCAGAATTCTCTGCTTGGTGTCACTCTTCAGCGCCCTACTTGTGACTTTCACGTTTGTCCTTGTTTTTTTATCATTTGTTTCCCCCATCTCATTTGAACTCTGTATACAGTAGCTCCTCCCCCTAGGAGAGGCATTCAGATACAGACAGGCTTGTGCCCATCTGCTCCCAAGTTTCAAGAGGTACAATTGCAGTCTTCTACTTACAAACTGATGAGCTCAGATTATGTCTAATGGACCTGACCTCATAGGTAAAATTCCTAATAAAATCACTGGAAGCTTTGTCTCTAAAAGTACAAGACTGGGCCCCCAAAACCCCATTACATTTAACTTTATAGGACTAATGAAGTTCGTGCTAGGATTGTAAGCTCTTTGGGGCAGGTGCTTTCTTTTCATTATATGTGTACCATGCTTAGTAAAATGGGCCTTTGAACTTGCTTGGAGGTTCTGGGTGCTACTGCAGTTCAAAAAATAGTATTAAGTTGGTGTAGAAAAGAGGGAATAGCAAGGGCTGGTCAGAAGAGGATGATGCTTGGCGGTACACTAATATTGTTACACAAATTCTTGGTTGTTCAGTCCTGTAACTGGATCTGGAAAATCTGAATCCCCTGTGTCATGCTAGGACTGAAAAGGCCAAGCCATCTTGTGAAATACATGATCCAAATCTAACCTTCAAAAGTATATTGTAGTGTTACAAGTAGGTTAGGGCTTTGATATGCATGTATGTTTTAGTAGTTACTTGATGATGTTTACATCTATATTGTTCTGTGGCACTTTTAAAGACTAAGATTTATTTATCGCATGAGCTTTTGTGGGAGAAAATCCCACAATTCAAAGTGTCTGACGAAGTGGGATTTTCTCCCACGAAAGCTCATGCGATAAATAAATCTTAGTCTTTAAAAGTGCCACAGGACTCTGTTGTCTTTCTACAATAGACTAACACGGCTACCCCTTTGGAGTTTGACTTATTAGAGACAGACATTCTCAGCCCAGGCTCTTTGACTGGGAGACTGAATTACCTGCTTCCCCTGTAAATGGTCCCTCAAGGTCAATCGATGGAGGAGGTGACAGTGTTTACTGCCTATTCTATACTTGTTCCAAAACTACTAAGTAGTTGTCTTTTTACAATACCATTAATTCAGAACCTTTCCTAAGATAAGATAAAGCAACCTAACCTAGATCCAATGAACATGTAACTTTTCAAGTAAGTTCTAAAGTGGTAGCAACCAGATCAAACTTTTCTGCCTTTTTTTTTTTTTTTCCCCAAAATACCTTGCAGTTCGTCAACTTCATCGGGAATTCCTCAGAGCTGGATCAAATGTTTTACAAACCTTCACCTTTTATGCAAGTGAAGATAAATTAGAAAACAGGGGCAACTACGTAGCTGAGACAATATCTGTAAGTAAAACACTGGTTTTGATGGCTGTCTATGAAAAATGGATACTTTGGTTTGATCAGAGGCATATTGCTTCTTTTACAGCTTGTCAGTTAACTTAGCCATATTCAAGGGCATGGAAATAAAAAAAAAATCCAGTTAAATGATGGGGCGGGGACCTTATGATTTAGTAGTCTGAAGTGGTAAAAAGGACCTCCTGCTTTCGTGACAAAAAGGAAAAATTCCAAATTTGGGTAATGGTGAGAGAGAATACCGAGTCATACTTTTGTTTCAGTTTAAGGAACTTAGTTTATTTGGGGTTATCTTAACTGTGGTGAATTAAGGACTGAAACCACAAACAGCGAAATCAGTGGTACTAGGGAATATTTTGGTATTTGGAGAAACAACCCAATCCCACAAATCATGTGGATAATCAATCAAAATGAAAGATGCACTAAGAGCATATCCTCTACAACACAGCAATAATCAGGATATTGTGAGCCCCTGGGTTACAAGGGTGGGTGTGGACTCCATGCAGGGCTCTGGAAGAGTCATACACATATTTTCTCCTATATTTTTATTAACTCATTCAGCTTGAGGTGTTTTAGCCTGTATAAAGAGGATGAATGCTTTTGTTTATTTTTATTTTTTAAATGGTTGGAAGTGCTTCTATAACTTTGGTGTTTATTCTCTCAGTCCTGGATCTGGACAAAGTTTAAACACATTACTGATTCCCCCACCCCCTGTTTTTTTACATACATCCTCTTAGTGCTGCTAATTTAGGTTTATAGATAACAAGTGTATGGATAATTTGGCTTTCAGTCTAGATCATTAATCATATATACTAATATCTATCTGTTTTCCTTTATAAATCCCTATATATAAAGATAACAAAAACCAACACAATTTACTATGGGATACTTCAGTTAAAATATCTTTTTTGGAAAAATTTTGTCTTTTTAAATAAAGTTTATTACAAAATAAATAGCTATATTTTAACAACTGTTGAGTAACAAGTCAGGTACCCAATACAACAAGTTAACCAGCAGACTTCTTAATGATCCATGGTGAAAAGCAGGTAGACTTCGTGATCTTTAATGATGCAAATTATCACAAACATTTCATATTTTTATGATGATTATTCAGAATTATCAAAATGAATATTGTATAATTGGGGACTTAATACAAATATTTGCAAAATAGTTTGCAATTCAAGATGCTATTATAAATAAAAGCAAACTATTATAACAATAAATCACCAGAGAAGTCAGATTACGATGTTAGTGTCAAATGACAGTGTCAGTGATTTGTTATATGCCCTGTTACCTAACCTGAAAGACATGATACATTAACTTTTATTTTACTAATATCCTGCTGAAGCAACTTAATGTCTTCATATTATAACTTTCAGATGGTGTGAAATTACTTGGTACTTCAAAATGTTTGTTCAGTGTTAATGAACCGGTCTATTTTCTAAAACTAATTTGAAACTTTAAATAGGAAACTGATTATGGATTCTAGGACTCATTTTTCTTCTGAAATGCAGGCGATTCGGTAATAAATCAGTATTGATATAAATTGTTCATGTTTCAGTGCAAGACAGTGAATGAAGCTGCTTGTGACATTGCAAAGGAAGTGGCTAAAGAGGGAGATGCTTTGGTAGCTGGAGGAGTCAGTCAGACACCATCATACCTGAGTGGCAAGGATGAAGCTGAGGTTAAAGCAATTTTTCGAAAGCAGTTGGAAGTCTTTGCCAAAAAGAATGTGGACTTCTTGATTGCAGAGGTAAATCCAACTATAAAGAAAAAAATGCCTTCAGTTGATGCATTTTGCCAAGTGATTAGATTTCCTTAGAATTTAAGTCTCTAGTCAGGTTTTTAGGAATTCAGACATATGTTGCTTCCTCCTTTTACAATTGTCTGTTGTCCTCTTATGCAAATAGTAGGAGATATTTTCCAAATACACTGGCAGACCTTGCAGTGTAGAGTGCAACTGAGACCCATAGCCCAAATCTGGGGTCCAGCCAAGGTCAGCTCTGTGCAGGAAAGAAAGGGGAGGGTGATGGGCTTTATTCCACTTTTGCACCTCCCTGTACTCTGGGTGCCTTTGTAGCTATGATCCTAAATTAAAGCAATTTTCAGACTGTTTTAACTTGTACTGTGTTGCGCGTGACCATGGAGAATAGCTGGATGCAGCAGTGTTCCAGCCTTGGTACCATTCCCCTGCCATTTTCCAGCACACCCTCTGAGTGGGATGTGGAACTTTCTATGTTAATTTTGTCATCGGGGGAAGACACTATACCAGCAACATTCCCTGCTAGGCAGGTCGGCTGCCGTGACAGTCCCTTTATGCTGCCAGACTGGCATAAAGAGGCCACTGGACAAGGTAGAATAGAAAATTGAGCCCTTCGCCTTCATTTGCAACTAAATCCGGAGGTATTAAACACTTCCCATTCCTATTCACTTCAATTGAAGTGGAAGTTATTAATCAGTATTTGGCCCATATTCTTTCAAATGATGTTGATGACAGATCTCACTATTCCTTGTGGAATTGGCATCTGTGTAATTTATTCATGGTCAAATTGTGACCTGGCCTTCTGTGGCCAAACAGGAGCTTAAGGAAGGAAGTATAAAACTTTCCTCTTGTCTCTGCTCCATTGTGGTTTCCTGCATCTGTGGAAGAGTAAGCAGGGACCATGCAGGCAAGTAGGATTGACTGGAAACAAGGAATGGGCAGAGCTGGGGAAATATCTGCTGCTGGCACTGAGCAATTAAAAAAACACGCACTTGAAGCAAGCGGGGGAATAAGGAAGGAATCATGCTTCAGAGGCATAGTTCTTTCTCTAGGGTACTCTTTGGGTGGTACCATTATACACAGCCCTTTCCACAGAGCAGATTGTACAAACATCATCTAAATCCCGGTGGTGGAGGCTGAGGGTCTGATTCAATGTATCTTTGTACCAGTGTAAATCACGAGCCAATCACTAGTAGAGGCCATAGTTATACCAGTGTAAAATGAGAGAAGACTCAGGCCCTGAGATCGATGAAGGCAGTGTGATAGAGATTACAGAGTGTGTAATGCTTAAACTGGGTCCTCGTCCATGAGAAAATAGAGTAGATTGGCTTTCTTTCAGTATTTTGAACATGTTGAAGAAGCTGCATGGGCTGTGGAAACCTTAAAAGAATCTGGGAAGCCAGTCGCAGTTACTATGTGCATTGGTCCAGAGGGAGACTTGCATGGTGTACCACCTGGAAAATGTGCTGTCCAACTGGTAAAGGCTGGTAAGAAACTTCCACCCCTCCCACATATTCCTTTTCTTTACCCAAACAAACAATTTTTAGGAATATGAGACAAATTGAGACCCCCTAAACAAGGAACATAAAAATACACATCTCAGATAGGTAGTTTAGTGGTTATAATTAACCAAGTTTGCTTTCCCTCTTTTGAATCTCTACATGGCTCAAGATTTATTAAAACAGTCTTTTTTTAAAAAGGGGCAGAGGCGGCTTTTGGGGTAGGCCAAGCAGGCAGCTGCCTAGGGCCCCGAGCACTGAGGGGCCCCATCACCTACCCCAAAAGTTGCATCTGCCTCCTGTCCTGTGCTGCAGAACACATGGCAGGCAGTGGGGGCCAGCGGTAGGGGAAGGAGGGGCGGGGTAGGGTTATCCCTGCGGAAGGACAGGCCCCAGGGCCAATCAGCATGTGGGGAGGCAGGGCGGGCTGGCCCAGAGGCCGGGCTCCACACTTCCACCCTGTCCCTGGGCTGGCTGCTCCGCCCACGGGCCCAGCTCTGCACTCTGCACTTCCGCCCCATGCCTTTGCTGCTGAAGGCAGCGGGGGACCCTGCGGCAGCAGGGGGGAAGCCTACTCGCCCTCTGTAGGGATGGCAGTGGGGGAATTGGGAGCCCCGGCACGGCACCAGGGCTGGTTTCGGGTGCCACGCTGCTGAGGGAGCCAGCCATGGAGAGCTGGTGTCGTGGTGGGGTTGGGGCCCCTGGCAGGGTGGGGGAACCATGGGGGGCTTTTTGAGGTTTTCAGGGTCCCTGGCGTGGCACCAGGGCCACAGGGGAAGGTTTCAGGGCCCCCGGTGGGATGCTGGGGCCATGGTGGTGGCCGGGGCTGGCACCAAGGAGCCCTATGGGCTAAGGCTGCCTCTGGAGCCAGGTAGTCTCTATGCCTTGGTAATCACTGGTGGTTGGAATAGATTACTGGGGCAGGAGCAACTGCTGTAAAGTTGAGCAGTCCTAAGGCTGCTCATTGGGCTGCTGAATTAGTGCTGGTGTAGTTGGTCCCAGGATCACAGGGGGCACAAGGGTGGGCTAACATCACTGGATTTTGGTGCTGAAAAAGGAGGGAAGCTGCAAGATCATAGAGAAGATAGTTATGGGACATAAGACAATACTAGTGATGGCATGAGTTGGAGGAAAGGACAGGAGACGAGGGAAATGAATGCAGGATAGGTAACATGCAGAAAAGACCTAGCTTTCCCACTGGAGAATGGGGGGAGAAACCATGCAAGATCATAAGAGATTGTCCCTGGCTCCTGTCCTGCCATTTGATGCTGCTCTGACAGGCTAGTGGTCATGCTGATAGTGTAGAGTTTGAATGTTTTGCTTTTAAAGCACTCTGGCTAAGAATTTTAATTGCCATTAAGTCATTGCCAGTTCCTGGGAAGCAGTGTAACTGAAAAGTTTTCTTCCCCACAGGTGCTTGTATTGTGGGAGTGAACTGCCATTTTGACCCAGAGACTTGCCTGAGAACTGTGAAGCTCATGAAAGAAGGGTTGGAGGCTGCTAATCTGAAAGCACACCTGATGTCTCAGCCACTTGCTTTCCATACCCCTGACTGTGGGAAGCAGGGCTTTATTGATCTTCCAGAATTTCCTTTTGGTAAGACCTAGACAGTTTTTAAATTAGTGATTCTTTTAGCAAAGTTGATACTGCAGTGGTATTCAGGCAGTCAGTGGCATCAATCCATATGCTACTGTTCAGAATTTCAAATCAGTGTAAGTCCTATCAGTTGATGTTAACCAAAATTAATCTTAGAAGCAGAACTGTTACTCTAGAAGGGATCTTGAAGTCCTCAAGTCCAGCGTCCTCCACTGAGGCAGGACCAAATAAATCTTGTCTAACCTGTTCCCCCCGTGATGGGGATTTCCTTGCCTCCCTTGGAAGCGTATTTTAGATCTTAATTTTCCTTTATAATGGGAGAGTTTTTCCTAATATCTCTTGCTGCAGATTAAGCCCCCTAATACCTGTCCTACTTCTAGCGGACACAGAAAACAATTGATCAGAGTCCTCTTTTATAACAGCTCTTAATATATTTGAAAACTGTTACCAAGTCTTAGTTTTTCAGGTTTTCTAACATCTTTCTCACTTTTGCTGCTCTCCTCTGGATTCTCTCCAGTTTGTCTACATTCTTCCTAAAGTGTGGTGCCCCGAATTGGACATACTACTGCAGCTGGGTGTAAATTTTGCACACTGAGTGATATAGTTCAGTGAACTGATTTTCTAGTGTAGACAAGGCCTCAGCCTCTGGATTCTGAAAACATACTCTTCTTGGAGGCTTACCCAGGTTTTGGAAAACTTGTTGTTGCATCCTTGTTTTCAACCTCCATCCTTCTCTACATGCAGGATTAAGTCTAGTGCCCCTCTTAATCACCTCTCCTTTTTGAGAGGTTAGTGCTCTAGCTAGCACTGAGTTGGTAGTCTTTAGGCTCACCGAACAGAAAGTTAATTGTGACAAGGATTCCAGGAGAGGAGGAAGAGGTGAGGATATTGTCTGGACCCAGTGTACTGTTGCTCTACATTTTGTATTGTCATGGACAAAGGGGGTGCAAAATGCTGGATTCTGGTCTGGTAGTATTTTGCAGACACTTTTCATTAGCTCTGCACTGTACAGTAACTACATCAAGATGCAGGGCGATGGCAAACTGGGGCCACTTGTATTTTCTCTCCCCCACTTTTCTTTTGCACTGCAGAGCTAGTCAGAAATATGAGTGTTTTTGGTGGTTTTTAAACAAGACTTGGATTCACTTAACATTTTCTTATATTGAAGCATTTCTTCCTACTTCTCCTATCTCCATTCTCTGCCACTAAGACTGATTCTTCTTTAAATATTTGATTTTTTTCTTTCCAAAATATTTTTTTTCTTTCTGAATATGCCTTTCCTAATCTCCCATTGTACTGTGAGCAGCATCAACCCTGAATAATTTGGCTAAATGCTATGGATTTCTGCAAATGAATCCTGCCTCCTTGCTATGGACCAGAAGCCAGCCCTAGCACTTTCCCATGGGTCTCCTACCCCAGCAAGAAGGTTCATGCTTCCTGTGCAGCTTCCTGAAAACCAGTCCCTCACTCTCATGCAGCACCACCATGCTGGTTCAACAGCTTCAGGACCCTCTTGGCAGTGGCAGGATTTGCTCCTCTATTCATAGGTATAGGACTTGCTTCAAGTCTTGTCTATTTCTCTTCTCCCATCTCCCAACTCATTCCCTCTTGGTTCTCCTGCACCCTTCTTTCCTCTGCACTCTCCTATGCTTCTGTTGACTTTTGTCCCTTCCCTTGTTGGTTCTCTCTTCCTCTCATATCTCTCCTCCTTCCCAAAGTCTCTTCTCAACATTAAGGTGTTATTACTCAGCTCACCATCTCTGCAACAATGAAGGACTCGGAGAAAAGGGAGCTTACTTTTCTTCTAAGTGCTTACTGTGGGGAAGGAGGGAAGCATACTTGTCACTTGGACACAGCCAACAGCAGAGGAGGCAAAGGATAGGATGGTGGTAATCTGCCTTGGGTGAAGTCTGTTGTGCCAGTTACCCAAAGAAGCAGCTGCCCAGATCTGTTTTTTTTTTCTTTAGCTCCTACTCAAAAAGCAGGAAAGAAAAGTTCAAGGAGTTGTTAGTTTTGTGATATAATATATTTAAAGTAATGAAGTCTGTCTACCCCGGTAGAAAGTGCTTACTTGTTGTTTTTTCTCAAGCATGGGGATTAACATTGGGTTCCTCTAAACGTGGATACTCTACATCAGTGTTTTTCAACCTTTAGTGGACCAGAGAATACCTAAAGGTATTAATTACTTTATGCAGAACACTTGATTAAAATGTTCTTGGAAAAAGCTGGTAACAGTGGCAGGAGATTTAAAATGCCGCAGCTGCAGCAAAGCTTCCAGGTATGTGTCAATGTCTATTGAAACTTTGCTGCATCTGGGGCATTTTAAATTGCTCCTCCCTACCCTACACCTCTCCCCCTGACAGGGAGGGGTCACAGAACCTGCAGTATGTTGGTGGAGCACCAGTATTCCATGGAACACTGTTTGAGAAACACTGCTCTACATACATAAGAACCTGAGTAGACTTAAACATTTATATTATTATAAGTGGTACTTGCATTTTTCATTAAAGATCAATTAAATTTAAATCAATATTTAAGTGCAACTTCTGATTTACACTTAAATACTGACCCAAAAGCTGGCACTTGGTTTAGGGCTTTGTCAGGTTAGAATTTAGCAGGCACTATCCCTCTGGAACAAGGAAACTTCTGGCAAGTATGCAATAGAGGATCATTGCAAAAATCTAAAAGCTAAAATGTAACAAAATTACATCAGTAATGTCTAGCCTGATTAACAGTGGTTAAGCAAACCTTAAATTTTTACTGCACTCACCCAGTCATGCCTGTGACATTGTATTTTGAACAATATTTGCAAAACTATTTGCAGATGAAAATGTAAAGTGATTTTACAAAATATTGGCTAAAACTAAATATTACTGAAGTTGAAGCTGATGCATATCATTGTAGCTCTGGAGCCAAGAATTGTCACCAGATGGGATGTTCAGAAATATGCAAGAGAGGCCTATAAGCTGGGGATTCGATACATTGGAGGCTGCTGTGGATTTGAGCCTTATCATATCAGAGCAATAGCTGAAGAGCTGGCTCCTGAAAGAGGATTTTTGCCACCGGCTTCTGAGAAACATGGTAGCTGGGGTAATGCTTTGAGTATGCATACCAAACCCTGGGTCAGAGCAAGGTATGTATGTTAACTATAGCACTTAGCTTAAAAGGCACACTAAATAGGTATCATACCCAGTATTCTGTGGTGTTCCAAACATTGAAATGCCTTGATGGCTATGGAGCTTTCAAAAAAACTGGGAACAAGTATGTTAATTAGCATAGCTTTGAAAGTTCAGGTCTAATTTCTAGGGGTGAAATCCGGGGCCCACTAATTTTATTGGAGCCAGAATTTCACTGCAGGTCATTAAATCATGCTTAAGATCAGGCTCTTATCATGGTAACTTGTCCTCCGTGTAGTCCCAAAACTCCCAGTGATGCTTATGTGAGTTGTGGGCAGTCTCTTTAAAAATTAAAACCTATAGTTAAAATATAGCTCTGTGAAAAGTAAACTTCTGTTAAATGTTCCCAGAGAGACATGTTCATGTCCCAAGCAGCTTAGCTCTGGTATGCTGACTTGAGGTCAAACTAATTGGTGTAGTATCCATTAAAGTCCAGGAACCATTTCTAGCCATCTGTAGGCTAAAACAAATGTGGTCGTGGACACTAATGGCCCTATAGTACAACTAGTGTAAGGTACTGTACGATTTCCATAATGGTGAAAATGTAATGAATACATGTGCTGCTCTTCTATTTCTTCCTCCTTTCTACCAGCACAAATGGATGGGGAGTATTAGTCTTGTATTACCTCAAAGACTGCTACAAAAATCTTTTGACATTCACAGGTTTTTTTACTAACTTAAATGACCGCCTTTATAGCATGTTAAAAGAATTAAATTCTTGCACCTCAATTAATTTCTGAAGATCATTAATTTGTCCAGTGGTTTAGATTAACATGAAAGTAACTCTTAGCCCTTCCATTGAGCTAAAACTTATACAAATGAACTAAATCCACCTTCTGTTAGGTTTGAGCCACAGATTATTACAATATTTGAGACTGCTGTAACATGTGCTCAACCTCATTCATTTAAAATATTAAATATTTTTCTTTTATTTAGGGCAAGAAAAGAGTACTGGGAAAATCTGTTGCCTGCTTCAGGCAGGCCATACTGTCCTTCAATGTCAAAGCCAGATGACTGGGGAGTGACTAAAGGAGCTGCAGAGCTGATGCAGCAGAAAGAATCAACAACTGAGCAACAGCTGAAGGAGCTCTTTGAGAAACAGAAATTCAAATCCAATATCGTAGCTTAAGTATTAGCTCGCAATATGTATGGAGAACTTCCAAATGTGCTTGCTTCACATGAAAGAATTTGTGAAGACAGATGTCTGTGTATCAGTTTACATGTAGTGGAAGAAGCAAAATGCAGACAGAATTTGATTGCAAATGAGATCTCAAACCTTGACAATAAAACATTTCAGTTGGCCACTTTAGAACCTCATTTAACACACGGGATGGAAGTCCTGTCTCATTAATAAAGCTACCAATAGGATTTGCTTAGTGCTGTTAGTAACATGCTGGTGTAAAAAAGGAGCACCATTCTAGTTGAATTTTCAGAAACCAAATATTAAGGAAATAATTTTCTCTACTCCAGTCTCAAGTTACCATATACTCTGGAGTTTCACTGCTGGAAACTGGAAGTCTTCAGGGATGTCTCTGAAATAAAAATGTCAAACAAAACCTGCACTAGACAGAAGTAGTAATATTAACCCAGCATGCCTAAAACCATATGAAGTTAGAGCTTGTTTTAAAATAAAATATATATAAAAAAAAATATTAAAAAAGGTACAGTGACAGGAAAAAATACCTCCAGTAAGCCAGGATCAATATTTTCAAAAGTGCCCACTAATTGTGTGTGATAGGGGATAGTGTCTTTGAGGCAGGCCCCTTGCTGGAGCCCTTCCAGTCCTACAACACCCCATCCCACCCCAGAAAAGGAGCAGTAAATGTGGGTCTCCCTTCTGGACCATGAGGAAGTGGCTTAAGCCCAGAAAAGGGGATCAGGCTTATTTAGAAGCCCAAGTGAAAGGCAAGGACATAAAGGTCCACCAGAACTGCTAAGGCAAAAAGTTTCCAAGAAAAAGGCTCTGGGAACAGTCCGTGCTCTGAAACAGGGCAGGCACAGACTTAAAGCAAGCCCAGAAGGGGCTGAGAACTGAGGCCAGAGACAGGGCTGCAGATACTGGCTAGGGCACAGTACTAGGCCCTGTTGCATTTTCCTTACCTGGGAAAGGGTTCGTCCATTTTATGAGTTAATGTCAAACAACTGAACCTCTGTGGAACTTTTAGTCCACTACAGATTTTTTAAAAATTGAACTTTGACATTGAACTCTTGGGAAAGGGGCTCAGAGGGATGAGCATGCACATCTTTAAGGTGCCAAAGGACTCTAGTTTTTGCAAGTCTGGGAGAAATGTGAGCCAGATGACTGGCTCATTAAGACATGTTCATCATCACCTTTGTCAATGCAGACCTATCACCATCTTACCTTTTTGTAAAATGTTTAAATTGGATTAGTCTCATTAAATATCCTCTCCAAACTAAAATTTGCTATCACCAGGAAAACAGCCCTTCATGTGTGAAACTTGAGTTTCTATAGAATGAGGAGCCTAAAAGAAGTTTACATCAGATTACACAACCACACTACCAGCCTACATGTCAAGACACCTTTTTAACAAGGAATTTCAGATACTACTTTGAACACCATACACAACTGGCAATAAGAATCTGCAGAGAAACTGGTTTGCCTCCAGCATGTTCGATGCATTGAAATAGCTTCTGTATAAAGATTTTAAGGCAGTTACAGACTAATGAAGAAAGTATCAAGAGTTTTTATGCAGGTTATTTAAAAAGATACATTGAGATATTTGCACCATGCTATCTAATTTCTCATCTTAAGTCTTGCTGACAGGCTTTCTCCAGAAACCATGAAGACATAAGACCTTAGAAACAACATGAGCCATATCTTTTGCTATAGTCAAAGTGTACACAGCACATGTTGGGTGGGTGTGTGCAGTGATGTCTTAAAACACATTTTTGCACTCCCTTAGTCAATGTACAGGCTCTGTACAAGGCCCTTTTCTCTGGTCGAAGTCATAACTGTCAAAACAAGTACCTGAGAGCAGCAAAGGGGCCAGGGAACCAAAAACACAGGTTAGTGTGACATAAGGCCATCCTGGAAGCAACAGCTATCTTACCAACAGCAAGAAGGAAGAATAGAATAAGAGCTCCTCCCTGACCATTTATGTTGGCTTTAGAGTCAATTTGCACTAGCAGTATCATGAAGCAGCCATACTAGAGCCTTTGACCGCAATGCCCCTGTAACTTTACCTGCTCAGGATTCATGTTGACCAGAAATAAATCTTGGTGTAGGCTAAAGCAAGCTTCAGCCTCATGGACCTTGTCATTGCTAGCTCCAACAGGGTTGAAATCTATATGGGTCAAACTTATCCGAGTCCCTTTTGAATCAGCTGGAGCTGATGGACTCTGCATCCCAACCTGTAATGATGGGGTAGCCACTCTAAGGCATAATTCAGAATTGTCAAAGTTATAATCCAGCAGCATCCACCACACACTGTAAGCAAGAAAGACATTAAGTGTTGTGTGGCCAAAACCTCAAAGCAAGAATACTGACTCATGTGTATGGGACCAAAGCTTCTGGCACTAATAGAGCACGTCTCAGTGACTCAAAGTCAGAGTGGAAAACCACACCTCCAGCCCAAGCGGGACTCAGTGCAGAGAAGAATCTTGACAATCCAGCTGTCCTTCACAATCCACTTGCACATGCTGAACAATAGTGCTTTGAGGTCTCACTCAAGCAGCAGCAACACAGAACCAAGACTGAACATACTATGTGTTCAGTACATTTGCTGAAAAAGAACCAGGTCCTGGAATTTATGTAATCCTCCTGTTAAAGACCGTATGTGCAGCTAGGTTCCTAATTCCAAAATAGGCGTCTAAATAAGTAACCTAGGCATCTAGTTTAGGCATCTAAGTGAATGTTACTTGCTGAGTGCTCAGCTCATTTGAAAATCAGGCCACTTACATACATGTTCAAATATCATTTTAAGTACCTAATCTTGGCCAGATTTGAATAGACACTTAACCATAACTGGAAAGCCAGAAATCAACACAAAGGATCTTTGAAGAATAGGAACAATGAAGAGGCTGAGTCACTATGGGAATTCCATCACTGATTGCTCAGAAAGGACCCAACAATAGTATGAAAAAGGTGTCTTGTGGTCAGACCCACCAGTGGGAGGGGAGGCAATTGAGACAATTGCCTAGTAGCCCATCAGTTTTAAAGTGGTGGGGGCCATGGGCAGTGGCTGAAGATTCCACTCAAGGAGGCTAGTTCCCCATCCTTCCTCTTCCAGCTATGGCCCTACCCACAGCCCACCTTCACTTCATCACAGGCCTTGCTGCCATGTCCCTCCCTACGTGGCCCCTCTACCTTCCACACACATTCTTCCTCACTTGGCCTCCCCACTGCTGCATCCGTTTGCTGTTACTCACCACATGGGGAAAGGGATGTGTATGGAAAGAAGAAGGGACTGAGTGGAGGAAGGGACATGACAGTGAGTAGACCAAGTGAGTAGACAGTGAGTAGACCGAGTGGGGGAGGGGAGGGAGTAGGGCCTGGAGTACAGCAGGGACGGAGTATGGACAGGGCTGTGGGCAGAAGTGGTGGGGTGGAGAGCTAGCCTCCTCTAGGTGAAGCTTTACCTGCTACATGTGGTTGTAAACCTCAGCCATTCCTTTCAAGGACAGCAGGGGCCATTGGCTGTTCTACCTGAGACTAAGAGCACCATTCAGATATGGCAAGGGTGGGCAGAAGTCTGCCCACCCCAGTTTCATAACCATAGCTGGGACTAAGCAACATTGCTCGCTCCTCTTGCCTCCTTTTTCTCACTGGCCTAGTCTCTGCACAGTTAACAAGAATGTAGCGATGTGGCAGAGCCAATAACAGGGCTGGGAGACTCTGCAGCACTTTTTCAATCCTGACAAACAAACATGTTCAGCTGGTGGGAGGAAGCAAGCTTTCAGGCTCTGAGCTGCAGATTTCATCGAGATCTGCCCCTCCTCTTCACAAGTTGACATGTTAAAAAGGCTGGAACAAGCTCCTTGTAACACAAGGGCATAGCCAGGGGTGGGCCAGAGCCCACCCAGGTGAAGGTCAGGCCCACCCACTGTAGCGCCCAGCAGCAGCGTGAATTTCTCCGTGCGGCTATGAAGCTTGGCCAGTGGCTGTTGGCCACAGTCATGAGGAGAACAGAGGTGCAGCACTACTCCACTTATGGCTGCAGCCGCCAGCTGCTGGCTGGGCCCTGCAGCTGGAATGGAGAAATCCAGGCACTGCAGTGGGTGTGCTTTCAGCTTCCAGAATCTGCCTAGCCCAATCTAGAGAGTCAAGGGCCCAGCCAGAAAACCCCCACCAGGCTACTCCCCTGTTGTAACACTAGTAGACAGAGGGCTGCTCAGGAGGCTAGTGCCCCAGGCACATTCAGGGGATAATTATTCTCACAGACAGCCCAGCTTTGTAAATTTCAGGCTGTAAAAGCAGCACTGAAGAATCACCACCTGGGCTCTTACCTTGCTGTGAAAACAATAAGCATGTGCTGTCATACCACAAATATTGTTTAAATTACACTTAAAACTTTCTTATTTTTTCCCAACTCTAACATTTTGTGAATGGCAGTACCCCAATGTGGCCATTTATTCTGCCGTTTAATCCCATTTGTTTGTGAGAATCTTTCCTTTGCCTATAATAGGTTTGGGGTCAGGTTACCAGGTAGGTCCATAGAGGCTGTTACAACTGCTCTAAATATCTTGAGCTTACCAAATCTCCCCAGGAGTTCTAGGACCTTTTCCCTAGAATACCTTTTGAGGAGTTTCTGGTCCTTTCTAGGTGCAGATACAAGCAACTGCTGCCCACAAGCAGCTATTTTGTAGCTGTGTGTTTGCTGCTGTGCTGTAGTGTGTATCTTCTTCCAACTGGTAAATAATCTTAACAAGACTAACAAGTGCCACAGGACTCCTTGTTTGTTTTGCTGAACTAGACTAACACGGCTCCCCTCTAGAATTTAAGTAATCTTAGCTTCTCTTGTACTTTTTAATATTTCTGAGGGGGGCAGTCTCATAAACTTGAATACCTCAGTGAATTTCATTGAAGTGATGTTTACTCTTTTAAATGCTTACAGCAACACACTAGAAAACTCCTTCAAACTTAATCCTTTGTATTTATCATAGCTATTTGTATAAAACCTTCAGTGTACACAAACCCAAGACAATCTGAACAGTTTGTAACCGTCTTAATTTCATTTCCTCCATTGGTTTCTTTCATGATGGACTAGAAAAATCTCCAAAAACACGATGCCCAAGACTAATCTAGAGATCATGCAGCCACTGTGCTGGCCCTGTCTATAATAAAACTACTTCAAACCAGCGGGTGCTGCACTCTCACAGCCTTTCATTCCAGCACCCATAACAATTATTTTTAAAGAAAAAAAGTTATAAGACCCATAGACTACAAAAAAGGTTCCAAAGCCATTTTTAAAAGGCTACTTATCTGACTGAAAAAAGTTTAGACCAAGATCCCTATGCAATATTTGAAACCCAAACACTGGAGTACTCACTAGGACATTGAAAGTGAAATTAATTTAAAGTAATAGAACTGATTTTTTTCATTGTCTACACTCAAATATAGAAAGTAAAGCACATAAGTAGTTACCAGCTACATTAAACTTTTTTAATTCTTTCATTTGTAGTGGCCAAAATCAATGTTGTCATTATTATCTGCCTAGCTGGATTTGACATTGGGAATATTTTGCTGTATTATCTCCTGATTAATTAAATTTACAAATAAACTTAAAATATGGCTTTAATTAGTGGTTTTTTTAAAGATAGGAACTAGATACAATCAGCTAATTTCTAAGTTATTATTTGTAAAATACCTAGAATTTTCAGGTGCTTAAGTAGACCCTGGAATCGTGGTTAAAGTTGCTCCCCTGTACCAAAATCTGAAATGGTGCCCCTGCCTGGAGCCCAAAATTGCTATCAGTGGGCATGTCCAAAAAAATAAAACAAACAACCCTCTCCCTCCCCCATCATATAGAGCTTTCTTGGCTGGTCCTATACTAGATGCTTAGATCCAGGAGAGGGAATACAATGTCTTTGGTATCTACAGAATAATACTTATTTACCTCACAGAGTATTGCAGAATTCTTAGAAATCATCAGCTGCTATGGCATGTGCTATAATACTGAAAATATTAATTACAAATTATTGTTAATAGAAGTCCATCTTTGTCAAGATATATTTAGAAACTTTTGCCAACATAGCAATATCATTTAGGCGTATGATCCCCCCCACCCCCCGACATTTCTATGCTGGCAAAAGTCCTAGTGCAAACATAGTTACACTGGCAAAAAAGTGTTTTTACCTGTATAGCTTATTGTGCTTGCTGAGCATGAGCTGCATTACTCACTTATTTTGTCCACCCGCCCAAGCTAGTAGGGTTTTGACCGTATAGCGATACTGGCAAACCTTATAAGAATAGACTAGGCATAAGTGACTGTAGTTCATGATTACTTGCACAGCCCAAATTTATTTCTGTTTTACGCAATTAGATACCATCCAAATTGTCCGGTTTATTGTTCATTTGCTTGTGCAGAAGCTAATACACTTCTAAAATATAAAAAGGTATTTTTTTCAGAATTATCACTTGTGTATTGCTTCCTGAAAGTCCCCCCAAACAGATCACGTAAGTTCCACACACAGTGGTTTTTCTCCCCAATTAAGTTGGATAGCATTATTCTTTTCATCCACATGGCTTTTTAAAATGTATGCCAACACTGCCTCCTTGTGTTTTTTTTATATTGTTACAAAATGGAGGAAGATTAATTTCAAACTGTTTTTCATGTTTGCATATGCATGCAGAGCTATTAATTATAAAAGTAATATTTTTAATTGAAGAGATTTCATTTGCAAACACAATCACTCACTTGTATATTTTTATTGTGCAAGGAAACATTTTCTTTAAAAGACCTATCACAGGTAGCTAAGTCCCAAACATGAAGCCTTGTTAGTCTCCCCTTGCTTTGCCTGCCTGGGGAAAAGGACAGGTCAAGTCAGCACTTCTCAGAAACATACCAAGATGTAATACGTCAATCAAGCTCACTATAAAAATAGATTTTGATTATAAAGAATGAGGAAATGGGGAAAAATGAATTCAAAATCTTAACAATAAGCAGCTGTACAACAAAGGCCATTTATATAAATAAAACAAAAACTACATTAAAAGAACATTATTTAGGTTAGAAATTCAAGCACTTGAAAGTCAGGAAATGGAAGATTTAGGGGTTGCCCAAACAACCTTAATTCTTCCCCCTTGCATGTTCATCCTGTGCACTGACGTCCTGTGGAAAAAAAATATGTGATCATATAATTAAACACTGTACCATCCTGCATACACACAAGAGAAGAATTAAGGTGATGAGGTAAGAATGCAGTGGTGTGTTTTCTATGGAGAGTACTGAAACATCCTCTGCCATGACTGCCTGTGGAGCTACAGAGTGAATCAAGACCATTTTCTTTAAAACTTGTATCTTTCTTGATGACTTTATGTACATTAGGATTCTAGTTTCAGACACGCTATTATTGTTCCATCCTATTATTATAATTGTACTACAGCTAGATATTAAATGTGACTGTTCTGCTAGTACTGAGTGAGGCTGTATGCATGTGACCTGGTGCCTGGATGGGCCACACTGAGAATGCCATACTCAGGGCAGACTGCAAAAAGTAGGTCAGACAATCCCCAAAATTGATGGTTTATCCTATAATTAGATTCACCAAGCCAGTAACAAAAGAGCTTCTGTAATACCACAGTGGTTAACAAGAAGCTAAACACAGTCTCCTTTAGGCATTCCAGCCATTGAGTTCCCATCTAGGCAAACAAGTCCAATATAATGACAGATTCCTCTAAACCCTGTTCAACATATTTAAAGGTCTACCAATCCCAAAGGATAAGACACTTACCCTAAGGTCAATAAATGTTTCAGATCTTACCCAAATATTGTGCTGTCAGCCAATCTTTAGTAGACTAACTAAAGATTAATTAATGAAAGAAAAGAAGATAGTTATTGAATGGTTAAGGAATCGTATACATACAAGTGATTTTCAGTGTTCATAGATCAGGATCATGGCAGTGACATTATACCTGCTGGCTTGTAAAAATCTCTTTGGAATTATTCCAACAAGTCAGAATCCAAAGATAGCTTAGATATAAAGTCTGTTAGAATCTTTCCATGCCTTCTCCAAGGTACTCCAAATAACTGCTTGGAAGGTCTCAGTCCCACAGCTTAAACTCCCTGTTTAAATTCCAAAGGGGTAGCCGTGTTAGTCTATTGTAGAAAGACAACAGAGTCCTGTTTAAAGTTCTGCAAGCTAGTGATGAAAGGTTCAGACTCAAGGTTTCATTTTTATAGCTGAAATATCGGACTGGATTATAGCAGGGGCTATAGGGGCTGAAGCCCTGGGCCCCGGCCAAAAAGGCGGCCCCAAGCTCCAGCCCCTAAAACACCAATTGGGCCCCCCTTCACCCCACTCAGCACTGGTGGGGTTGGAGCACTGAGAGAGCTCCTGCTCTGCTGGTGCTGGGTGGGGTGGGGTCCTGGAGCCAGAGGCTGGGCTCTGTGCTGCCCCAGCCCTGGGCTGGCTGCTCCACCCCCCAGGCATAGCAAACAGGTGCTGGCCTGCCCTGCTCCACCACCGGGGGGTGGGGCTGACTGGCTTGTGGCATGGCCTCCACTCCGGTGTGGCCTTCCAGGGCCACGCTGCATGCCAGCTGCCCCCAGGGACATACCTCCATGCTGGGGGAGGGGCCCCAGGTGGTGGGGGCCCATGGTGGGGGGCAGCCCTGGGACCCCAGGCCGGTTAATCCATCCCTGCTGAAATGGGCTGTTAAGTGGCTTTTTTCTTTTTTTTGAGCACAGCTTGTGACTGAGGAATCTTCTGGTTGAGCACTTTCTCTGTCCCATCACTTTGAAACTAACATTCTATTTCCTATGCATATACAAGTAATCTAGTTACACGATAAGACAACAGCCAGTCATTTGTTGTAACAGAGATAGTTAAGCTGAAGACAATGTAAATAATATTATTAGTTTCCTGCTGTGTCTCACATCTTTGATCTTAAGGTTAACTGGTGACAGTTGCATACATAATGTAAAGGCAATTGAGGCACAAAAGGGAACTAGCATCTACAGGATAATTCGGTTACATTGTTAAACTTCTAACAGGATAAGCTAAATATAGACTAATATCTAAATAGAGACTTAGTATCTATTATTTCCATCTTATCAATGTAACGAGTGAATTGGGGTTGCTGTCCTAATTAATATTTCTGTGATACACATACATAAGTGGATTGTCTTGATTACAATTGCAATGCCCCTTGCTAAGTTATTATGGGTCATACACTAGTTGGTTGGTTTGCCAGCACAGCAGTGTTTTGGAGGTTACTGTGTATGCGGGCTGTGTTGTTGTATGGGTGATTGTGTTGATTTGTCTGGGGGTGGTGCTGGGAGATTTGTAATGATTTGTACAACTAATGAATGAGAGGTAAGGTGCTGTGATGAGGAAGTATAGATGTTTGAGTTTATTGTATATGCTGGTTGGTAATGTGGGTGGTTGAGTTGATTTGTATCAAGTGGATTGTACTGCAACATCTGTGCTTGATTTGCGCGGATGGTAACTTGTTTAAGTATCCATCAGCTTTGCAATACTCCTCATATAACCAATGAAGCCGTTGCATTCAAATTAACTGTAGAGTAGAGGTGGTGATTGGGTGAGCTATCTCTGATATCACAATGGTCTAGGGTTCTTGGCCTGACATGGATACATGTCTTGCTGTAGCTATACATTGCATGGATATACTTTGTAAATCCAAATGGCTGAGAACTTAAAAATTGGATGATAACAGATTGTGAAATCCAGTGATGATTCAACCTAATGATATTTGGAACTAAAAGAGCCCTCAACCAACCACATTTGTAGCTGGTTTCATTGCTTCACACTAACTCTACAGACCTAATAGGCTTCCGAGTGAATGACACACAGATGGAGTGACATTCCTTGAATATTACTATTTAGACATTATTGACTGGAAAGACAATTAACATTTGCTTGTTTGAAATGAAGCCAGATCTGATCCATTACCTTTCCATTGCTATGGCAGCACAAAGGGGACAGAACAGTGACTTAAAGAATCAGCTACAAATTCCCCTTGCATAGAGGAATCTTCAGGTGACATAAAACTGACAGTTGGCTCTGTATCACCTGCTTCTCTCCACTCCTGGCCTAGGTGATATTCCAAGGGTGCAAAAATGTGGCCAGACACCTTGCGCTCCAATCATCTTAGGCTAGTAGAATGGTCCTAGTAGGCTGTTAAAAGCTCATATAATTTAGAGCAGTCCTGAGGTAAGGTTGAAAGGTTGTGTCAGGCACAGGGAGGGAGAAGGCCACCACACCTTGGGTTGCATGAGAAAACAGCTTGGCCAGACAAGGATCTGGCCCATGGTTATTCATCTTCATGAATGAACCACACAGAAAATCATAGCTCTAAAGTAAAACTCATTGGTTGTTTTTATCTTGCAAATAAAAGTAAAAAATCATGGGTCTGATTCTCTGCTGTCGTGCACCATATATAGTTATTTATTACTTGGCAAAATGAATGTGAAATGCTACTAACTTAGAATTCTCTGCTCATGTACTCCACATCAGTCTATTTTCAACAGGTGAACTGTAAAAAACTATACAAGTACAAGGCAAGGGAGACTTAGGCTACATAGGCGTAGCTACATTAACTAGAGCAGGAAGATTAAGAGCAGAGTTATATTGGTGTTCACTATTATGTACTTGTATATGGTTCATGATTTGGTTTAATAATCTATCTAGAACGATATTTGGTTTAATAACATGACCAGTTAATAATCACTTATTTGTCTAAAGCATAAAGAGGTGTGTGGGTAACATCACATTCCTTTATACAGATGGCTAGTTGCAGGTTAATAAATCAAAGCTTTTCTTATTCTTGTATCTTGGCCTCATTCCCAATGTAATACCTAGGTGTGTGGTGGCGAATTGATGCATTTACTCTATCTTACCATACCTATGGCCACTCAGGAGTGTCTCTCTCTCTCTAAAGGTGTGTCTACACTGGCAAGTTAGGTCAACTTAAGGCCGTGAAAAAAGCTAATGCGGTTCTAGGATGTATCAGGAGAGGTATTTCAAGTAGAGACAGGGAGGTGTTCGTGCTGCTGTACAAGGCACTGGTGAGACCCCATCTGGAATATTGTGTGCAGTTCTGGCCCCCCATGTTTAAAAAGGATGAATTCAAATTGGAACAGGTGCAGAGAAGGGCTACAAGGATGGTCTGTGGAGTGGAAAACCTGCCCTATGAGTGGAGACTCAAGAAGCTTGGCTTGTTTAGCATAACCAAAAGAAGGTTGAGGGGGGATATGATTGCTCTCTATGAATACATCAGAGGGATTAATATTAGAGGCTACAAAGATGGTCTGTAGAGTGGAAAACCTGCCCTATGAGTGGAGACTTAAGAAATGGCTTGTTTAGCCTAACCAAAAGAAGGTTGAGAGGGGCTATGATTGCTCTCTATAAATACATCAGAGGGATTAACATCAGGGAGGGAGAGGAATTATTTGAGTACAGCACCAATGTGGACACCAGAACAAATGCTTATAAACTGTCCATCAAGAAATTTAGGCTTGAAATTAGATGCAGGTTTCTAACCATTAGAGGAGTAAAGTTCTGGAATAGCCTTCCAAGGGGAGTTGTGGGGGCAAAAACCATAACTGCTTTCAAAACTGAGCTTCATAAATTTATGGAGGGGATGGTATGATTACCCTATTTTGGAAATTGACTTATATTTAGCTACAGGTGGTGGATATACAAGTGGCCTAAGAGGGGAGAGTACATGGGGTGGGTTCTGAGTTATTACAGAGAATTGTTTCTTGGGTAACTGGCTGTTGAGACTTGCCCACATGCTCAGGGTTTAACTGATCGCCATATTTGGGGTCAGGAAGGAATTTTCCCCCAGGGCTGATTGGCCTGGGCTCTGGGGGCTTTTCGCCTTCCTCTGTAACACAGGGCATGGTTCACCTACTGGTGAATTCTCTGTATCTTAAAGTCCTTAAATCATGATTTAAGGAGGTAAATAATTCAGTCATAGGTTGGTGGCCTATTGCTGGAGTGGGTGGGTGGGTGAGGTCTTGAGGCCTGCATTTTGCAGGAGGTCAGACTAGATGATCATACTGGTCCCTTCTGACCTTAAAGTCTATGAGACCTAAACAAAACCGCGTCCACGCTGGGCTTTTCTTGTCAACTTAAGCATTTCCTTAAGTTGAGTTACAGAAAGCTTAAGTCGACTTAATAATACCTTCTTTTAGGTCAACTTAAGCCTTAAATTTACTCCTTAAATTGACTTTAGGCCAGTGTAGATGAGGATTAACGCTAAATCGACTTTATTAAGTCGACTTAAAGCCAATATAATGGCTATCTCTGCTGTTAAGTCGACTTAACAAAGTTGACTTAAAGTGTAGTCAATCTGTTAAGTCGACTTAACAAGGTCGACTTAACTTTTCAAGTGTAGACATAGCCTAAGTGTGTGTGTGTCTCGTGTGTGTAAGATACTTCCAATTTATATTCATTTGCCTATAAATTGCATGCACACCAATGCTAATTTACTATGGAGTCTCCCTGTAATGGCATATATAAGCTTCTGTGAGCTGATGCCCAAAATTCATTAAAACAATGAAGTCTGTCAGTCACAATTCAACATTTTCTTACTTATGAAATCTGTAAATAATATTTTCTTTGTAAAAACCTGCTGTCCCTCAGTAGTCTCCTGAAGAAACAGCAGAATATTACCCTGTCAACGAAGTAATAACAATGCGCAACTCAGAGGCCAGTGGTCTTTTTTTAAAAGATAAATTTATTCTCAAATTATTTCTTATGTCAAGGAACAGCTCATAAATTAGAGAACAAACAATGAGATCAAGTTCATTTGATTAAGTACTGTGCTTGGCACATACACCCCACAACTAGCATCTATTATCATCTCTTTTTGAGTGATTGAATTTAGGGCCAAATTGTGGCTTTAAGTTAAATCCTGTCTTGGAAATGGTATAGATGGACTATGATCAGTAGGAGTGCCCATGAGGAATATTAGCCTTGATTTGTAGCAATGAGTACTCATAATTACAGTTGAAGTCACTGAGAGCTGCAAGTATTTCAACACCTCTAAAATTCAGGACTTCTGATTCAAAATTTTTCTTAGGGCTTCCAGGATTCCATTCATGCCTGTCAACTGGTGTGGCAGGAGGCAAACTTAATTTGTTCCACCTGCTTTTAGACAGCCAATCCCCATAAGCAATAGCAGGGAACAATGCCAGTACTCCTTACCTGTATGGCACCCAGACTCTGCACGAGGGGGTGAGAGATGAAGGAACACTTCGTAGACTGTCCCCTCCACCTTGCACTGTCACATAATGGGCACAAGCAAGCCTTTAGAATGAATTCTCCTGAGAAAGGCCCTTTAGCTGTAAAGTACCATGCACAATTTTGGTGATATATAAATACGTAAAATAATAAAGCTAATAATAATTATATAGTATAAAGCTACAAAATGAAAGAACATGACAAATATAAAGACATTTATGTCATAGATTCCAAAGCCAGAAGGGACCACTGTTGATCTTTTAGTCTGACCTCCGGTACAATACAATACAATACAAAACAGAACCTCTCCAAAATAATTCCAGTGTTGCTTAAAACATTGTCAGAGACATAGAATTCACCGTGAGCCTTGGTAAATTGTTCCAATGGTTAATTACTCTCACCATTAAAAATCTACACTTTTTTCCAAATCTATGTCCGAATTTATCTAGCTTCCACTTCCAGTCTTTGGTTATATCTTTCTTCCCTGCTAGATTGACAAGCCCATTATTAAATATTTGTTCCCCCCGTAGGTACTTGCAGTCTGTGATCAAGATACCCACTAATCTTCTCTTTCTTTAGCTAAATAGATTGAGCTCTTTTGGTATGTCTACACTAGCAACTTAGGTCAACTTAAGGATGCTTAAGTCAACCTACAGAACGCCGCGTCCACACCTGGCTTTCATTAAGTCGACTTAAGTGCTTCCTTAAATCAACTTAACAACTACCACTCCTTAGGTCAGGGGTCGGGAACCTATGGCTCGCGAGCCAGATGTGGCTCTTTTGATGGCTGCATCTGGCTCGCTGCCAGTGTTCCCTCTAAGCTGCGCGGGCGCGCAGCTGCGCAGCGGCCGTCGCACCCCCCGCGCAGCAGTGAGCGACCCCCACGCAGCCTGGCAGCCCCCGCCGCTCCCTCCAAGCCCCGGGGCCGCGGCTTTGCCGCGGCACACCCGGCCTGCGCCTGGCCTCTGGGCTGGCCCTCCCCACCCCCAGGGTGGGACAGGCAGGCTCAGGAGCGCGGGCCTGCCTGCCTGCCTCACACAGCCGGGGCAGCGGGGTGGCTGCGGCAGCGGCGGGATCCTGGGCTCCCACCCCCCGACCGCCTCCTTCCCGGGGCCGGGCTAATCCACGGCCCCGGCCCCCCAGCAC
>ML685768.1:4986063-5036108 GCA_007922175.1 Pelusios castaneus
CCTTTTTCTCTCTCTCTTTTCCTTTCTTCTCTCTTTTTCTCTCTCTCTTCCTTCCTTCCTCCCTTCTTTTTTTCCTTCCTTTTTAAAAAAACCCAACCTTTAAAAATTAATTTTAATTAAAAACCTTTTTAAAGGTTTTTTAAAAACCTTTCTAAAATTAAATTTCAATTAAAAGTAATTCAGATTCAATTAATTAAAACATAAAATGCACACATTTACTTGTATTTAGTTTTAAACATATTGTATGGCTCTCACGGAATTACATTTTAAAATATGTGGCGTTCATGGCTCTCTCAGACAAAAAGGTTCCCTACCCCTGCCTTAGGTTGACTTAATGCTTAATTCAACCTCTTAAGTCAACCTAAAGCTGGTGTGGACGCCCTAGGTCGACCTAATTCCCTAAGTCGACCTAAGGGGGATGGGCTGGGGAAGAAGGGAGCCATGGCTTCCCCTGGAGAAGGGAGCCGCGGTTCCCTGGGACAAGGAGGCCGCAGCTCCCCCAGCGAAGGAAGCCGGGCTCCCTTTTCCTCAGCTGTGGCTCCCCCGAGTTGTGGCTCTCTGTCGGCCTAGCACCTGCCAGTGTGGATGCAGGCAGTCGACTTCAGTTTCTAGTGTAGACTCTCTAAGTTAACTTAACACAGTTGACTTAGCATTTCTAGTGTAGACATACCCTTTGAGTCTATTGCTATAAGGCATATTCTCTAATCTTTTAATCTTTTTTGTGGCAATTTTCTGAACCTTCTTCAATTTATCAACCTCCTTCCTGAGTTGTGGGCACCAGAACAATGCAATATTCCAGGAGCAGTTTCACTAATGCCAAATATAGAGGTAAAATAACGTCTACTCCTCATTTTCCTGCTTATGCATCCCAGGATCACATTAGCTCTTTGGGCCACAACAGGAGCTCACGTTCAGCTGATTATCCAGCAAAACTGCCAAATATTTTTCAAAGTTACTGCTTCCCAACATGGAGTCCACTATCCTATAAGAGTAGCCTATAGTCTTTGTTCAGTAGGCTCCATTACAGCAAGACCCTGGGGAGATATATTCCAGTCTTTCTTAGATATTTACTTAGCCCCATTACTACAGGACTGAGTACCTCCAACCTTTTGATGTATTTATTCTCAGAACACCTTTATGAGATAAACAAGTATTAGTATCCCTATTTTACAGATGAGAAACTGTGGCACAGAGAAGCTAAGTGGCTTGCCTAAAGTCACACAAACTCTGTGGCCGAGAATGGACTGAATCCAGATGTGCCGAGTCCAACATTCACACCCTAGTCTTTGGGCCATCCTTTGTTTCCTATTTAGTGACAGCAAAGATTTTTGGAAGGAGGCTTTTGCAAGCACTTCTTCACTCTAGTCATTAAGAATATTTACGTGAAGCAGTTGACAGCTCACTGTCCTTATGCAGCACCATAAGGATCCTATCTGATACACTGGCACATGGTCAGAAACCTCTTCTGTCATAGGATCCCTTTTTCCCTCCAAACATCCAAATAGCTCTCTCTTGTTTCATGACCTCCTTTTTCTGAGTAAGACACTGTGAGCCTCATTTTCATTTCAACTGATGAGTGTAATTGGTGTGAATTATGCAGAGTTTTTTGTTGTGTTTTCCATTTCAGCTGAATCAAAGCCCTGGAGCTGAACACTCCTCCAAAGTTAGGGAAAGTTTATTCGAGATCTCAGTGTGAAGTGTGCAACTCAGACCCATTGTTAGCTGCAGAATTCTTTGTTAGATAATGTTAATTCCCACTGCTTATATAAACATTTATAATCAATATATTTTTAATTCGGAGTCTGTGGAATAATATCAGAGGAATCAGTTCTTATGCAAGTCACTTATAATACATAAATAGTTCTGCTGAGAGCATAATAAAGGCTTGTTGTGCTGTAATCACAGCACAGCCAAAAATGTTCATGAAGCAGTTTGTTTACAGAATAACTTCATATATTTCATACATAAAACAGGTGGTCCAATTGTATCCAAATACGTATTCCTTTAGCTTCTGTGAAGAACAGAGTTACTTTTTTACCTCTATTTGTATTAATAATTGCAAATGTATGTTGATTGTTTATATTTGATTGGATCCTTCTCCACCTCCGCTTGATATATTACTATTTGTCTAAAACCTCAATGCTGCAAGAAGCTTTGTGCAGACACCTGGATCTGCCTGTGCACAGCTCCTGGAAGGATTGGGAATTTAGATTATAAAAGCTTTGGGGCAAAGAGTATGTCTTGATATGTTTCGGTATAGTGCCTATCACTGATTCCCATTAGAACTTAAATAATGTGACAGTGTAGAAACTTCACGTTCAAATACAAAAAGAAAACCTGAACATAGTAGGCTGAGACTTGTTTTAAGTTAGCTAACAACAGAACATTAGTTTCCACTATCCTGCAAGAACTTGGGTGCTCAAGGTGTATTCAAAGAAGTTAAACATTTCCACAGCCATTACTAAGAGCTACTATGTTGTCAGAATGTTTTAAGCGGAGACCTTCCAAAAACTGAGAAATCCCTGCATGCTAACAAATCTATAGGAGTCTGAGCTCTGGTATATACCACAGCATGATTTCACAGCAATCTAAGGGAGATACACCCACTTGCCTACCTCCTACTTTCTGTGGTGTTTTCAGTAGCCTGAGCTGGAGAGAAACCCCTTCCCTCTGACTCAGCGCTACTCCTTCTGCAGGGGTGGTTTTACTGGATCGGCTTGCTGATTGGCTGAATGGAGTTGATCAGGGAGATAGATCTGATGGCAGTGAATTTGTCGCCATCAGTAAAGACAAGCCCTGACTCCTCCTCAGGCTGTACGAGAACTAGATCTGCACTCCCTCTAATGTGAGGTGCTATTTTCATCTAGGAAAGTTTGCTCTGGAATCCCTTTCCTTCATTAGCAAATTTATATCATCATACTGTGCCCGAGAAGTACACTCATAAGTGTGATTGAATAACAAGGCTAAAAGGCATAATCCAGTACAAGAGGGACTGATTCTTCCTGGTATAATCTGTTACAAGTGGACACTTTGCCTTGATCTGGTGGTGCAACAGAATCATAGGGTCGGAAGGGACCTTAGGAGGTCATGTAGTCCAACCCCCTGCTAAAGGCAGGACCCACTTCTGCTAAACCAGTAAACCCCTGATTCTCTAAAGAATCGCAAATTGAAGAATGGTAATCACGCGCAGGGGCGTTGCTGGATAGATAAAAGATCCGGGGCTGTGGCCCTCCAGCCCACTCCCTGCTAGCTTCCGCCTCCCAGCTAGGCCACACCCCCAGCCCCCACCCCCACCCAGCCCCCACCAAGTCTCCTTGTCCCCATGCCCCCTTCGCCTCTCCCCAGGCCTCTAACTCCATCCATCCCTCCCCAGCCCCCCATCCTGACCCCTTGCTTCATGGATTCGCGAGTCCGGACCCCTCCATTCCCACTCCCGGTCTCCGTGTTCCCCCCTTACCTTAACCCCTGATACAAAGGCCCAGGACTGGCCTGCGGCGGCGGAGCAGGACAGCCGGATCAGACCATGCTGCCGGCCGCCACACTCTGCTCCCGCCACCGCCGCATGCCGGCCCGTCAGGCCTGATCCTGCCCCTCTGCCGCTGCACGCCGGCCCCTCAGGCCTGATCCTGCCCCTATTCCGCTGCACGCTGGCCCCTCAGGCCTGATTCTGCCCCGCTGCACACCGGCCCCTCGGGCCTGATTCTGCCCCACTGCACACCGGCCCCTCGGGCCTGATTCTGTCCCTCTGCTCCCGCCGCCGCATGCCGGTCCCTTAGGCCTGATCCTGCCCCTCTGCCACCACCATCACGGGCAGGCAGCATGGCCAGATCAGGCCTGGGGCCCCTTTCCCGGCTCCTCTGTCCCGTGCTCCTTTCCCGGCTCCTCTGTCCCCCTGTCCCATGCTCCTTTCCCGGCTCCTCTGTCCCCGTGCCCCGTGCTCCTTTCCCGGCTCCTCTGTCCCCCTGCCCCATGCTCCTTTCCCGGCTCCTCTGTCCCTTTCCCGGCCCCACTGCCCGCCGCCTCCTCCTCCTCCCAGCCCCCTTACCTGGCTGGAGGCTCGGAGCTGCAGCGACGGCCGGTAGAGCCGCTTCTGGGCCAGGACGCTCCCACCCTGAGCACGCTCTGTTTGAGCATGCTCAGGGCGGGAGATTTGAATCTCCCCAGCCCAGCCGCAGCAGGAGTCTGCGGCTTTGCTGGGGCCCCTTATCCATGGACGTGGATTCAGCTGCTGCGCGCGCACAGCTGTATCAGTTATATGCGCGTGCAGGAGCTGCGTCCACGTCCCGCCGTGCATATATACAACTGTGGTTTAGTTATATAGATCATCCCAGCCAGGGTATTGTCTAACCAGACCATAAATATCTCCAAAGACAGAGATTCCACCACCTCCCTAGGTAACCCATTCCAATGCTTTACCACCTCCTAGTGAGAAAGTTATTCCTAATATCCAACCTCGACCTCCCCACCTGAAACTTGAAACCATTGCTCCTTGTTCTGTCCTCTGTTATCATCGAGAACAGCCTAGCTTCCTCCTCTGTGGAGCACCCCTTCAAGTAGTTGAAGGTTGCTAACAAATCTCCCCTCAGTCTTCTCTTCTGTAGACTAAGCCTAGTTCCTTCAGTCTCTCCTCGTACGTCATGTGCCCCAGCCCCCTAATCATTTTCGTTGCCCTCCGCTAGCCTCTTTCTAATTTGTCAACATCCTTTCTGTAGTGGGGAGCCCAAAACTGAACACCAGTGCCGAATAGAGGGGAATAATCAAATCCCGCGATCTGCTGGCAACGGTCCTACTGATGCAGCCCAATATGCCATTGGCCTTTTTGGCAACAAGAGCACACTGATGACTCATATCCAGCTTCCCGTCCACCATAACCCCCAGGTCCTTTTCTACAGTGCTGCTACTTATTTTTGGCTTAGATGGGCCTGGGAGGATTCCCTTGTTTAGGGATCCTTTCATGATACTGGGCAACTATAGTGGCTCTTATGCCACCGCCATTCTCACTGGTGAAAGGAGTATGTCTAGAGAAAAGGAAGGGAGGTCACCATGCCTATGTTTGTGTGTCACAGGTTAGTCTTACCCCTTAAGGGTACTGGTGCCCAATAGTCAGCCCATCCCTGTCATGTGACATGGCCCTTTAAGATTTTGGGTGATCTGCTAAATGTAAAGACATAATAGATATTTGTAGAGAGGAAGTTGTCCTCGGAATAAACAGTGTTTGAGAGAAAATCCAGAGACTTTTAATTTAAGTGCCTGGGACTAGAGCCTTGCAGAGTGGCTGGGCAAGGCTCCTCTCTCCCTGCTAATGGGGATAAGTTTTAGAAAGGGGACCAGTACATCTGTCTCCTCTCCTGTAGTAGAATGACACCAGCAGACAGCTTGCCTGATGAACTGTCTGAGGACTAACTGGCATAAAGGGCCAATTGAAGGAGAAGCTATCTAAGGCCCCACAGCTGGTTTAAGTCCATAACCCCAGATCCTAGGAGGAGAGAGAGTGCTTACAGTAGGAGTGGTGGGGCATTACAAGTGGTTTGCAGACCAGACCAAAAAAATATTGAGCTGGATTGATGAGGGGTATGTCTTAAATACTGTCTTTCCAAAGCTGCTGCTCACAAATAATGAAAGACCTCCACTCCTTTGCTCCCGACCATCCTTTTTTCAAACCACTTTAAGCACAGGCTGGGGGTGGCTGCCTTTAAGGGAAAGACAGTGAGACTATCTGAAATATAATCCCTGCTCCAGGAAAAGGGCTGGGGGAGGCTCTTGTCTGAAGGAGGAAAACCAGAAGGACTATTTGAAATTTAACCCAGCTGGTGCCAGAGAGTCTGGGGGAGCAGTTTGAGAAAGTTCTTCAATAGCTGACTAGGAAGAAGCTGCGAGGAGCCCCACACCTTGGTGGGAATAGCAGAGTCTGCAGGCCTGTGCAAAACATTGCTTGACAAGCAGGGAAAAAATAGGAGCAGTCCAGGGAATTGCTGAGGGATTGACAGAATAGTCTTTTGCTGCCTAACAAAGAGTCCTGTTGGGAACCCAGAAAAGAGGGTTGGCTTGAGTTCTTTCTCTCCTGAAGCAAAAGGGGAAGTACACGGCTCAGGATTAAAGACACCAAGAATGATGAGTCCCAGATGGGGGCCGAGACCATTGTACTCTGGTCCTTCCTATTTTGGACTTTTCTGTTAACTTCAGAAGAGGATTGGCTAGAGAGCTGGCCTATGGAAGATGCAGACCATTGTGGAAACAGGTGGATGGACGAGAGGGCACTAGATTGGAACAATCCCCACAGTGCAGTGTCCTGGTATGAGTGGACATTGCAGTGGTAAGCATGTACCATAACATCTGGTGATTCATGGCTTCTGGAATGTCCGAGGGACTTCTGAGAACTGTATAACCCAGAGCAACCTAAAATCTGCTCTCTTTTGGAACAGGGACAGGTCTGATGCCTGGAAACCCCATGGAAGCCAAAAATGTGGTTTTCCCCTTCTCCCACCCTGGGACTTATGCTGAGCAACTGGAAAATCTGAGACATGGTGCCACTACTAGGGGCCCAGTCCACACAATTTCTGAATGTAGAAGAAATCCTAGTTCCACCTGAATTCGAACTAATTGTGACTTTGATACAAGCCTTGTGAAGGGAGCAGTGCATAGCTGTGCTGCTCATGGAGCAGACTCAATATAGTCTCAGAGCCACGAATTGTCTCCAGGTCTCCCTTCTCTGCTCTGGGGGAGAAGTAAGTGGTCTCAGCCTCCCCCAGCACAATGTACCCCCCAACATATTGGCTAGTACAATGACACTGTTAGCTAGCCATTGCATGGGGGCAAGGGGGCATCTTATTCCCCTGTAATACACTTTGAAGGCATGCAGGACAGACTCCTGTCTAGCCTTAATCAAGTGGAAATAATATTTGGAAGAATTAACATTGACATCATGAAATTGTGACATTGTATGTGAAGCCATTCCGTCTTTGCCTCAGGGTACTCTACAGCTTCTCCCTATTCCAAGAAACAGTACCAATATGGAACACATTTTCTAGTTTCCCTCATACCTGGATCCTGGATGAAGCAAGATAACAGAACATGTATTGAAGAGGCACCTGGTGCAACTCAATTTGTGCTAGTCAGAAAAGTAATTGACCACAAAAATAAATTAAAATGGTTATCACATAAACCTAACATATGTTAATTGTAAAGATACTTTTCACTCTTCTTCACCCAAAGAAACCTGAAGTTGATTAATTATTTTGCATAAACTCAAAATCTAAGTTATACAAATAAATAAACCCACCAAAATAGAGTCAGTAACCAAGATGGATTATTTCATTAACTTTAAAGTCCAACTTAACCATACCCATGGTCAGGAGTTTCTAAAGGAGAGGGGCATACTACTGGACTGGTAAAAATCAAATAAAGCTCTATCAAAAAGAGAAGTGGAATTGTCCCATCAATCTATATTAAAATGTATATTTCTAAGAAACCCTCTAAGAAATACAAACAATTAAGTTAAACTTAGCTCCTTACACGCTTGACTAAGCAGTTTTAAAAGCAGTTGGTAAATTAATTGTATTGATTAACTTGAAGAGAATACATCTCCATTTGAGAGACCCAATTAGAAGGTGGATGTGGGAGGGGAACTAGTAAGTCAAGCTACAAGGAGAGGCCATGAACTTCCAGGGCACTCCACTGAAAGGGAAGGGAACTTTATATATATATTTCAAATTCTTACCACAATTAAAAATTTGCATATTTGGTCTGCTATGAGTGAGAACCTAAAAGGCGGACTTTCTTAATTGAACGTTATGCTAGAAAGGAAAAGTAAACCTGCATGGAGGATTTCTTTTGAGTCCTCCTTCTACAGTCTCTTTGTTTGTAGTGGGGCTCAGGTCTTATCCCAGCCAGATTTGCCAAAGTAGGACCACTCCCAGCAGGCCTTGTGGGAGTCTGTGCATTTCAACATTGACAGACTATAAACTTCTGTATGTTTCTGCAGATTAAAGACTATATTTTGCAAATGAACAACAACTGTGTACCATGTGGCCAGTTTTGATCTGAGATTTATGTGGTCAAAGGCCAATTAACGGAAACTAGATTTGAGGAAAAAAGGAACATTTGCACCTAAGATTGGCAAAACAGAGAATTTAGAGAAATCAAGCTAGAATTTTTATAAAAAAACATACATTTTAGTCTGTATATTAGGCATTTTAACAGACAGTGAGGGGAAAAATCCAGTAAGTTTTATAGAGAAATGGCTTTGTAAGATCTTAGATATTCTGAAGGAAAACAACACTACTGTATTGTATTCAAGGTTTTATACTGCACACAGCAACATAGTATGTAAGCATCATATGCATGTTATAGATTCTTAAACACAGATTAGCCCAAGGAACTCCTGTTAACACAATGACTGTAGCTTACGGAAGTAAAAGAGTATATGAACTGTAGGCCTCTCAGGAAAAGAACATTTTTTTTCCAGAAGCAGAAATTATCAAGCATTTTCCAATTTGAGCCAACAGCCTCAGGAGAGAAAAATGAACTGGTGAACATGGAGAACTTTTTTTTTGGCTTTCCAACTTCAGGAGTCTATATTATAACCAGAAAAACTGCAAATATTTCAGGAGAGATTTGTTTTTTTAAGATAGGGAATCAACTGTGCAGTTTGGTAAACTCCACAGTGATTAAAATCTAGAAGCTCAAGACTTTCTTGGAATATAACTCTAGCTAGTTTAGTTGCTAGCTTGGATGTGTATGCTAGACAATAATAAAAATGAATATTAAAGTTGTTTGTCTTCAGCTACTTGGTGATAAATTATCTTAACTCGCATGACACTAAGGCATGTTTATCTATATAAACCAGTTGGAAAAAAATCAGGTTAATATAGGTGAAACAGTAACACGTTTTAGCTCTCCCTTGGTCTCCACTGATTTACAGCAAGCCTGGGCACTTCTATTTTATTTCTGTTTTGCTTTCTCCTTACATGAGGATAAATTGCTTGTAGATAACTCCCCCATTCACAATGAACAGATATTGAGTGCTACCAATCAGTGTTAGTGAGAGAAGATGAAACTGTGTCATATTTTGTTGGTGAATGGAGGTGCTATGTTGCAAAAACAAAATGCACCATCTTTTTATATATTTATTATGCAACTTATCTGAGTTGATTTAACAGACATCAATTAAAAAATGCACTAGATAAGAGAAACCCTTCTGTATTATTGTATGATTCTTCTGCTGATCCAGACAGTCCTTCTGTTGATTGAAACCTAAGTTGATGGGGGAAGCCTGTATAGTTCTTGCATATTGGGTTACAGGGTGGTATTATTTTCTTCTCCATTGCTATCCTAATAGCAAACTAAGTGTTTTGAATGATAGAAGAAGAATGGGATGTTCAAATCAGAAAGCTCCAAAAGGTCTTGCATTAGTTACCAATGACAGAACTGGGCAGCTGGGAATGGCAGTTACAAAGTGGAAGAAAACTGAAGTAATAGTATATAAAGACTAGTGCTGGTTTAAAAAAATTCATCCAGTCACCCAAAACAAGCTGAACTTAGCAGTAAATGGGTGATACACAACAAAGACCACAAAATGTTCAGGTTGATTTTAATCCTTATCACACTTTTCTTCACCCCTTCACTCCACCAATGACAGCCTTGACAAAATGTTCATTTCTTTCACTCACTCAATCTCTGTGTTCTCTTCTATGCTGTTCTCTGTACTTGGAATGACCTCCCAGTCCTACTGTACCAGGCTTCCAGCCTCTCCTCACTGCAATCCTCCCTCCTATAGATTTATTTCTTCTCCTTAAAATTACAAACTCTGTTCAATGTCAGTCAGAGGCCTTCCCCCACCCACCATTGTGGGCCAGAGCTCCATAGTTCTTCTGTTATTAAGGAAGATGAAGATGGAGGGAAAAGTGCAATGACCCAGGCAATGCCCATATGTTAACTGTGAGGAGAAGCAGAAGCAAATCAAAACAGGAGGAATAATTTAAATTTTTAGAACTTTGTCAGGATGTGACACCCTGTGTCTGAGAACAACACCCCAGAAACTCCAATGTATTCACCAATGTCATATAATTGTAATATGTTCTGTACAAGGTATGCCTTGTTTGGTATTATTTTAAAAGTCTTGATCTGGTGAATGTTAGTATCTTGGCAGACTGTATGTGCTACCATTGTATGTGGAATTATGAAACATTGTTGAACATGCTATTAGAACATGTTGCAAGGTGGGAGACTCCCACGAACAGCCTTTCAGGCACAACAATGGAGTGGCCAGACAGCATCAATGTCTCTCTCTCATCCATTCAAGAATAGATTCCACTACCAGTATTTGTTTACTGTGCATGTTCGCAATAGGGGTTGACCGAACTATGAGGATGATCCCACAAGTCATGAGTCCAGATTTTTTAGCAAGCTTAAGCAGACTATAAAAGAGGGAGTATGGAATCATAAGAATAGCCATACGAGGTCAGAGGTCCATCTAGCCCAGTATCCTGTCTTCTGACAGTGGCCAAGGCCAAGAGTTTCAGAGGGAATTAACAGAATAGGTAATCATCAAATGGTTCACCCCATCAGCCATTTCCAGCCTCTGGAAAAAAGCAATCTCTGCCTATCCTGGCTAATAGCCATTAATGGACTTATCCTCCATGAACTAATTTCGTTCTTGTAAAAACCCCAATTACAGTCTTGGCTTTCACATCTTCTGGCAAGGAATTCCACTAGTTGATTGTGCATTTTGTGAAGAAATACTTCCTTTTGTTCATTTTAAACAAGCTGCCTGGTAATTTGGTATTCGCTAGTTTTTGTGTTATGAGAAGGAGCAAACAACACTTCCTTATTTACTTTCTCCACATCAGTCATGATTTTATAGATCTCTATCATATTGCCCCCCACCTCCTTAGTGGTCTCTTTTTCAGGGTGAAAAGTTGGTCTTATTACTCTTTCTTCATATGGAAGTTGTTCCATTCACCTAATCATTTTAGTTGCCCTTTTTTGTATCTTTTCCAATTCCAAAACATCTTTCTGAGATGGGGTGACCAGATCTGCATGCAATATTCAAGTGGATGTACTATGGATTTATGAAGATACAATATATTTTCTCTTTTATTCTCTTTCCCCTTCTTAATGATTCACAACATTCTGTTAGCTCTTTTTAACTCCCACTGCACATTGCATGGATGTTTTCAGAGAACTATCCACAATCACTGTAAGATCTCTTTCTTGATTGTTAACAGCTAATTTAGATCCCATCATCTAATATGAATAATTTGGATTATGTTTTCCAGTGTGCATTACTTTGCATTTATCAACACTGAATTTCATCTGCCATTTTGTTGCCCAATCATCCAGTTTTGTTAGATTAGATGGTTGCTTCCCTGTAACTGTCGTTCTTTGAGATGTGTTGCTCACGTCCATTCAGATATAGGTGAGTGCAAACCTCTGTGCTCAGTTACCAGAATCTTCTTCCCCTTAGCAGTACCCGTAGTGCCAGCTCTGGCACCCCGTCATCCCGCGCACATAGTGCGATACATCTTGAAGAATGATGGTTACAGGTGAGCAACCATCTTTTCTTCTTCAAGTGCTTGCTCATGTCCATTCAGATATAGGTGAATCACAAGCCATACCAGAGGATGATGGGCGGCGTTATCACCTGGCTGCTTGCAGGACCACTCTGCCAAATGCCACGTCGTCCACGAGTGGTTCTCAATAGCATAATGAGCCGTGAAGGTGTGCACTGATGCCCAAGTAGCAGCATTGCAAATGTCCGATACTGGGATTCGAGCCAGGAATGCAGTGGATGACGCCTGCCCCCTTGTCAAGCAGGCTCTTATTGCGCCCAGGAGCGGAACCTTTGCGAGCTCATAGCAGCACTTGATATACTCAGTAACCCATGACGATATTCTTTGTGTGGAAACAATTAAGCCCTTCATCCTGTCCACCACTCCAATGAAAAGCTGTGTGGACTTCTGAAATAGGCACATGCATTCAAGGTAGAAGGCTAGAGCCCACCGCATGTCCAATGTATGCTGGCATCACTTCTTGTCCAAGTGATGCAGCTTGGGGCAGAAGACAGGCAGAAAAATGTCCTGGTTACAATGGAAAGGTGTCATGACCTTGGGTAAAAAGGTCGGGTATGGTCTTAGCTGGACTTTATCCTTGAAGAATGTTGTGTAGGGGGGTTCTGATGTCAGGGCCCAGTGCTCGGAGACCCATCGAATGGAGGTAATGGCTATTAAAAAGGCCACTTTCTAGGATAGTACCAACAGGAAGCAGGATGCCATCGGCTTGAATGTGGGACCCATGAGCCTCGCAAGTACCAGGTTGAAGTCCCAAGGTGGCATTGGGTCCTGGACCTGAGGGTAAAGCCTTTCAACCCCTTTCAGGAACCATATGGTCGTGGGATGGGAAAAGACCGACCGTCCCTGTAGGGATTGGTGAAACACTGAGCTGGCCACCAGGTGTATCCACAAGAAGGCCAAGGCCAGGTCTTGCTATTTTGGTATTCTAGGAAAGCCCATATCGAGGTGTGTTCCAGGGGTATGCCCTGTGTGTGGACCCAGGAGGAGAAGCGTGTCCATTTAGCTATATACGAACGTTGGGTAGAATGTTTCCTGCTGTAAGAATAAAATCAGAATTAAAAGATTGCCTGAAGATTCTGAAGAGGAGAAGCCTGATCAGGTATGTAAAAACTTTAATTGCAGAATTGTTATATTGGTGCTCTTTGGAAGAGGTAAAAGTGGAGAGTTCACACAGGGTACTGCTCCCCTTAGCTGGGCCTCATAATAATAATAAAACCAAAACTAACAGTGAAATTTAATTATTAAAATTTAAATATGAAAAAAGCTAACGAGCATTCAATGTTCATACTCAAAGGCCGCAAGCTGCACATTTTCCAGGACCTCTCTGCCCTAACTTTAAAAAAGAGAATAGAGCTGAGAGAAATCACAGCAGCACTCAGTAGGGCAACTTCCAAAATCAGCATTCCATACTTAAGAGACTGTAGACAAGGAGAAAATTTACTCCAGTCACTTGGGATAGAAACCTAAATCTCAAACGTACAAGAAGCCTCTTCAGAGGTAGTAACTACACATAAGCTGTTGATAAGCTCTTTATAAATGGTAAAATTCAGGAGAAATAAATCAGGAAAAGAGAAGACAAAAGATTGCAGAGACCATGCTGGCAATGGCAGAAGTAAAGCTGAACAAGAGAACTCAGAAACCTGAGTTGTAATCAAAAGACTAGTCAGAAGGAACTTCTTGGGAGTCACCAGGAATGAACAGCTGAATAGTAATTAGGTTAATGTTATAAAGAAAATAATATGAAGTTTACTTTAATTGGGGTGATCATGAATAGTTGCATTCTGTATTTTCAAAGCTGGATGAGATTGGAGAAACCAAGGAGGGGACAGGAGGAGGAGTCTTTAGGGTTCTGTGTAAACTCTTCCCATAATTCAAATGACTAGATGACAATCTATCTGTAAGGGGGAGGATCAATGTTCCATTGGTGGAAAATATACCTTCTCTGGATTGCAAGAGAAGCAGAGGATAAGGGTTCAGAAAAGCACAGTCGTGTGGTGACTGTTTTGCATGTTATATACAGTTAGTATTACATCTGTGGATTTAGAATAAGGGGAATGCAGAAAAGGAGAGGGAACTGGGGAGGAAAATGGGAATTGATAAAAGAAATAGATATAGAAGTTTACAAACAGAAATTAAGCCATATTCATGGACAGAATAGTGAATGCAATATAATTAGACACAAGAGACATTGGCAACACAATGGTCCATGCCATCAAACAGCTAACAAATCTGTACTGTAGACAAGGAGAAAATATATTTGAGTCACTTGGGATAGAAACCCAAATCTTAAATATACAAGAAGCCTCTTCAGAGGTAGTAACTACAGGGTAATATGAAAAAGTTGACTTGCCTCACATATGGTGTGTCATGGTTAGTACATAATACCTTAATGACATTATGACAGGTTATAATCTCACCTGCGATCATTTAGTAAGTAATTCAGACATGGTCTAGTTATCTTTGTAGGAGGGACATACAAGGAAAATACAGGTAATACAGGAAGTAATGACTTGGTAAGCAACACTTAGTTCTGAGTCCAAAAAGCCTATTTCAGGAATTTTACTGGTATAAGAAAAACAATATTCCTAAAGCTACAACCTCTGTCTTCCTTCACTATAGAATATCTGCCTAGAATTTTCCCAGGCTCTGGCTTCCAGCTACAGATATGGTCAACAAAACTTCTCCCAAGCTTTTTTTTTTTTAAACTCATCCTGATCTGGTATTTGGACTTGAGAGTTTTATCCAGGTGATTTGCATGCAAAAGTCCAGACTCCTGAGCAGTAGGTTTGGAGCAATTTTTAATAGGATAGCTTCCTTCTCTAAGGCAGTAATATAAGTACCTGTAGAGACCTTACATGTACATGTTGTGTTTATATAGGTATGAGGTACGTGGGAAGTAAAATATGTTTCAAACCACTATGGACTCTTTGAGGACCCATTGGGTTGACCGGAGTCACCCCAGAATGTTTGTCGGAGAGTCAGCAGCTTTCAAAGAGCTGTTAGCAGAGGGAGTGTGGGGGTTTTCAGCTGAAGGTGGTTTTATCTGGCCTGGCTGAAAGTGCCAAGAGAGGTCTCTTCACACTCGAGACTGATTTATCAGAGATGACAGAGGTCTAAGCAGACTGGTTGAACACTGGACTCCATAGCTTATGTAAAAAGTTTGTACTAGGGTGTGTAATAAGACTTTTCAGGGCTTGAAAAAGACAGTGGGCAGCTCTACTAGATGATCAGTACTGGAGTTCACTCATAGGCTTTAACTGTAAAAAATACATGACAAGGTTGCTAATTCAGGCTGTAGAGGAGCTGTGACAAATGAAGATTTCTGCAATGGCCTTTGAAGAAAAGATTATCATATCTGTCAAGTATCCTGCTCCAACAGAGCGAGGGGTGCTCTGAAGTAAAATTTCCAAGTTAGAAGCTTGGTTATGGCAGGAGGTAGCCAAGAGCAGGTAGTAGGAAACAAGGGGGTCATGAATGTACTACTGCTACCACGGTCACATAGCAATACAACTGAAGATGGAATTAGATAAAGATGCCAACTATTTTTTTTTATTTTGCACTTTGGTCAGTCTCAAGTATGTAGGAACATGGGCTGCAGAAGTGTCCAGTGACAATAGCACATGTTGTCCAATATTTCTATGGAATCAATTTGATCAGGACTGGGACTTCTGGTTTAGGGTTGGATAAAGTTCATGCCTTTCTGGTTGAAGAACAACACTTAGGCCTTCTTAGATGTGGGTGTCTCAGCCTCTTATACTTTAAGCAGGAGCACTTAGGATGAAGATTTGCCTTTGAAATTGGCATCACAGTTCTGATCTGTCAACCTTTAAACTGAGTTGCGCTTACTTCACTGACTAGTGTTAGGCGGTTGCCCTATAACTCAAAAGAATTATCTTACTAGTGTGCACTACTCTCTGGAAATCTATTCTCTTATGTGAGGTCAGAGCTGATTCAAATTAGATTGTATCCCAAAGTCCTGGAACTCTGAGATGGCAAACATGGCATATTCAGGGGGCAGTCTTAGGTATACCGGGGCCCTGGGCAAAAGTCAAGGATGGGGGCTCCCCACGCTGAGGTCCATGCCTGGCCACACTGGGGCCTCTGCCAGTCCCCTGGCCCCACTATGGGCCTCCAGTCCCTCTGCCGGCCCCCGGCCCTCTGCCAAGGTCCCTGCCAGCCATCTAGCTCTGCCAGGCCCCTGTTGGCAGCTCCCCAGCCCCACTGCCTGCTCTAAAATAGCTGCGGTATAGGGCCCTTCCCTGTCTCATGGGGCCCTGGGCAACTGCCCTCACTGCTGCCCAGCTAAGACTGCCTATGGGCATATTGTCACTGACTATTCCTTCTAGAAAGCCAAAAAGAGAAAAGATATCTCTTAGCTTATCTGTGGACTTGTTTTAGTGGGAAGCAGCATTTGTAAATATATAGTCCATGACTGCTAGATAGGTAACTCCCTTTTCATCACAGAAGTCTAATATTATATTATACTCCATAGCCCGTCAAGAAATGTTGTGGTGTGAGAGGTTAGCTGTGTCTGTCTGATTATTCTGAAAGGCTAATATGTTTCTGCCTTGTGTTTTAGGTCCTACAATTAGCTGGGTTCTACAATGACGTTCAAGCTCCCTCTCAGCATTTCGCAAGGCCACTGTGTCTTGCATGTATCTTTCCCAAAATGTTGTCCTTTATGAACTATGAGGCAATAATTTGATTGAAATAGGTTAATAGGATCTTCCCATTCAGAGAGTTCCCCTCTTATTGCATAGACATAACAAGACAGACGCAGGACTCCTGACAAGTAATTGGATAAAACATGTTTTATAATTTAGTTTGCTGTTGTGGATCTGCATTGGGCATTTAATAATCCCTGCAGTGAGAGTGGCAAGTCACTCAAAACATCTCTCAAGCGTGCTTCCTGAGGCCCTTGAAAAACTAAGTGATCAATAAGGTTTCTTAATAAGGGTTAAGGACTTCCCTGGGATGTATAAAGGAAGAATAGAACAAATAAACAGAAAACACTGGAATATTTTGACAAAAAAATTGTCATAGCAGAATCTGTATCAAACTTGCAATCTATTTGTTCTCCATTTAATAGTTTGTGGTGGTATTAGAATCCTTCCATGAAGAGATTGCTATCACTTATTTGGAAAATGATTGCTTTTGAAAAGTTGAAAGTATACTTTTCAACATTTTGTTTTATTTTTATGGTAACAGAAACTTTGCTAAGCAGTTTGCAAAGTTTGTAGTATAAATACTTACAATTCATGTAAATTTATCATGCTATCTAGGTGATAGCACTGTGCCTATTTATTATATTTTGAACAAAATATGCAAGTTAAAAATCAGTGCTATAGAATACAAATTAAATTGAACTAGATAAACGTACTATAAGCAAAGTAAGATTGTTTTAATATTACTCATCTTGAATCTGGTATCTTGGCTGTGAACCTAAGAATGCACTGTTCCTTGACTGATAGGCACTTCTAAAAGCTAAAGGCAGCACAGACAGAATCATAGAATAATAGGGATGGAAGAGACCTCACGAGGTCATCTAGTCCAACCCCCTGCTAAAAAGCAGGACCAATCCCACTAAATCACCCCATCCAGAGTTTTGTCTAACTGGTCCTTAAAAATCTCCAAAGATGGAGATTCTATCACCTCCTTAGGTAGCCCATTCCAATGCTTCACCACCCTCCTAGTGAGAAAGTTTTTCCTAATATCTAACCTTGACCTCCCCAGTTGTAATTTGAAATCATTGCTCCTTGTTCTGTCTTCTGTTACCCTCGAGAACAGCCTAGCTCCCTCCTCTTTGGAGCAACCCTTCAAGTAGTTGAAGCTTGCTATCAAATCTCCCTTCAGTCTTCTCTTCTGTAGACTAAATAAGCCGAGTTCCTTCAGTCTCTCCTCATAAATCATGTTCCCCTGCCCCTTAATCATTTTTGTTGCCCTCCGCTGGACTCTTTCTAATTTGTCCAGATCCTTTCTGTAGTGGGGAGCCCAAAACTGGACACCGTATTCCAGATGTGGCCTGACCAGTGTCGAATAGAGGGGAATTATCACATCCCTCGATCTGCTGGCAATACTCCTACTGATGCAGCCTAATATGCCATTGGCCTTTTTGGCAACAAGGGCACACTGTTGGCTCATAAGGGCCCACTGTTGGCTCAGTAAAGAAACACACTTCACCTCACCTAGGAAATTCCAGGTTTTATACTATCTTTAATAGATGCCATTTGCCAAATTCAAAATGAGATAGTTACACTAGTAATTGCAGATAGTGTATCTACCTGTAATCAGATAACTGAGTCAATGATGGGTATTCTGCAACTTGTCCTTAATTCTCTTTTTGTGGTAGATACAGTCAGAAATTTGAGCATTCAAATCCTTTTGTAATTATAAAGTTGGCTGCATCTACAACAGGCTATTATACTTAGTCAATTAATGTAATGTACAGTATCTGTGGAATCCTGCAGAAGTCAGGTGGTGCATAAATATTCTGGAATTATGACTGTCCCATCTAGTATTCAAAGCTTTTCTCCCTTATACCAAGGGAAAGACATCTTAGGCATTTACATACAATTCTAGGATTATGTACTAAATCAACACTGAAGGTAACATTTAACTAATCTTCTCTACCAAAAGGCTACCTGGCTATGGCTACAGCATATTCATCACTGTAATACATATAGCTGTATATCTTTAGGGGAAAGTCAATATTTTAGCAGATCATTTGAGCAGTAATTTTAGTGTCTAATAAAATGGTACTTCAAGAACCTTTCAACTCCTTTTCTGCAAACATGGAATACCTCAAATAGATCTGTTTGCAAAAAATAGTAAACACCAAATGTCAACAATTTTGTTTAAAGGAGGAAAAAGTGATAGCTCCCTGACTAATGTTTTCTTCTTGAACTGGGTGCAAGAAATTTCTATTTTTGTTTGTCCCTATTATGTCTGCCCCAGAGAAATCTCTGTATAAAAAATAGTCCAAATGACCCAAGTTTGTATGTAGACCTGATATGACCTCGCAGACAAATCAGTCATAGAACATATCTCATTAAGTTTACCGTGTTAACAGCTCTCAGGATTTCAGGACAAGCTGTTCCTTTGCCCCCTCTCCAGGCTTTCCATGCACACCCCTTTCAAGGGACAGACCGACCACCTGCACATCTCTGAAAGTGGAAATTCATCCCCTCTTTAGATTGGGTCCTCAGATTTCAGCACCCCTGTTTACCAACTCTTTCTTTTCAGCTGATCCAGCTGGGTTTGACCCCAGCTACAAACTTCCTTCTTGGAGCTATAAATGGTAGGTAAACACAGGGACTCCAAGCAGATTCTTCAAAACAAAGCATTCCTAATTTATTCATAGGAACATAACCGACAGCGAGAAAAAGTATTAAAACAACAAAAAGATGTATATGTGTATTACCTACCTTAAGTTTTTGTATTTCCATTAAAACTTGGGTAGGCCTAACTGAGCCCTGGTACCCCAACATCTGGGAGAGGAGGGTCAGTGTCTCTTCAGCAGTCACTGACTCTTTCTGACTGTCTCAGATTGAGGAATGAAGCTTTTACTCCCTCACAAATCCTTTGTTTCATTCTTCCCACTTGAAATCTCCACCCCACCCCACCCCTTACTGGGGTATCAAACAGACACGAGAGAATGGTAGGGATAAACCTGAAAAGGAGTTGACACTGGTGCCATGGACTGTATTATCTGCAGCCGCTGTCTGCCTTCCTGAAGATGAGTAAAACCATTCAGGACTGAGTTAACTCTTTGCACCATGTAAAAGACAGCATGATAGTAATCAGATAGAAGTACACATTATATTAATAAAAAATACAGATGTCTCCTATTCTTCCACAGAGCTGAATGCAAAGAGTTGTGCATAGGAAGTTATTTGCAGTGTTAAAACAATTTACTGGTCCTCCAAAACCTAAAAACCATGATGCATATCCTGGAGCACCATCTACTGACATATTTTTCTATACACTATCTACCTATATAGAACTATATTTCTCTTGTTTAATATTCTTTTAACACACAATGGCTTTTACAGCATATTTCAGATACATCTCTATTACTGATATTTGTAAGGCTGCTATCTGACACTCTTCACGCATTTACTCAGAGTTATTCTTGTAACTCAGCTTCTAGATCTAATGCTTAATTCAGGAGAACAGTTCTACCATTTTTTATTTAATTAGTTGTTTAGATCCAACTCCTGGGAGTGCTGTTACTGCTAGTTAATCTTCCAAGAATGCAAAAGAAGAAAATTGTGTGTGTGTGGTTCTTCCACTAAGTTGTTCGCATAGATTCATACTTCCAATCTTCTGTCTCTACTTCTTAAGAGATTAAATATAAGGATTCTTATTAGCTGGAAGGAACTGAAGAGGCTCAAGCCTGCAGCTCCTTATCTTACCATAAATCCAAATATTCAAAAGAGGGTGGAAGCATGTGCATGGTTCCAAGTCATGACTTGATATAAGATTCTAGTTCCATGCACATTTAAGAGTGAGGAACTATGTACATTAACAATATATAATCAGTCACCGGTAATTAACCGATTTATCTTTCAATAGATGCAATCCTTCACCTTCTACATCTTATTCCTCCTCCAAATTGGAAGCAATATTTTTCAGAGGACCCAGAACAGATGCTGGTGGGCAGGCATCCACATGAAGGGAAGTATTCATGTTGTAGCCTTCTTCTCTCGGTAGGAAATGCATCCTCATTAGGGCTGTGATGATGATTGGTGATGGCAAATCACAGTGATAGCAGGCACAATCATTAAGGAAAACATTGATATTATGATAATTTCCAGAGGGGTAGCCATGTTAGTCTGTGTACAGCAAAAACAAGAGTCCTGTGGCACCTTAAAGATTAATGCATTTCTTCGAGCATAAGCTTTTGTGGACTCCAACCCACTTCGTTAGATGCATGCATGCACAGCATTATAATGCCATGGATATCAGACTGTGGGTATATTTTATTGAATAGTATAGAAGCTATAACTTCCATTCAAAAAAATTTGTGGCTATTTTGTGGGTTATATTTGAATGATCTTCTCTGTGGCTTGTGGTTTCCTTTTCTCGTAATAAATGTCCTTAAGTGATTGGGTAGATTTATGGTTGTGGCTAACTGTATTGTTTCCTTTTTCTTGAATGCATTCCTGTGCTCCATTAAAATTTTGGTATTACGGAATTGTAAGACATACCATTGGAATGGCTGAGGAGACATTTTCTTTATAAAATTATTTTGCAGAATCAAACTAATTTGGGGTGTGATTTCTCATTCCTGTTATCAAACCAAATGTGAACGGGACTGTTTGGTGAACTTTAGATTTGTTCAGTTATAAAATATATAGGCATGAAGAAATGTTCATACTTTTTGCACTTAAACTCATAATAAGCTACTTTTTTAAAAATTCAGACTTGCCATAATCCTCAAAGGCTAGTATCTCTGAGACATCTGAAGGAATTCTGTTTACAAATAACTAACAGCCAGATGGTGGCTGGCCTTTACATGGCCTCTCCCATCCCATGCACACCTTGAGTGAACAGCCTGTGGAATTACTGTTCATGGGTGAGTGCAAGGACTGATCTCTGAACCACCAAAGGGAGCAGCAAGTACTATGGTTCCTGACTCAATTACCTACAAAGTGTGACCACCAGTCAGTAGAACACTTCACACATGAAGGGATGTAGCAGAGGGTGGCCTCCTGCAGGCATACAGCTCTGCATCCCCTTCAGCATGGGCTGTACCAGTTGCCTCTCTCATTACAATTTAGTTGTGGTTTACCAAAAAAGAAAGTAATTACTTCTTAGCAATACATTCTTATTGTTACTCAAATTATACCCTGATCTTTTTCCATTCCTGTATTGTGTCTAAATTTAACAGATTTCATTTTCATATCTTGTCCAGGCTTCCAAAGAAGGATTCTTTAGAATTTTGAATGCTGCCAATATCAACTTCTTCCTTTAAACCAATGCTATCTTTTATTAAGCAAAAGTCTCTGCTTCTAACGAAGAGTGGTGGGCATGATAAAACAGGCACTTAAAAAGTCCTGGAAATCACTGGTACAGTTGAAAGATGTGCCATGAGTGGATATATCAGTGGTTCTGTAAAAAATGTTGCTATCTATATGCGGTAAACTATCAAAGTGGCAAACAAGCACTTTATGCAATCAACTGCACTGCCTTATTTTGTGTAGACACGCCTTTAGAAAAGCTGCTAAATTCTACCAAAGATATCTACAAACAGTAGATGGAAATTTGCATTTTACCTTACTTGCATTGCAATTTATTATTAGCATATTAGCAACACAAACCAATTCAAAATTGCTATAAAAATCATCAACCAAAACTTAATAACAATTCTTCAAAACAGAGGCAATTTAAAAAACAATACCCTTAGTGTGACAGAGCTTCACACCATTTGATTGGCTAGCTCTCGTACTGCAGTGGCATAACTGGTAAACATAGTGAAAGTATGGACACAAACCACATTACAACAGCATGTGTCTGGAACTGTGTGAAAATTATTTAAATTCTCCCAACATACTAGACTTCTTAGAATGTGAGGGAACTTGAGTTTCTCAAAAAGACTTAGCTCTAGAACTAGCTTATCCAAAGCGTCTAAACATTTGGATTCCATTCAAGAGGATGTAATTATAGATAAGCCTTAAGCACTTTTCTTTCTGTAGGAGTCACAAATTAGATGATAGGAACGCTTAAGCAAACATTTTAAAAAATGTTTTTGCTGCTCATGGCATTACTAGACAGAAAATGATTTATCCGAGGCTGGGTGAGATCAATGTACAGTGGTTCACATTACTCATTTCAGGGAGGTCTCAGAGATTAGTGATAGGCAATTGTTCATCCTCCTGTAGCGCATGCACATGTGGGATTTCATCCTGCCACCATTCCTGTTTAACGTTTGCTATATAAGAGGCTGTGGGTGGAGATCGTGAAACGTTTTGAACTGTACCAACATTCTAACATGAAGATAATACTCGGCTTTGTGTCTCCTTCTCATTAAGCCTGGATTCTGTAGTTTTCTTGCTTTCTACTACCTGGATGAATTAGGATCCTGTCTGAAAACTAGCTGGAACAGGGTCTGTGACCCACCACTGGGTCGCAATCTGTGGTTTGAAAACCACTGAGTTAGAGTACCCTAGGGTCTGCTTTAAGTACTCGAGGTGTAACAGCTCTCAGAGTATAGAAGCTTGCCTAACCTCCCCAACTCAGGTGGTGGACTATTATGGAGCCAGAACTTGAGGGGAATCTGGGAAGCATATTTCATTTCAGAAACAATGAAACAGTCCCACAGCAGGAAGATCTTGTTGCTTCTAAAACAAAATATAGAAGACTTTCAGAACCATGAAAAAATGTCAAGTTTGGGGGTTTTGTTCTGATTTGGGAAAAACATTTTCCAAAAATGTGAATTTTGTCATGGACCTCAAAGGACATTTTCCAACTAGCTCTACCCTATTTTGCTTCCAAGGCGTAATGTTGCCAGCTGCTGCACTGATGTGTCTAACAAATGCAATGATTCCACTAAATTATCTTCTTTGCTACAGCAGATAATGGTTGGATAGAATATTACAGATCCATCACCTTTTGGGCCAATTTTGAATTTTTCTTTTCACATTGCAAGCTATGTTTGATTTATATTTGTTGAATTTCTTTGACATTTAACTTCTATTTAAAATGTAGGTTATCTTTTATTAGAGTATTTCCCTTTTTGAACTAGTTTTTCTCTGAGATGATGTGCTTCCCTTCCAGCTTTTATATTTGATATAAAATATATCAAGTGTGAATCTGGTCTAATGCTAGAAATGTATACTAATGCAAACAAATTCATTTCTTCCTGCATAGTTGCTTTGGAATACAAAACTTGTATAACCCTCAGCCTAAGGACCATATGTATGGTCCTATCTCTGGCTCTTTGGCATTGAGTCAACATTGCCCTTGCCTTTCCCACCAGCTCTAAGTTTTGGCATTCAAGAGGTCTCCATAATTTTTCAGGGTACATGAAATGGCTTTGTACACTGTCTTTATTCCTCCATGTTTGGAGAACATTTGGGTTTGCAAAGGCTCTCCTTAAATGTAGACATTTCCAAAACCAAGACTTTTTTAGAGACTCGTAGGACTTCTGTCTTTAAAGAAGGGATCATTTTAATTACTTATTCTATTTCTCTGGCAATCTTGTTTGAGAAGGGATTCTTACATACACCTCCCTTCAAATCTAGAAGGGGGTGGGGGGAGGCAACATTTTTCAATGACTGATTTTTCTCTAATTGTCTAGCACAAATATTTTGTGGGCATCCATTACTGTTGTTACTTTTGGAATTTAGGGGGAATTCTGTTTCCCACTCATCCAGGAAGTGAAATGGCACAGTCTAAGGTACCATGACCTGGGCAGTTGGCCTCACACTGAGCGTGAATTTTCAGTGCTTAAAATCTTTGAAAGGTAGGGAGATTTGAGCCAGCCTTATACTAAGGGACTGAGACTCAAGAGCAGGCATCCAGTCAGATGATATTAAAAAAAGAGAAGCAGAATTACAGGTCACTAGTTATCCCTCTTCTAATGTGAGCCTTACAATGTAATAGCCCAGCTTGGATATAGTTTGTACTGTATTTGGAGTTACTTCTGAAGACCATTTAAATCTTCAATCAATGCAAAATACAGCTGCGCACCTTTAAATAGACAGGCAAATATGAGCATATAATTGCAATGCCTTAGTGCTCTCATCTAAGACTTGATGTAGATTGGTCTCCGGAGCATGGAGAGACCTTAAAGACTTCTTTTATTCCAAGTCTTATCACAAAGGCTGCAATCCATCAGAATGCTTTTGCTATATATTCACAGGCATGAACTCCTGGAGGCAGGGTGGCAGTGAGCATTCTTGCTGGAAGTCCCTCGACTCTGCAGATTACCCTTCTCAAGTATTCCAGCATCTCAGTTCAATGATTTTTAGTATGTCAAGCAAGATGGATTTATTCAATCTCTAGTCAGAAAGAAGGGAGGGATTACTAGTAACAAGAGAGAGGGGCACTTTATTTGTTTCAGTCACTAGTAACAATTGTTTGTTTTTAACTTCAGGGATCACAAGGCAATATAAGCAAATAAAATAACCCACAGAGAATACCAACCCTTTCCCATTTCTCCAGGGATAACTGTATTTGGGGCATGTAAATACAAAAAAAAAAAAAAAAAAAAAAAAAAAAAAAATCCCAGGCCAACCGCACCCAACATTAGTGAATACGACATCATCATCGTAGCATGAAACTTGATTTCCTTCAATCCTCATTAAATCCTTTCTGGGCTTGGTGATTGAAACGAAAACCTACCTTTTCGGTGTGTCCTTTTTGAAAAGTGAGGGAAGCAATCTGGGGAATGAAAGGCTGTGTGAGAGTTAGGACAGGTGAGGAAAAAGTGAAACAGCAGGATGGATTAGTGATTTGTCCCTTTGCCCCCTGCACGAGGGAAGGGGAGAGGAGAGTCCCTTAACGGTGTATTGGGATTCCTGATTTGTGACAGGGAAAGATACGCTGATATGCCAAGAAGAAAAATCATGTGACCAAAGCCACTCAATAAATCTGTTAGTCTGTAAAAGTGCCACAGGACTCTTGTTTTTTTGGCGGTTCAGAGACACATGGAAACGTGAAAGCGGAGCTGCCACGGATGCTGGCAGAGATGGAGGAACCACACTGGTCCCTCCTCCGCTCCCCGGACTTCTCCCCTTTATCCCACAGGTGGCGGCGCCCCGTCGCACTTACGCCTGGCCAACGCAGAGTTCCGCAGAGGCGGCACCGCGACTGACTCCGAATCCCCGCCGCCCCGGGGAAAGCCAAGCTCCAGCGAAAGCCCCCTGACGGAGGCGACCGAGCGGGAGCGAAATTGTTGCTTTTTTCTTTTTCTCCAACTGCGCCTGCGCCGCCTCCGCGGCCGAGCCACCTCCCCCCGGCGCCTTAATGGTTGGAGTGCAATGACTGAACGCCGCACGTGCCGCATCTCCTCCGCCTCGCGCCCCTTGGCAGAACATGACGTCGGCGGCTGCGCAGTCGGACGGAGCGGTCCGATGACGCTGGCGGGGGGGGGGGGGGGAGAGGAGCGGACGTAGAAAGCGCATCCCCCCGGAAGAGGGCTGGGGAGCGGTGTCTGCCGGCGTGGGGGAGAGAAGTAGGAGGAGCTCCCACCGCCGGCGCCCTCACATAGCAAAGGACCGGGGGCGGGGCCAATGAGCAGCCCGAGGGCGGGGCAGGGTCTTAGAGCGGGGCGGCGCGAGACGGCTGCTGTAAACAGAGCCTGCTCCTGTCCACGTGACCGCGGAGTACCTGTGTGGGGAGTGTATTGTCTCCGGCGGCCGGCTTGCTCGCCCGGTGCAGGACGTTAGCGCGGCGCGGGAGGCGGGGCCGGCTGGGCCAGCGTCGCGCGCGCTGGGCAGCAGCAATCGCCACCGAGCTCGCGGGCGGCGGTTTCCTCCCGGCCGGGCTCCAGCGCATCCTTGTCGGCTAAGATGGCTGAAGGCGGGCAGTGAGGAGCGAGCCGGCGGCGGATGCGGAGCGCGGCACCATGTCCGCCTTCGCGCTGGAGGAGACGCTGGAGGCGGACTGGGTGGCGGTGAGGCCTCACGCCTTCCTCGAGCGGGAGAAGCACAAGTTCGCTTTCATCGTGGCCTGGAACGAGATCGAGGGCAAGTTCGCCATCACCTGCCACAACCGGACGGCGCAGCGGCAGCGCAGCAGCTCGCGGGAGGTGCGCCGGAGCAGCTCCGGGGGGCCGGAGCACGGGGCCGGCGCCCCCGCGTCACGCCGGATCCCGGCTAGTGGGGCGGACTTCGGCCCGGCCAGGAGCTCCTCGCATCCCCGCGCCGACTCGCTGCTCCGGAGCGCTGACAAGGGCGCCGCGGCTGGAGCGGAGGCGCTGCTGAAGAGCCCGCTCCGGGCGAAGGCCAGTCCGGTCCGGAGGCCTCCGCGCGCCACGCCGAGCCGAGCAGGTGCCGCAGAGGAGATCGAGGTGCTGGAGCTGGTGAAGGACGAGCCTGTGGCCCCGCTAGGTGCCGAGCCGGCCGCAGAGGCGGACTCCCCGGGGGAGGAGTGCAGCTGGGCCGGCCTCTTCTCTTTCCAGGACTTGCGGGCCGTGCACCAGCAGCTGTGCTCGGTGAACTCGGAGCTGGAGCCCTGCCTGCCCGTCTTCCCCGAGGAGCCCTCGGGCGTGTGGACGGTGCTGTTCGGGGCACCGCAGCTGTCCGAGCAGGAGATGGACGCGCTTTGTTGCCGGTTGCAGGTTTACCTGGGCCACAGCCTGGATATCTGCGGATGGAAGATCCTCTCCCAGGTGCTTTTCACCGAGACGGACGACCCCGAAGAGTACTACGAGAGCCTGAGTGAGCTGCGGCAGAAGGGCTACGAAGAGGTGCTGCAGCGGGCCCGCAAACGCATCCAGGAGGTGAGGCCCCAAGGCAACTCGGACCCCTCCGCATAGTCACCACTTTCTCCCGTGCCGCCCCGCTCCCTGTAACACAGCTGTGCTTCTGCTACCTCCTGCTTTTTTCCCCGCCCCCACATTGTACATCTTAACTAGAAAACAAGTGTAGGACATGAATGCTCCTCTTCGGGTTTAGCTACAAGGTTAAAACATTGGGGATGTGAGTGGTCTAAAAAAATGAGCTAGATCTTGCTGGTTCCAGAACCATATTTGGATTGTTTCAAGTGCTCATTCTTTCAGGGCCAAACTTGTTTGGTGTCTATACTCAGTAGAAGTCAGAGGTTTATGGACAAAAAATAGCTGGATCTGGTGAGATCAAAATGCTAGGTGTGTTTCTTGCCTTGCTCTCTTGCACCAGGAAGTGCTGGCGTCTGGATTTTTCTGTTTCAGTAACGTACTGTCCAATTAGACTGAGCAGCAACAGTTCTGGAGCTTGAGGTAAAAAAATTGTAAGCTCCAAAAGGCTCTGGAAACATATAGGTCTTTGTAGTGCTAGTGAGCAGTTTGTGGATTTTTGCAGTAGAATTGGAATTGTATTTCTTTTTAGGTAGTCGAATTTTGGGATTTGGGATTTTAAAAAAGACTGGGCTAAAGAAGGATCTATTTGTGTTGCTGTTGTGCCAGTTTGCAGAAAGGTCTGTATTATTATTTTGAGTCCACTTGGACCTGTTGTTTTTGTTTTATTCAGGAAATACAGTTTGGGGTACTGGAGTTTAAAAATTAGCATGATCTAGCTACAAGATTTAGTTTCTCCAGTACTAATGGGCTGAGATACATAAGGGTCCTGATTTTTCCAATGTAGTTACAGTATTGTTTTATTTAGGTTGTACAGTTTGGGGCCAAAAAACTGCCAACATCCAGATGCAAGGTCCAGGCTTTGGCTAAATTCATGAGCTTGAATATATTGGAGTCTGAACTTTTTTGATGTCATAGGAGCAACCGTACTTGATCCATGTAATAAAATTTGAGTGGGGAGGGCCAAAATAAGATAGATCCTGCAGGGTCCAAACATTGGATTTGGGTTTTTGTGGCATTCATGCTCAGATATGTTGAGGTCTGTGTTTATTACGTGGAAGTAGCTAGATTTTTTTCTATTCTGACTCTACAGCTTAGGGTGTTTGGTCCATAAATCATTAGGATTCAGTTAGGTTCAGCTTTCTCTCAGTGAATGGAGTCCTGGAGATCCTCAACATGTTCATTTTTTGGGATCATGCAGTGATGTAAGGTGATGACATTGTCATCACAATGTGGGATTTTTAAGCATCGATATATCACAATGCTATGTTAGAACTGGTCATGGTGATTTTTGTGGCATTCTTTCCAAAGAGGGCCAAATTTGTCCCTCGTGTTAACTTAAGTGATGATATGCCACTGATGAATTGGGCCCAATGCTGCTACTCTTGTTTTACATTCTTGTGTATGAGAAAGGAAGGAGAAGCAGCCTAGAGATGCTTAGCACTCTTTTTGTATGGCACTGTGTAGTACAGAAGAAGTGCCTCTGAGAGCCATGTGTAAGCCCTTTAACTTCATTTGGTGCTAGAGCCACTAGTTCAGTAATTACAGCCGTACAGTTATGAGTCCTGATGGATCTCTACCTGTGTTGTTTCTCTACCAGACTCAGAAGCATGGGGGATGGGGGGAAAAAAAAAAAAAAAGATAATCAGGAGGTCATGCAAGATGTCTTCACCCTACCCTAGATGCTATCAGCATTTTACATTCTTGATGAATGCATATAATTTGGAGAAGACAAAATGGCATGGCAGCTTGTGTGTATTTCACTGTATAGTACAATCTTCCCTCCCCATGGTAACTGAACTGATCATGTATACCTAATATCAGTACAGCTGTATCTCTGTCGGAGCCTATTGTGTAAACCAATCCCCTTTAATTAAAAGGTGCTTCATGTTTAAGAAAGGAGACTGACTGGTTGACCTGCTCTTTCACTTTTGGCTCTCATGTTTCTGCTTCCCTGCCTGTTGAAGCAGCTTGCTTGGTGATAGCTATGCTTTAAACAAAAAGTACCTATCATTTGACTTCGTAATTTTTAGAAAATGAAGGAACAGATGATGGAGTATTCAGTATTTGTTAACAGGTAATTCTGAAGATAGACTTTTTCTACATCTTAAAGATGGGCTTGGTTTTTCCCCTGAAATGTAAACCTCTCAGGTCACATTTCATATCTTCCCTTTCAACTTGCCTTCACCATCTGTACTTGAAATCTACTTGTCATTGGTTAGAAGTATTAAATTCCTGCAGATTTGTATGGCTGTTTGTCTTAATAGAGCTTTGAGGGACACTGCTGTGTGTTCTCAACATAGGAGTTATGTTACAAAACCTGTTAAATGTAGATGGTTTTTGTTACTGTAAAAAGAACTTCAAGCAATACTTAATATCTTAAAACATTTTAAGGCTTATATTTTTCTCATGTAACTTTTAAAGAGATAAATTCCATTGTGTACTTTTAAGATGGTGTTAATAGTACTTCTAAAATACTTGTAATATCCATAGGTTTAAGTTCATTAATTCAAACGGAGTATGGGGGATATGATATGAAGGTATTTTTTACTCAGTTTCATTGTTCTACTGTTCCAGACTCTGCCATCTGTTGCTTTTTCTAAGTGCTGTGTGATCCAATTGATCTTTACAGCAGTTAATAATTGGTGCTGTTTGTATTGGGCATCTTTCTTTGCCTGAACTATAGTTTTAATAAACTATAAGCATGTCTTTCCACTTGAAGTGGCTCTAATGTGCGACAAAGATCTAGAATAAGAAAGACAAAAAGTAGTTGTACAAGAAACATATGATCATGTTTGAAAGGATTTGATTTTTGTCAGCTAAAGTCAGTAAACATCAATTGCACAATAAACACACAAACTGATGAAAAAATATTTCCCTGGATAATAACTGAAATATATAGGTAGGCAAAATAAGAAAATTACTGTTTGAGAACTTATTAGAGTTTGATCTAACAACATTTGCTCTTTATATTTTGACATGTGATGGTTCATTTTAAATTACAAAGTTTTAACTTTTTTAATTTCAGCATCCACTGTTGTTAAATAATGATTGACAGCTCCTTCTATTTCCCACATATGAGGAAATTTAAATTGATAAAATCAGAAAAAAATGCTTTAAAATAAACAATAATATTATTGATGGAAATTGTTTTAAAACAACTATCCTGCTAGGTCTGTTTAAAATTGTTTAAATAATTTATTTTTCATCCCCCACCCCTATCTCACCCCAGAAATGCACATTATTGCACAAGTAAGAGGATTTTTTTGGTGTTAGAAGCTATATCTACCTTAGAAGGGTTTGCTGTGTAGCTACACTGGCAAACTTCTAGTGTAGACTGAGCCTTGCTTTACTCCATGCTGCTTAGCTAATTATGAAGTAGAAGATCTGGAGAGATGCTTATATTACATGCCTACTGCATCCTCTCTTTATGGTGTCATTTAGTGAATAATTTCAGTGCCTTTGGATACATTCTGCTGATATAAATTGTACTGAAGACACATGTTGCACAGGAGGTGCAATAAACCACCCTCTTTAGTGACCTACATTACACAAAAACAATGAAACTCCTGTGACACCTTAAAGCCTAACAAGTTTCTTTGGGCAGAACCTTTCGTGGGCTGCAACCAACTTTCTCAGATGGAATTTGTTAGTCTTTAAGGTGCCAAATGCCTTTTGTTGGTTTTGTTATATACAGACTTACATGGCTAACTCTCTGGAATAAATTACAGACATAAGTGCTGGTGTGTACAGAGCTTGGTGGTGGGAAAGCTTGTCCTGCTGACATAGCTTTTACTCACACAGGTGCTTTTGTTACACTGACAGGAGAATTCTCCGCAGCCCCTCTGCAGTCATCTTGTCTGAAAGAAGCCCTTTCTCTGCTGCTGCTCATATCTCTTCTTAACTGCAGCAACATGAAACTGACAGTCATGATAGTTGCACTGCTACCAGCAGAGCCCTGAATTGTAGTTGTGAAACTGACTAGAGAATTTGTTAATTCCATCCACTGCTGCAGCTTCTAAAAGTTGTTAGCAGCTAAAGGGACATTGCAGCAGTCTACATTCAGATGCAGGAAGATCACACTGCTTCATTTGTTTACGTTCTGTTTATTTTAGACTCATAGACTTGAAAGTTAAAAAGGACCAATATGATCATCTTTTGACCTGCGCAGTACAGGCCACAAAACCTCACCTACCCACTCCTAAAGGTCTAGAAACAGCCTAAGCTTAAGTTCATTATGTAATTCTCTTGTCTGCCATGGCTAGCTTACCACTGTTTTGGGGTTAATAGATTGATTTTTGTTTTCTGTAATTTCTTCCCTCGTTTAGTGTGCACATAGAGTGCTTTGTTAAGCAACTGGATAGTTTATAAATCTTAAGTTTTCAACTCCTTGTTTAATTTTGCTTTTGATTCAAAGTGGCTGACCACCTTAAGAAATCTGTCTGAAGTGTTATCCACCATTGTTATAAATAACTAAGGTTGCTATCACTGAAAAAAAAATATTCTTTTCTTGTTTGCATACATCTTGAGTTTGAGAATAGTACATGTAGTTAATACACTGTTTTCTTTGTAGAATCAGTGAGTTCCTTTTTGGAGGTGGTGGCCTTTTTACTGGCCATAGAGGAGAGCAACAAATAAACAAAAATGTCAAGTCACAAAACTGGCAGTGAATTATTTCACATCTGGCAGTTGATTAGATTTATCAATGTTTCTTAAAGGAATGCTGTCAACGTAGGAATTGATTTGTAAATTTCTGTGTAAAAGAATTCAAATAGTAACTGAAATCTTAAAAATTTAGCATATTTGAAGATTTTACTTCTGTTCTGGTAAAGGAAGAATCTTACAGTGAAGGCAGTATAGTGAGAAAGTGATGTGTTTGCATGCTAATTCTCATAACTTAAAAACTAAAGCATAATTATTTAGTTACTGACCATTTGGATTTAGTTTTGATGTAAAAGTATATATTAAATATGTAAGCCATGTACTCTACTTGTTTCTTCTTATTGGTTAAATAGCCTGCTGTTTAAAGGAGAGCATTTCCTTTTTATATCAATTCTGGATTATTAAATAGTTTGTGTATAGAATCATTGTTAGTATGTTCTCAAGTAGTGCAGAAGGGAAAGAAAGTTCAATCCTGTCTAGCAACTGTAAAGGTTAAATCTGAAAGATTTGCAAGATTTATTATAAGTAGAATAAAGCATCTTCGATTTGAAATTTGGAGGATAGAAATCTTTTCTTATTATTCATTATTCTTATGCCTTTATATACCTTTCTGTGGTAGTAGCCGTCAATTAATGGGATGGGATTTTTTCAGTTGAAGAAAAAGGGATCAGAATTGAGTCAGGGTTGAGCACTTTGAAAATTCCAAATGTAGTTGATTGACAACAGACCTTAAATACAGGTTGGGAATAGATTTATTAGAAACCAGTATTATTCTGTAGTCTTGATTCAACATGAATATATGAAAAAATGATCTTGGAGTCTTTCATGTATTGACTTAAAACCACTCTAAGGTAGGTTTGTTAATATCGGCCTGTTTTTTGGCATAATATTCTATGTGGAATGAGTCGGTGGCCTCATTCTGTTGTCACATCAGATTAGGTTTGGCAGAATTAGACTTTTATTTTAAATAATGTTGATGGATAAAATCAGTATTTTTAAGCAATTTAAAAATTGTATCTATTTTTATTTTCATAGATGTGGGAAGGTGTGTGTGTGTGTAGGGGAGATCAGACAATTATTTAGTGACCGTAGAAGTTGAAAAGTTAAAGTGCTCCAGTTGATAGTCCTGGGGGAATTCTGCATCAAAAAAAATAATTCTGCACACAGTATTTTAAAATTTTCCATATTTTATTTGTCAGAAAAACCCACTATGTAATCATACCAGTTTCAGTTATTTTGGTAATTTATTTCAAAATTTCTGACTGCAAACACAATTTTTCCAGGAGTAGAGAAATCCCTATGGCAAGCCAGTGCCTGTTTGTTTGGCCCCTCCTGTCCCAGAGCCCAGCTGTGGGGCCAGACATCTGCCCCCACCCACCTTCCACCCCTAAAGCCCAGGGATCCAGATGAAGGAACAACCTGATGCTAGCTTCCAGGCTTGTATGGAGTCTCTTGCATGTTGCCTCTTCTTCAGGGCCTGCTGGGAACCCTCTAGCTCCATCTTCCTCAGCCCCAGGGCCTGAGGCTGCCCACTCTTGTCGCCTCCCCTACCCCGCAACTGTGGTGGTGCCCAGTCTGGGGGGGGGGGTGGCCCAACCAGCACCAGGGGGTGAGGTCCGGGGCCCACGTCCTGGTTGATGCTGCAGAGGGGTGGGCAGCATCTGGGGCCATTGCTCGTTGGGGCGGGGGGCCGGGGGGCCCCCCCCAGCTGGGGGGGGGGGGGGGGGAGGAGTGTGGTGTGGTGGTGGTCGTGTGTGTGGACTTGGCCCAGAATCCACAGTGCTCCTTCCTTGCTCCTGGGCTGGCTGGTCTGGAACAAACCAGACAACCCAGGGGTGGGACAGACAGGCCTGTGGTAGGCAGCTGCAGCATGCTGCTCAGCCGGGGATTTTGGCAGTGTCTTCTTTAAGCTGGGGCCCAGGGCTGCAGCCCCTAAAGCCCCTGCTTTAATCCGGCCTTGCTCCATCCTGGCACTGTTTTCTCTCTGTGAACTGGGCTCTATTTGGGTTCAGTGGCCCCTTGTGGTAGCCAGCAGCTCTGTGGTGCCAAATCTATAAGGAAAAAGGAAAATAATAATTCTGTGCAAATTCTTCATTGTGCAGTGGCACACAATTCCCCAGGAGTAAATTGTTAAAATACAAATTGTCAATATCATATGTCAAAATATACAAAGTTTATATCTTTAAATAAAAAAGTTCTCAAGCAGCATTTTCTTTTGCCATCTGTAAATTTTGATTGTCGATGGAAATATGTTTCTGTTGGCTTGTGTGCATGATGAAATCATCATTTACCACTAATCTAATCTTTCCAAGCCCAATCACTAATTAGTACCTTCTTGGGAGCCTAACAAGAGAGAATTTTTTTCAGTATTGCCCTATTGAGCTGTCTTTTTCAACTTAGTCTGAGTTAGACATGCTATTTGCACTCTGGCCTATTGACAGTTTTTTCAGTTTATCATGGGATTGTCAAAACTCTTAAAATCTTGGGAGTTTGTCACCTGACTCATGCTGCAGCTGTGAAACCTGGTTTTGAAGCTACTGCATGATGATATCTTCTGATAAATGTAAGTAACAAATGGAAAATCTTTCCCATCCTGCAAACTAAAAATGCAAATACATCAACACTTTTCTTTTTCAGAATGAACATCTTTGCACTTCTGAAATATCAAGTGTATTTTATTTAAAGATTCATGTGTTATCCATACGATGTGTATGTAACATAAACTGCTTTTGTATAATTGATAACATTTTAATATTGAGGATGAGAGATTAACTTGAAGGTATAGAAACATGACTGAGGGAGAGAGCTTACCCTAGGGAACATTATAAAGAATTCTTGGGCTGTAAGTGCAAGTTCTGAAATTCTGTGTGGAATTATTTTGTTCTTTTAACTAGTAGTCTTTTAAAACAAAACAGTCCCCCCCACCCCTCAAAAAAAATCTATGCACCTTTTTGCCTTACTTGTCCTTTAATTACACTTGTTCTCACGTTGCTCTTCTCTTTTACTTCTGTTCTGTGTGCAGCAACAAATTGGGGGGAAAAATTGGTATTTAAAGCAGTAATGCCTTATCTTTTCTCAGAAGTTAGGGTTATAGTAAATGTAATTTTGTTCTCCGCTGACAAAACAGAGCGCTGGGAAAAACAACACAAGAATGAGCTTCTTTAAAAGTGTACAAAATTAATAGTTTGTACACCATCTATAATAGATGGATACGTCTTTGGAAAAGCACTTTCACTGGTTCAAACCTCTAATATTAACTTATGTTTAGAAATCCTTATGCTTCAAGAGACTTGTGCTCATAGGTTAATGGGAGTTCTGGCTTGGTGCTCTTATCTGTTGGCTTGTTGCTCCCAAGCGTTGTAGGATACTTGGGCTAGGTCTACAAATTTATTGGTATCACTATGTTGCACAGGGATGTGAAAAATCCACATCCTGTACAAAATGTACACTGTACAAGTAGACAAGTCCGTGTTGTGTAACACAGATTCCTAGAAAACTGAACAATGTTGCTTGCATCATGTAAAAAAGAAACCAGAAAACGTTCATCATCTGCATGTGGCACATATGTATGTATAGGTAGACTTGGCAAACAAGAAATTATTTGGTTAGTTCTTTGTGTATTGCTTTTACTAAAGATAGTCTTAGGTACTATTTTAGCTAAAAAACATAGAATGTATTTAATATCATATATGTCCCAAAGGAAAAACACACTTAAATTTATTCATACATTGAAAATGAAAGGTACCTACTCAAAGACTCTGGCCCAATTTAAAAATCCCATGTTAAAAGTAACAGTAATATAACGAGAATGCCTGTGACTAGTGAGTCAGGAAGTAAAGTTACTCTCCCTCTTCAGCAACTCCACTCTCCCAATTCTGTTCTTTTCAAATGCCTGAGGAAAAAATGGACTGCTTGCACAACAGTAAAATACTATGTGTGTTATTTAAATGTGTAGACTGAGTGGGAAGCATATTGTTTTTTGGTGCACTGGGGAATTTTATTGCTGACATTAGCTCAGTTTTAATTATTTTACATTCAGTGTCAAAGTTTGTTGTTCATGCTCCTAGATTCTATGAATAATAAACATCTCAACTCTTTTTACAGTGCGTGGTAATCTTGGGATATGCATTTGTAACACATTAGTGTGCCAGAATACACAGAGAGGGGATATTGATGTAATATTGTTTCAGCTCCTACATGCTTATCAGGACCAGAATTAACATGCTTTGTTGCTTAGTATTTCTGCTTTCTTTCCACCTATTGCTGTGTTGCTTCCCTCCTCTCCTCTCCTTTCTACTTTACTTCAACTCTCCTCTCCTGGTTTCCTTCCCTTATTTCTATATCAACTTTCTCCCTCTTGTGTTAAATGTCTTGCCTTAGCGTTAAAATCAGTCCTTTCCAAGCTACTTAGAAAATTCTGTTTTTGTTTTGTTGTCTTCAGATTCCTGACTGAGGTAATATTTCCACATAGATAGGCCCAAAACTAGGCATCTGCTTCTTACTAGTCATTGCATCATCTTTTTACAGCCATTTCCCTTTATAGTGTGACTATAGTCTCCTACAAATGGCCAGCAGGGCTTAGTTATTATATAACTTTTCATAACTGTAACGTTGCTACAATACAATACAATGTTGCTAGAGATGGAGGAGCCACTGAAAAACAGGACCTTGTAAATGACTGGACCTGGCAATTGTCCATAGGCCACTATGTAATCTTTGCCAGGACACATTTTGTACATCCCTTTCTCTAATCTAGTGCACATTGGTTGGTATGGCTTAGTCTGTTTAAAATAGTTGTTGTTAGGGAAGAAAGTTTGAAGTATGGGCTTATCCAATTAACTGATAATTTTATGAGACTCTCTTGCATTTTAGATGACAAAATTTATGAGTAAAGAACATACAGTGGATAGAGAGAACTTTAATTCCAAACTTCTTCAGTCCACTCAGATGAACTCCCTGATGTTCGGTATTTAATATGTTTAGAGAGATGTTAGCATGATACTAAAAAGCCCAACTGCTACAGAGGGGCTGTGGATATATTGAATAGGCGTGGGGGTGCTTTTTTAAGAAAAATTAACATAAGATTTATATATCTGGATTATGTGCTTTGTTTAAAATCAGGGAACTCCTTTTAAATGTGGCCTCATGCCCAGTACCTTCCTATAATAAGACCAATTGTTTTCCACAGAAAATAAGTCAGCATTCCTAGTCTTGGGACCTGCTAATTGTATCGTGTGGCTTTTGGTGTTACAAAGTCACTACAAAGGGCAAGAAAATCAATCCTTTTTTATTTTTGTGACTTCGGGGTACCTACAACATTTTATGCTGTTCTGGGCAACTCCAATCTCAAAGTGTCAATAATTGTATGTTTGTATGTTGTTTCTTCCTTCTTTTTAGAAAAGCACATCAAATTACTTTGGGGACAGCATCAACTTTAAAAAAAGATGCTCTTTAGGATAGTCAATAATATAGTGATTATAGGAGAACTATCTGATGTTTGGCCTTTCAAAAACACTGTGATCAAGTTTGTAACAAGAGATTATTAAAATAATATAACGAGGGAAAATACTGTGTATTAAAAAAGTAGATAAAAGATGGAAAACAGGATAGACTCTCACCATTTACCTTTTGCCATGTTGAAAACTGATGCACAATTGTTTTATACTAACAGGGTATTAGTGAGCTAGAAAAGTGAGTGAATCCAGAGTTGCAGATTTCACAGAATTATTTAGTGTCATCAGGATGAGATGAGTGAACCTGTCAGAGAAATGTTGATAAACACAATAGACCAGCGGTGTCAAACATGCCGAATGCAGCCTGCGAACCTCTCCCATCCAGCCTGTGACTGCACTCAGAGGGACCACTCTCTTTCTCTAACACAGGCTGCGTCTACACTTGTAAATTAAGTCGACTTAAGCTTGCTTAAGTCGACTTAGTTTACGCTGCATCTACACTACAGTTTCCTTAAGTCGACTTAATTAAAATTAAGTCGACTTTATAACACCTCCTTTGAATTCGACCTAAGGCTTAAGTCGATTCCCTAGAGCCTGGCATGCCCCCCCCACAGGGCCCCCCCCTATGCCCTGCCAGGGTCCCTGACCACCTTTGCCCCATTGTACCTATATACAAGGGCAAGGGGTGCCCCCCCTGTCCCCATGGACCTCCCCTAGATCACCCTAAGCCCCTAGAAGTCGACTTAGGCATCCAGTGTGGACGCTCTAGGTTGACTTTCTAAGTTCCCCTTTAAGTCGACTTTAATTTTAAGTTCCAAAGGGGTAGCCGTGTTAGTCTATTGTTGAAAGACAACAGAGTCCTGTGGCACTTTTAAAGACTAACAGATTTATTTATACCCACGAAAGCTCATGCGATAAATAAATCTGTTAGTCTTTAAAAGTGCCACAGGACTCTGTTGTCTTTAATTTTAAGTGTAGACTTAACTAAGCTGACTTAAATTAACAAGTGTAGACATAGCCACAGAGAGGGAGAGAGAAAGTGGGCTCACGTACCCAGCACTCCACAATGCCACAAGAGCGTCAGGTCTTTCAACATCATGGAGCGCTGGGTATATAAGTCTGTGCTCTTCAAGACCACACCCTCTCCCTAACAGAGAGAGAGACATGGAGCACAGTTTTGCATACACAGCACTTTGCAGTGCCGCAAGTGTGTGATAATATTTCGATTTATGAAATGTATGGCCCACTTGAAGTACATTCAAGTCAAATGTGGCCCACCATAGCAAATGCCCCTGCAATAGACCTTGGAACAATGCATTCAAACTACTCTCATACTTCGTAGGGTTCTTAAATTGCTTGAATTACTTAAAGATAGACTCCCGCCCATCAGAAAAAAGCGCTGGAAAACACATTGGAAGGAACGGTTCTCTATTGTTGGAAGATGGACTAGATGATTTAATAGGTCTCTTTGAGCCATGAGTGGTATGAATTAATAAGGTTACAGGTCTTTTCTAGTTAAAATGCACTGTCTAAATTTGCAGAGCTACTGAAATTAGGGGTAGGTGGACCTAGGCTCTGGAGCATAGACTGGGGAAGTGATTGACAATATTTTAACAGGTTAATTTAATTAAAACAAATAGGGCTTAAATTTATTCTTGGTGTTAATGGGTGCATGTCTATGGAGTACAGTGGAGTTGCATCCACTTTACAGTAGAACTAAATTTTCCTTTTATTGTCCTTGAGCACCTGGTTGCTCTTATCTTTTGACTTTTATCCACACTTCTGTCTCCTCAGCATAAGTGGTGTCTGCGGTAGGGTTGTGTGTTTGGTGTTGTTTTATATTTGGGTAGCAAAACTTTTCAACTAGTACAATTCCATTGATAGTATCAAGAGATCTTGTGCAGACAAGGCTCTGATGACAACTGGTGTTTAACAGTGTTGCTTAAACCTGCTTTGAGAAGGTCTAAAGGACATGGTGTTAAACACTTTCTGCTGCATCTACACTGGGGCAGTCGCTAGAACAGCATATTGCACGTTGGCAATGGTGGGAAAAAAAATTGCTATCAAAACTGTAGCATAGAGAAGACTAACACCTGCTTCCACCCTGTGTTCTGTTTATTCTTCTCTCCTTTGTCCTGTGCTGGTCCTTTGTCTGTTGTGTTGTCTTCACAATGAAACTTACTGAAATTTAAGCTTTAGTTTGCAGTCCATGGCACAGGTGACCACTGTACTATAAAATGGAACTCTTACTGATGCTGTGTTTCAGCAACAGGTTTCCCCTCAAATGAGTATTGAAAAAATGGTACCAGTGTCGTCCTGGCAGAATTGTCAGGATGTATGCTCTTAACTTAACGCCTTACCATAATTTTTTGACATGGGATAGATATGAGGTGCAGTATAAATGTTTTACTAGCACTTAATTGGGATGACTTACAGGTCATTGATATAAGTCATCCTAAATGGGTGCCAATATCTTTTGTGCCATAGTACACCATTAAGAATTCTGCTTATTACACACACTCTACAGAACATTTTAAAAATGTTTGAGAGCTTTTTAAAAACCAAACTGGAACAGTTCTCTATCCCTTTCCCTTTCAAAAGTCACGTACATGGGTCCAGCTGTGCAAACCTCAGAAATTATAGCCTTTAGAAACCTATTAAAATGATCTACAGTTTTTCTATCAATAATATTGTTTTAGATTCTCAAAATTGTCTACTATGGCTAGAAACAAATGCTTTGTAATAGTGGAAAGGCAGGTTTTTCAGTCTTTCAAAAAGATACAGTATTCGATTTTAGCTATGATGGATCACAAGATTAGACCTTAAGTCTAGCACTGGTCAAGCACTAACTGATACTCAATAATTCACTGCAATTTAGGGAAAATTCCATCCTTTAGGGAGAGGATATGTGAATGTGGCTTTTTTTTTTTTAAAAGTTGGTAAGGGCATGTGGTGGTTAGACACTCTTCTGGGATGTTGCAGTAACTTTGGCAGAAATGGATTAGTGCGGCTGGTGCAGCTGAAGTGATAAGCACATACACCTCTTACCTCATGATTCAATGTGGATATCAATAACACACACTAATTTACCCAGAGATTTAAATACAACTCCTCAAACTCAAGTTTATTTAATGGCGTTTTATTCCTTTGATACTAATTTAAGTTACTGCTACCAAGAAAACTGAACTGTACAAAAGTGATTGCACAGGTTACTAATTATGTGGGACTTGACTGTTTGAGTGGGAGGAACAATGTTGTGTGCAATATGGGACTTGCACAAGTTTAGTCTTTTATTAATAGTAATAGGTTCTAAATTTTATCTTCTCTGAATGTGAAAATGTAGAATCATGTTCTGTTTGGTATGCTTCTAATTCATAGAGCTATAGGGTTAGAAGGTACTGCAAGGGTCATCTAGTTTTGTAATTGGTTATTTTTGTTACAACACTAGTTGTTTATAGCTTAAGATTTCAGTTTGAAAACTTTTTTATAAATCTTTTAAAATTGGGTCACACTTAGGTAGCCGTTTCCTATTTCCTCTTTTGGAATAAGGTGTTGGAGAGCCTTGGAACCATATAGGACAGTGGTGACCATTTGGGGTGGACACACCAAGGCCCATTTGGGGCTCAAGGCTTTAAAAGAAATGCGATCCTTGAAACCAGCTCAGTTCCTCCTTATCCATGGCTTTTTGAGAAAAGGAAATTAGCTGTGTCCAGAGTCTGGCTTTGCCATACACTTCTACTTCCTCCCAGTTCTTTCTGAATTTAGTTTTATTCTATTGTAGTGTTAAGGAAGGTCTTATCAATGTGCATCTGGGGTTTCAGAACAATTATGGGTTTGGTGTAGTATTGTGACTCCCATGAATTAACTAAAAAGGGGTAGAAGTGATACACTTCTTACGTTTCTGTCTTCTGAGAGTAAGAAACCCACGTCTAATATCTGATCAGCCTAACTCCTGGGTTAGTGTTTTGTGGGCCAACCCTACATGCCCTAGCTCTGCAAACAACAAACTTCATGTTGTCTTAATGAAAGAGGCCTTGAGTGAAGTCCTTTGATGCACCTGGGGACACTTGTCTGGCTATATATTTATTGCAAATATTGCAAATACTATTAAGTTTTGGCACTCTAGAATAGTGTTGTCTTTTTTTACCCCTTGCTTTTCATGAGGTATCCTATACAGAAAGTATTTAAGCCATGAGTTAATGTGCTGTATGATATAGCATAGATTCCCCAAAACTGATGCTACTTCCTTCTTGAAAATTCCCTGTCTTTTGGGACTTTTAGACCTGATTCTTACAGAATGTATGAATTTATAAGGATCTATGTAGAATAGAATCATTTGCCAAACCCTTAGGGTTAAGGTGTTAACTAGAAATTTTTTGGTTCAGTGACTTTTGCCCCAACTGATCATTGTTGAAAAATGTACTCATTGGTGACTTTGTTTATGGTTGGGTTATTTTCCATCTTTCCAAATGGAGGAATAGGAGGTATTAGTTACTCTATTTACCTTGAAATAGAGTGAGTGCCTCCATCCCATCTATTTTTCTCATCAGGATACATAGTATTAATACATTCCCAGCAAACAAGGACTAATCACATGAGTGACCTGCATAACCTGCTTATGGATTCACCTTTTATGAGTAATGTGCCCAAACCAAACAAATGGCAGGTTTTTCTTGGCCCTTGTTTGGAATGATAGTGTTAGTCAAGATTGGGACAGCTCCATTATAAGGTGAGTTATGCAGGTAAGACAATTACCATCTCAAAATAAAAATAGATCTGTACTGTCAGGGATTTGCTTACTGACCTTCAGAGAAGAAATTTGAGACACATTTTTTATTTATAAAAGATGCATCGTTTTAAATTGACATCTTTTGCATTGCCTGTAAAGTCTAGTGTGCCATAGTAACTAAATTACAATCAGAGTTAGCAACTTACCCAGATAGAACAGCAATGAACCCCAGCACACAATTATATATATGCTGTTCAGATATTTATACTGAAAACTATAGAAACATTAGGGATTATGGTCAATAATTAATGCATTAGATTAGATCAGTTTTGACATTCTCTTAACTACAATAGTATTTTTAATAGTAAATAGTCAATTCTGTAGCCACCTTGTCCAGCTGTTCATTTTTTTTCTTTTATGCTGGCTGAATGATTTGGCTATTATTTGTAGTGTGATAGAGCCTAGGAATGAGCCCCAATCATAGACCAATGCCACATTATGCACAGTGTACATACACATAATTAAAAACACTATTCCTACCTCAAAAGCTGCCAGATGGAGTAAGACATCACAAAAGGTGAACACAACAGCCAGACGAGATAATTTTTACAATTTCTAAAGCCAATAATTTCTGAGGCTTATATAGCTGGACTCATGTATGTGCCTTTTTAAAGGTAAGGGGATAGAATGAAGTTCTAGTTTAATTTTTAAAAAGTTCTCAAACATTTTTAAAACAGTTTTTATGGTGTGCAGTTCAATCAAAAATTGGATAATACTGGCCAGCACATTAGGTATTGGTCTCAGGCCTTACTGTTGTCAAATTTTCTGTAGGTATCACTGCAAAGGAAGGATTTCAGAGATAGGGCTGTGGCTTTGGGATGTATATGGGGCTGCATGGGAGAAAGCACAAATGTGCTTGTGCATGAAAATACTTTGCTTGCTACTTATCAACATTTTCATTTATTTTAGGTTTAGTTATTCTAAATAACGATCAGATGCTCATAACGCCGCCAATTATTTGGATTATGTTTTTGAATTTTTATTGACGCATTTTTTGTGCTAAGCAGCAGCTCATAATCAAATACTAACCCCTGCCATACACTGGCTTATACTTCAGCCCATACTGCTCTTCAAAGCTTTGTGCAAAAATTGGACCCTGCAGCATACTTTGAAAGCTCACAAATTTGAGGCATTTTGGACCAGGGAAGGAAGGGTATTACAGAGTCCCCTGACCCTTCTGAAGGACACCACGCTAGTCCCCTCACCTCTGTTTCATGTCAGTGCCTTTGCTGACTGCAACTGTGGCAGCGTATCATGAGAAGAGAGGTGATCTCTCATTTAGGCTGGTGTCAGGCCATATATATAGGCTTCGTAGGTAAAAATCAATACCTTAAAACTTGTCTGGAAGCTCCCAGATAACCAGTGCAGCTTCCATAGCACAGGTGTCATGTGCCTTTTGAGACTTATCATGTGGATGGCTGCTTTCTTCATCAACTGTAGCTTCCGATCAGTTAAATATGTGTGGCCCACTGTAGAGTACATTGCAGTTGTCCAACCAGTGGTTCCCAACTCATGGCACAGGGGCCAAAATTGGCCTGCAAGGTCTTTTGAAGTGGCCCACTGCTCCCCTCCTGCTGGCTGCAGAAGGGAGCTGCTTCCTGAGGACTCAGACATAGCATGTTGTTGCTGGGCTACAAGAGCAGTGCAGGCTTCTTGCTGTAGTCAAGGGGGATGGAAGATCAGCATTCCCTTCTCCTGGCTCCAGCAAGGAGCACACCAAAGCGCTCCACCTAGGTCCATAGATACTAGGGTCCCTGCTGGAACCAGAGAGAGGAGAGCACTCCTCTCCTGCCCTCCTTGGCTGCAGAAGGGAGCCTCTGCCTAGAAACTCAGGTGGCGTGAATGGGGCTACAGAATGCATGTGGTTTCTCTGGAGCAGCCAGGGGGATGGGAGAACAGCAAGGAGGCAGTCTCCTTGCTGAACTCCTTCCCTCTGGCTTCAGTGGGGTGGGATGGCAGGCTACTGGTGGAGCAGCCAGCACCCACCATGTTTGAGGAGAGGGGCAGGACCCTTAAAAATCAGTTCCCATCATGGCTTAGCTGCCAGGCCATGTTGTGCTTCAGTGAGTAGTGACACACACTCATCTACACTAGTGCTTTGTGAGTGTGTGACAAACTGTGAGTAATCTGTAGGTGTAAAATAATAAATGTAAAAATGAGCACAGTAGTATCAAAATGTTTACTTTAAACATGTAGTGATTTGTAATCATTAACGGTATATACGTCAAAACAATTCTTTGAGTTGAAAGTGTGGTGGCCCTTCAGGGTTGTAAAAATTATATTTGTGTCTCTTGAGCCAAAAGGGTTGGGAACCACTGAGATAGGCCATTGTTACGCTGAGACTACAGGCTGTTGTGCTGAACAGGGTTTTTTCATTGCTTCCTTGTACTTCCCTGTCTGCCTCCATTGTGTGCTTAGATTGTAGGTTCTTTGGAGCAGGAAATGTCATCTTGTACAGTACCTATCACAATGACTGGGGCGTCTTGATGCTACAGTAATACAAATAATAAACTTGGAGGTACAAAGGCATGGCTGTTGATAGCAAGAGCCTCATCTCCTAAGTCTGGTGAGGCTTAGATGGTAAGACTTTTTTGACCACCACTGCAACTTGATCTTCTACGTGCAGTAGTTAATGGCCAGAGTAGGAGATCATGTATATGAGAATGCAGTACTTTCACATGGAAAGTCTCCTGCTGATTTCAGTGAGCTTTGGATCAGGCCCAAGATTAAGAACAGCACATACATGTTTGCACAGACCATTGTAATTCAATGCAGTGCTTTTAAAGCTTTAAGGGCAAAGGGTTTGACTTTTTAAAATTAAGGATGGAAATAATCTGCTATATTTTCAAAAGTGGGGACTGTTGAGTTGAAGGGTTGAATTTTTCTGCCAGCCAGATCCTGTCTATGTAATAGTTACCCAAGATGTAGATTTATTTACTGGTGAACAGTGTAACACGCTGTAACATCTGGGAAATGTATCCATTGTACCCTGCATTTATTTTAAGAGTCAACATCATTCAGACCTGAACAGAAATTCAGAGATTACTCACTCACTTCTTGCAAATTTTATACAGAAGTTAGACTGTTCACACACTGTGGTAAGTGGGCAGCTATAGTAACAGTGAATTGTTTGAGTTGAGAATTAATTACAGGTGTATGTGTGTGACACATTTTATGTTAACTCTCTAATAACTGTGTGCACTCTTTATGCACAGTTTATTTTGGCAGTTACCCAACTCTTCCAAGGCCTCCATCTTATAGAGAAGTACTTACTGAATTTTCATGTGCTTGCATGTTGTTTCTTCTTGATACTGCCTGTGGGAAACTTTCAAAGTGTACAGTTAAATTGTCTGGTAGACTGCTTCCTGTTGGCATTTAGAGGGTTTAATTTGCCTTATATTATATTAAGTGGATTCAAATATTAAACAGATACTGTATATATGGGAATAAAGGAAAGGTTTAATAGTTCTTTGACCAGTTGTCTACGCGTATCCCATTCTTGGTGGGCATGCACCTCGGACACATGAAACTGTATTTCTTTAGTCAGCAGTGTCCATTGTATCCATGCCTGCACTCTATATGCTTCAGGCCCCTCTATCCTGGATTACAGAAGATGGAGCAGGCCTTCTTCCCTTAGTTTCTTCTTACCCCCTCTGGCAGCAATACAGAGCCCCTACAGTAGCTACTTTTTTTTTTTTTTTTCTTGAAAACTGCTAGTGTTAATACTGTTCTTAATTAGCAGTTATAGATAGTAAAAGTTTTGGGGCTGGAGTGTGTGAGGAAGCTTATTTTGGTTTAAGTAAGGGTTGGTTTGTTTAATACAGGCTAGATATGATGCCCCTCTTCCCCTCAACTCACCCCCACTGCAGAGTTCTAATAAAATAACAGAAGCTAGATCTCCAAGATTTAAGACCCATCCCTCATGTAAGACTTTGAAGCTGGTTAATAGCTAGTGTTCCTGATGCCTTCTCTGCCAAGGCGAGAGACATATCTCCAAGCAGTGTCCATATGTCGCTCTTTCTCTAGTGCACACACAAAGTGAGAGAAGCCAATCTAAAACTGTTTCTGCTTGGGAGGTTGGATACCAGGAGGAAGATCAGAGACAGACAGTTATCTGGTCAGCCCCTTTCCAGGGATGCCCTGGTGAGAAGAGGTTCCACTCCAAGCTCCTTCTAAAAGGCCCTGATCATCTGTCACAATTCTAGCATCAGTGCCCTCTGGGGGGGGGGGGGGGGCAGAAAAGAGTACTATATTCCAGTGAGAAAACAAAGCTCAAGTCATCTTTGATGCCTAGCAGGCTGAAATTGAATTGTGAAATTTCTCATTTTTCTTGGGCCCAACCTCCTTTAGGCTAAAAGCCTGACAAGGTCATCTTTGGGTGTCCCCGTATGGAGTACCAAGAGAGTGCCGGTGATATCCACTCAACTGTGGGCTACACATTTCTTCTTGTCAACCATAGACAGAATACCTTAGTATTTGGAGCTATGGCATCAAGCGCCTCAGTTCTTGCAGCCCTTGTACCAACCATCTCAATATTGGCTATCTTGTCATCCAGACAATACATGGTACTGAGCGACCTTTCTGTGGGCATGGTACTGGAGTTGCCTCTCCTGAAGAGACTGATGATGTTAATATCCAAACCATCAGTTTCTGAGTTATTATTACATCAGACTAAGATGGTATCCCTGATAGAGACTTCTTCCCCTCAGAGCCAGATATAGTGCTGATATAAAGACCTCTCTCTTGGAGGAAGTGTATTTCTTCTTACCTTCCTAGACACAGCAGGGGCGTGTCTTCCACCCATCTACCTTTCCTCTTTGGGTAATACAATCAGAGTCAGGAAGGGATTCCATGAGAGGTAGCAGGAAGAGGCCAAAAATTCATAAAGAACTTCCTGACATCTGTTCTCCCTTTTCATCATTCATATCCCTAGCAATCATGGCCTCTGGAATGTGCAACCATACTTGAGAAAGTCAATTATTATTTTCTGTCTCCAGGGTTAAAAATCCCTGCACAAATGGGCAGTGTAAACTATCTCAGCCAAGCAAACTAGAAACTAATACAGTTTCTGTACTGAAGAGGCAAAGGAAAGGAAGGTCTGGTCTCTGGTGCAATCTCCTCCTCAGAGGAGACAGTGAATCCTTCTGCCTCAGTGGATGACTTCAAGGTACTCCGGGACCTCATTAGACACATGGCAGAACTTGGATCAGAAGAAACCAGGCTCCTGGGCATTTTACATCATTCCACATCCAGCATGCTTGCCATGAGAATAAATGAAGAATTTTTGGTTCCTTTGAAAGATCTGTGGTACCACACACACCATTGTCCATTCCAGCAGGGGCGTAGCCAGCCTCTGTTTTCTGGCCTAGCCAGTCTTGCTCCCAGTCATGTGACTAGAAGCTTCCTGGCAATGCTCCAGTTACCTAGCAACTAGAGTGTTGGGAGGAGGAGGAGGAGGAAGGGGGAGAGGTGCTGTAGTGGGCAGGGGTGGGTGGGCATGCTGGCCAACTGGGTGGGCCCAGGCATACCTGGGCTGGCCCGTATCTATGCCCCTGCATTCAAGCCATGTAAAAATGAGCTGTCAGGAGGTATTAGGTTCCTTCCAGAGGATCAGAGTATTTTATTCTCATCACTTCTAGGTTCACTCATAATGGCCTCCAGAGCAGGTAAAAATGGGGACCTCTGAAGTCCACTCTGGAAGAGAGAACCGGAAGAAAATATATCTCTCAGTGCATGAAGTATATTCCTAGCCATCCTCAAAACTAAAGTGGCTAATTTATCACACCTTTGTCTTAAAGTAAGACTTAAAACCGGGATAGCTTAATTCAGTTTGTAGTGAAGCTTCCAAAAGATAATCAAGAGGCAGTGAAGATCATTATGACAGAGGGTTAATTGATTGCCCGCATATCTTTACAGGCTGTGCTTGGTGCATCTGATATAGCAGCATGTACTGTGTCCACATCTGTGGCAGTGGGGCGGTCTTAGCTCCAGTCCTTAAGGCTAACCAGAGAGATCCACCCCAGAACTGAGGATCTTCCATTTGAGGACAATGAACATTTAGAATAGATGAGACCCACCATTCTTTTAAAGATGTGAAGGGTCAACTCTGGGTTCTCTAGGTCTCTGTGGGTATGTCTACAAAGTAAAGAAAAACTTGTGGATGGTCCATGCCAGCTAACTCAGACTTGTGGGGATGTTTGATTCTTGTGTAGACTTCTGGGCTTTGGCTGGAATCCAAGCTCTAGGACTCTGCAGATTGGGTTGGTTCCAGGACTTGGGCACCCTGAGCCTAGAAGCCTACACAACGGTGAAGGAACCCCACAGCATGAGCCCTGTGAGCCTGAATTGGCTGGCAAGAGAAAGCCATGGGTTTTCTTTTGCTGTGCAGATATACCCTGTGTTCCACCTCAAGATGTAAGCAAGAACACCAGCAATCTTCCTTCAGACAGTGGTCCCTGACCCAGTCCTTCATCAGCCCTAGAGATCTCTCAGAGCTGCCAAGGAAGAAACAAATTCCATCAGAAACAAGCCTCTCTAGCCCTACGATTTTAGCAAGGATGTTAAACATATGGCCCACAAACCTCTTCTGTCTGGCCCGTGACTGTGCTCTGCAGGACCACACTCTCTTCCTGAAAGAGAGAGTGTGGTATCGCGGAGTGCAGTCTCGTATAATCAGCGCTCTGCGGTACTATAAGAGTGTTGGCCCGAGTATTTCAATTTATGGTATGTATGGCCCATCTGAAGTACATTTAGGTCAAATCTGGCCCACCATAGCAAATAAGTTTGACACCCCTGGTTTAGGGCTTCCACTAGACAGCAAGTTGGATGCCAATGTTGAGAGCCTGACAGGGCCACACTTTCTAATCCCTTCTCTCTTCCCTCCCATGCTCCTTTGGAAGTTACCTCTCATTTTGGGAAGCCTGGACTGCAATCTCCTCTGATACGAAGACAACAGAGTCCTGTGGCACTTTTAAAGACTATCAGATTTATTTTTCGCATGAGCTTTCGTGGGAGAAAATCCCACTTCGTCAGACGCTATGAAGATGGGAAACTTACAGAATGGGAGGAAATTTAATTTAATTAATTAATTTAAATTTAAATTAAATTTCCTCCCATTCTGTAAGTTTCCCATCTTCAAAGCATCTGACGAAGTGGGATTTTCTCCCACGAAAGCTCATGCGAAAAATAAATCTGATAGTCTTTAAAAGTGCCACAGGACTCTGTTGTCTTTCTGCAATAGACTAACACGGCTACCCCTTTGGAATTTGACTCTTTTGATAGGGAGATCCTGGAGATTGTAAACCTGGCATCTTCTATTCAGTTCCAGTCCCTTTTCAGTGACCCTTCTCACTAAATACTGTTGAAGCAAGAAGTCCTTTCTACAGCTGAGAACAATGGATGATCTATCTTTAGAGTACAAGGGCAGAGTTTTTATTTTTCATCCCAAAGACTAAGGCGGGTTAGTGGTCCATTCTGGATCTTTGAATTCCCCCAACAGGTTCATCCTGCATTTCAAGTTTAGGATAGTGATCTTAATCTCTAAAACCCCTCACTGGATCTGCTAGACTGTTTTGTAACTCTTAACCTGCAAGATGCCTATTTCAACATAGCCATTCCACAGAAAGTACTTAAGATTTCTGATGGGGAAAATCTCACTGTGAATATGGGTTCCTACAATTTGGTCTTTCCACAGCACTGAGGGTAATCACCAAGTGGTTGGTAGTTGTGATAGCTCATTTAAGGAGATGAGTTCCAAATCTACCCATATCTCAATGACTGGCTGGTTTGTATTGATCACTCCAGCAGATGATTAGCTCAATTCACGTGACATTAAAGGTGTTGGCCTGGCTGGGGACTCAGCTTCAGAGGAAAATCTACATTTACTCTGTCTGACTCCATGCACGAGTAATAAGAGCCATACTAGATTCTAGCTTTTCAGGAGCTTATTTTCCCCAGGAACACTTCCAGACAATAGTGAGCTTCAGTCAACAACTTCAGGATTGCTCAAGAATACCAATGAAAACTATGCCTTGGATTTCTGGGACACATGGCTTCGTGAACTTATGTGA
>ML685768.1:5036118-5074925 GCA_007922175.1 Pelusios castaneus
TGGCATACAGTTTTGTCTCCTGAGAACTGAAATGCTTTGGTCTAACTAAAATTTGTGGGCTTAATGTAGAAGTATCTGAGTGAAATTTTATGGCCTATGATATCTTAGAGACAAGAGAAGATGCATTAAAAGAATGTGAAGTCAAGTTAGTAAACACTGGAATTAAGGCTGCTCATACAATGTTAATTTGGCTCTTCTGTGTGTAATATGGTAGGCTTTAATTACAAGAACATACATTTTTAGCTTTATTCAGTGTAGAAGATGGGCAGTCTTCTGGGAATACATCAGATGTGTGTAATGAAGGAGGTTGTGGTCTGTATGACCACTGCCTCATTTGTTGCAGTAATTGCAGTGTTGATAGTAAATGAAGCAGGGAATTACAGGAAGAGAACATATGGTCTTGTGTGGTTAAGGCAGTGGAATGGCACCCAGGATAACTGGATTTTATCCCTGCCTCTGCCGGAATTCCTACGTGATGCTGCAAAAGTCACTTAAACCAAAATCCAAAGGAGTAGCTGTGTTAGTCTATTGCAGAAAAACAACAGAGTGCTGAGGCACTCTTAAAGACTAGACTCATAGACTTTAAGGTCAGAAGGGACCAGTACGATCATCTAATCTGACCTCCTGAACAATGCAGGCCTCAAGACCTCACCCACCCACTCCAGCAATAGGCCACTAACCTAGGACTTAGTTATTTACCTCCTTAAATCATGATTTAAGGACTTTAAGGTACAGAGAATTCACCGGTAGGTGAGCCCTGCCCTGTGCTACAGAGGAAGGCGAAAACCCCCCAGAGCCCAGGCCAATCAGCCCTGGGGGATAATTCCTTCCCAACCCCAAATATGGCAATCAGTTAAACCCTGAGCACGAGGGCAAGTCTCAACAGCCAGTTACCCAAGAAACAATGCTCTGTAATAACTCAGAACCCACCCCATGTACTCTCCCCTCTTAGGCCACTTGTATATCCACCACACGTAGCCAAAGATCAGTCAATTTCCAAAATAGGCTAAATATACCATCCCCTCCATAAATTTACCAAGCTCAGTTTGAAAGCAGTTATGGTTTTTGCCCCCACAACTCCCCTTGGAAGGTTATTCCAAAACTTTACTCCTCTAATGGTTAGAAACCTGCGTCTAATTTCAAGCCTAAATTTCGTGATGGACAGTCTATAACCATTTGCTCTGGTGTCCACATTGGTGCTGTACTCAAATAATTCCTCTCCCTCCCTGATGTTAATCCCTCTGATGTATTCATAGAGAGCAATCATATCCCCCCTCAACCTTCTTTTGGTTAGGCTAAACAAGCCAAGCTTCTTAAGTCTCCACTCATAGGGCAGGTTTTCCACTCTACAGACCATCTTTGTAGCCCTTCTCTGCACCTGTTCCAATTTGAATTCATCCTTTTTAAACATGGGGGACCAGAACTGCACACAATATTCCAGATAGGGTCTCACCAGTGCCTTGTACAGCGACACGAACACCTCCCCGTCTCTACTTGAAATACCTCTCCTGATACATCCCAGAACCGCATTAGCTTTTTTCACGGCCACATCACATTGGCAGCTCTTAGTCATCCTATGATCAACCAGTACTCCCAGATCCTTCTCTTCCTCAGTCCGTTCCAACTGATGCATCCCCAACTTATAGGACAAATGCTTATTTGTCCCTAAATGCATGACCTTGCACTTCCCATTATTAAAATTTCATCCTATTCCTGATACTCCAGTTTACAAGATCATCCAGATCTTTCTGTATGGTATCTCAATCCTTCTCTGTATTGGCAATACCTCCCAACTTGGTGTCATCCGCAAACTTTATTAGCACATTCCTGCTTTTTGTGCCACGGTCAGTAACAAAAAGGTTGAACAAGATCGATCCCTTTCGTGCTCATGCGACAAATAAATCTGTTAGTCTTTAAAAATGCCACAGGACTCTGGGTTTTTTTTTTTTTTTTTTTTTAAACCAAACTGTTCATTTGGCCACTGTGTGTTCCTCATTTTATGGGTACTTGAGAAGCTTGTGTTCAGCAGTTCCGCAAATTAGAATATTTGAATTTCCAACTGAGGTCAGTGGGAGTTCTACTCTGAATACGTAAATGGCAGCCAGAAGCCAAGTAAACTGAAGAAGTAGGTCCTAGGCATCAGAAATGAGACTCCAAAAATTAACTGATATTTCTCACATTTGTGGCTTTATCCTGTTCTGTTCTCCAAAGGGAATTAACAATAGACCTTTTATGTGTTCATTAATTATAGACAGTGGTTGACTACCGTGGTTATAGGCACTGTTGGGTTGATAACAGATGCTTTTTACTTCAGTGAGAGTCTCTGATTTCAGTGTGCTTAGGATTAGTGTAGAAATAAAAACCCATGACGAAACCAGCTCAGGTGGGGAGCCATGGCGGTACTGCTTTCTGCTGCTCTAGACATTCTTACAGTAACTGACTGCTTAAAGACTATCACGTCCCCCTCTCAGTCATCTTTACTCAAGACTAACCAGGGTCAGGTATTCTAAACTTTTTCTTATTTTTGTTGCCCTTCTCTGGACTCTCCAGGTTGTCTACATCTTTCTTAAAGTCTGGTGCCCAGAATTCACACGATAGGCACTGAGCAGAGCAGTGGTTTTCAGACTTAGGGTTGGGAGCTAGTTCTGGGTCGCAGACCCTCAGGCACTGGGTTGTGGCACCTCGTGCTGCCCCTGCCGAAAGACTGGAATGCATTGCTTAAAGATGTCATTGTTGGATCATGGGCATAAATGATTTTTTTTCTACTGGGGTCTGAGAAAAAAGGTTGAAAACCACTGGAGTAAAGCATAGCAGTTACCTCCCCTGTCTGACATGCAACACTCCTGTTAATACACCACAGAGAGTATTAGCCTTTTTCACAGCTGCCTCACACCGTTGATTCGTATTTAATTTGCGATCCTTTACAACCCCCAGCTCCCTTTGAGCAGTACTGCACCTTGCTAGTTATTTTCCATTTTGTAGGTCATTTGTTTTTTCCCTCCTAACTGTGGTACTTTTCACTTCTTTTATTTAATTTCATCTGGGTGACTTCAGACCAATACTCTAATGTAGGGGTCTCAAACATGGCCCATGGAGTTTCCTCCTGTGGCCCGTGACAAGACCTGGAGTTTAGGGCTTGCAACCCCTGGTCTGTGGGCCAAAAGTGGCCCGTGGGGCTTTTTAAGTGCCCAGCGCCCCCTCTGGCTTGGAGCTGACAGCCGGGCTGCAGCTGCCTGCCTCCTGCCTGGGGTCCTGCCGCCAACCAAGCTGAGCTCGGCGCTGTCGACAGTGCTTCTGGCCCGCGCCACACCCCCTGTCACTTCCTCCCCCCCCCTCCCCGGAGGAGCATCAGCAGCCACTGCCAGGGAGGAGCAAACTGCTGCCCGGGAGCTGTGCCACTCACCAGAGAGCCCCAGCCTGTAGCGGCGGGGGAGCGTGGCAAGTCAAGCAGCTGGAGCAAGCCGCAGACTCAGCAATCGGGTCCAGGACAGGCCTGGGTGCAGGGGCTCAAAGGAGGGCAGCCTGGGGTGTGGAGAGGGTTCATGGAGGGCTCTGTGCTGGGGGAGGCTCCATGGGATCCCTGTGGGGGGCTCTGCCCAGCCTGTCTCCTGTCCGGTCCTGGAGTGCAACTGGGAGCCGGACTGCAGCTACTTACCTCCCCCCCAGGCTTGGGTATACATTCAGCCTCCTCCCGCCCCAAACCTTTTTAAAGAATTTCATTTTATTTAAAAACCTAAAACCTTTTTTAAAAATCAATTTGAATTCAATTAATTTAATTTTAATTAAATAAACTGGTGATCCTTCAGGGTTTTAAAAATTATATATTTGGCCTTCAAGCCAAAAAAGGCTGGGAACCACTGATTTATAATGTAAAATTTTAAGTGTGTTTTTTTGCTTACTCTTTGTTTTTCTGATGATACCGCCATTTTGAATGGAAGTAATTCTAAAAAGTAAATGTGTGTTTTGTTCAGGCAAGGGTAATGATAATGTTTGGAAGTACATATATATGTGAACAATTTTTCTCTTCCCTGAAAATTAATAAATCTGTGTTAAGGTCAAGACTCACTGATGAACATTTGGAAGCAACACTGAGATTGGTTTCATCTCAGGGTATCAAACCTAATATTGATATTAATATTGTATCTGGTTGATGCAGAACGCTGCCAGGTAAGTGGACAAAAATGAAATGACTGTCAAAATTAGCACTGACTTTTCACGTTACAGTTTCAAAAGAGTTAATAAATTGACTTTTAATAGCATGCTGTAATACTCTTCATTTTTGGCTATACTTTTGTATCATTGTATGAAAAGATTTCAATGATGTGGCCCTCGGCCAATATCCTAGTCCTCATGTGGCCCTCGTAGTGATCTGAGTTTGAGACCCCTTTATGTGTTACGGTCATTTTGAATTTTGATCCTGCTCTCCAAAATGCTTGCAACTCCATAGCCTGGTGTCATCTGCAGATTTTATAAGCATACACTCCACTCCATTATCCAAGTAATTAACCAAAATACTGATTAGTACCAGACGCAGCACTAACCCCTGTGGGATCCCAATAGATACACCCTCCCAGCAAACCATTAATAACGTCTCTTTGAGTATGCTTTTTCAACCAGTTGGGCACCCAAGTTACAGTAATTTCTCTTAGACCGTTTTCCCCTAGCTTGCTTCTGAGACTGTGATGTGGAGCCGTGCAAAAAGCCTTACTAAAATCAAGGTACATCATGTTTTCTGCTTCCTCTCTTTCCAGTAGGCAGGTAACCCTGTCAAAGGAGGAAATTAGATTGGTTTTGCATGATTTATTTTTGAAAAGCCTGTGCTGGCTATTCTTTATAATCCTTTTATCCTCTAAATGCTTACAAGTTGATTGTTTAATTTTGTTCCAGTATCTTTCCAGGTACTGAAGTCAGGCTGACTGGTTTATAATTTTCTGGGTCCACTTTGTTCCCTTTTTAAAGATAGGTACTATGTTTGACCTTCTCCAGTTTTCTGGTACCTCACCTGTCCTCCCTGAGTTATTAAAAATAATTGCTATCAATTCTGAGACTGCTTTAGCTAGTTTCTTAGGTAGCCTAGGATGAATTTTTCACAAGGTCTGCTAACTTTAATACATCCCAATTCATCTGAATATTCTTTAATCTATTATTATTATTAGTCTGCTGTTCTAGTATTGTTTTGAGTATTTGATCACCATTAACCTTTTCAGTGAAGACTGAAGCAAAATAGCATTAAACACATCACCTTTCTTGAATTCACTGGTTATAAGCTCTCCATCCCCACTAAGTAGAGGATGTATTCTTTGGTTCATCTTTCCCTTGCTCCTTATCTGTTTAAAGAACCTCTTCATATTGACATTTATATCCCTTGCTAGGTGCCTCATTTTGTGCCTTAGCCTTTTTGATTTGTGTTAATGTGTTTTGTGCTATGCTTTTGTTTGCCTCCTTAGCAATTTGCCTATTTTATTTTTCTTTTGTAGGATTCTTTTTTACTTTTCAGGTCATTCATGGCTCCATTAGTAACTCTTTATTGCCTCTTACTATTCTATCTATCTTTGCATTGAAATATTTTGCAGTTGTGCCTTTTGTATTGTCTCCTTGAGAAACTGCTAGCCCCCCTGGACTAGTTTCTCTCAGGCCATGTACACAGGATCACTTTATTGTGCGCTAAGGCTCCTTACTGCGCAATAAAGCTTGGAGCGTCCACACGAGTGTTTTCCCTGTTGCACGGCAACACCCTCTTGCCCCGCAACAGTTAAACCACTCAAATCAAGAGTGGTTAGGCTTACCGTGGAACAGCTGTTCTGCGGTAGTGCTCGTGTGTACGGATTTTCCGCAATAGACGCCTTCCGGAAATGTCCCAGACTGCCAATCCAGACCACTCTGGGACATTGGAGCTGTCAAATATGTCAATTTCACTGCTCTAGCTGAGCAGTGAAATTGACATATAGGTCAATTACACTGCTGTAGCAGAGCAGTGAAATTGACTGTTGGAGCTGCCACCCAAGCCCCGGGGCTGAGCTAGGAGGCTGACCCCTGCCGTGAACCAAACCCCTGCAGCTGGACTAGGGGGCTGGCCCAAACCGGTGAGGGCAGCCGGGTCGGGTCAGCCCCCTAGCTCAGCCCCGGGGCTTCGGGTGGCAGCGGGGGCTGTGCGCTTAAGCGCTGCAGCCCCTGCCGTCACCCAAATCCTTGCAGCTGGACTAGGGGGCTGGCCCTAACCGGCAGGGCAGGTGCCCACCATGCACTGCTCCTTGTATCACAAAGGAGCGTTCACACGGGTGAATGCTCCTTTGCAATACAAGAAGCACATATGTACACATAAAAGCGCTATATTTATAGCTCTTTCCTTGTCCTGCAATAGCTTATTGCAGGACAAGTTTGTCGTGTGTACATAGCCTCAGTTTTTCTTCCCAAGAAACCTCACCTATTAATTCTGATTCTGCTTTTTGAAGTCTGTTGTCGTTATTCAGTGGCTCTCTTCCTTTTTGTTAGAATTATTAAGTCTAACATTTCATGATTACTTTCACTCAAATTGTCTTCCAACTTCAGAATTACTATCAATCCCTTCTTGTTGGGATTACTAAAATGACTGTCCCCCTGGTTACTTGCTCTAGTTTCAGAAACAAAAAGTTGTGCCCAGTATACTCTAAGAACTTGTAATTAGCTCAATTTAGAAAAATGAGAACACTGTCATAATTATAAATGGTACTATATATTTAAAAATACTGCACTTAATGAAAGTGAATGTGGCTTAAGTACCTTCAGTAGCAGTTGTGAATTCACATGAATGTGTGTTTTTAAGCATTACTTTGTAAGTATGCCCAGATTAGGGGTAACATCAGAAATCTGAGAGCCTGAAATTCATTTACAGTTCATTTTGCTAATTAGTTGTTCCTGAAGCTACAGAACTGTTAATTATTCTTTGTGTTGTACTTCCATTTTGTTATTTTAAATAATGTCTACTGGTGTGTTTTCTCATCCATGGCAGCAGGGATTGATGCAGCAGCATTGATTTGAGTGGGTCTATGTAGACCCACTCAGTTTACTGGAGAGCACCCTCCAATCAATTCCATTAATCCACCTCCATAAATGGAGTAAGGCTGTATTGATGAGAGGGGGTGTCTGTTGGCGCAACACAGTAAAGATGCCATACTATGTAAATGTGTAAGTACATGGACGGGAGATATGGAAGTGACATTATGTAGTTGTGCATCGCCTATCGACAGCTGCTGCCAGTGTAGACTAAGCCTGAGTTAATTAATTTGACAACTTAACTGGTCAAGGCCTGAAGAGTTCTCTGCTTGCAAACTGTACTAATGGGGCTGCCCAGCATCTGGCAGCCGTGAGCAGGACCAAGGCGGCTGGTGCCAGGGTCTCTGTTCTGCTCATGGCCACCAAGCTGTGCAGCTGCTGGCCAGCCCTACAGGTGTGGCGGCAAAGTTCGTGCTGCAGCTGCCCTGGGCATGGTGGCTTTCTCCCTCCTTTGGCGGGGTGGGGCAGAAGCTGCCCTTGGCTGGGCCCACCCTACACTTGCAGAGGGCTGACCAGAAAACGGGCTGACTATGTTCCTGAATAACAAAGACCCCTCCACCCTCAGGTTTGCACCCTTCCTGTATCTGTCACCAGGAGCAACTATTCATGCAGCAGAATTAGTTAAATCAAATAACATTTATTGTGAGCTAACAAAGAAAAAATAGCTCAGTGGTTTAACAATATAGGCAATAAAGCCAGGGCCCAAATAATAACCATGGGAAGTAACACAATAATCAGTACTTCACCACTGATGCCTTAACATAGGTAAGGATCTGGATCAGAACACCAATGGACCAGTACACCAGAAACACGTGAATACAAACAGGAGAGATGAGGCTCAGGAATGAGTGGAACACAGGTAAGTCGTCTTCACAACACAATCTTGGTCCAGTGTCATCATCTGTGAGCTTCAGATGGACTGTCACCAACATGGACAGTCCTGAATGTTGCCTCATATAGTTCATAACAAGAAGCCAGTTACTAGGCAGACTGCAGGTCATGTGACCTAGATGTTTTCCTGCCACTGGCAAAAAGTGTGTCCATGAAGAAGGGGACACAACTTTGGTTCCCAACAACAACTTCTAGAAACAAAATGACTATTGTGACAATTATTTAACAATGTGATTGAGACTAACAAAGTAATTGAAATTACTCTGCTCTTAAACAAACTTGCAAAGAAAAGTAAAAGACAAATGCACTGTCACTCATGAGCATATACTTCCCACAAAATGATCACTCCATATCTGACCTTTCAATCTTCATTCTTTATTAAGGCCATGCTTCTTAACATCTAGCAAAGACACTGTATTCATGCTTGTGTTACCGTGATCTAGCCTCTTCCCCCCCCTTTTGTCCTGTGGCTGCAGGGGTGTTTTTAGAATTATAGAAGGACCTCAAGGTCATCTAGTCCAGCAGTTCTCAACCTTTTGTGGGTTGTGACATGCTTGGTGGCGTGCATGACCCTACAGGACAAGCCAGCTCCCCTGCTGCCAAATTCAGCTTCCCACGCCGCCAAACCCCCTCACTTCCCCACATTGCCGAATCAGCCCCGCCTCCCAAAAAGCTGCTGCCCCATTCCAGTTCTAGCAGATGGCTGCCGGCTCTCCATGTTTACCGCTGTGTGGAGACACAATAATGTGTCATGACACAGCGGTTGAGAACCACTGACTTAGTCTGACCCTCTGCTCAAAGATGGACCAACCCAAACTAAATCATCCCTGCGAGAGCTTGTCAAGCCACACTTTAAAAACCTCTAAGGAGGGAGATTCCGCCATCTCCCTAGGTAACCCATTCCAGTGCTTTTCCATCCTCTTAGTGAAAAAGTAATTCCTAATGGCCAATGTTTAGACCTCCTCCACTACAACTTGAGACTACTGCTCCTAGTCTGGTCATCTGCTGTCACTGATAACAGCCTAACTCCATTCCCTCAGGAACCCCTTTTCAGGTAGGTAAAGGGTGCGATCAGATCCCCCCTGATTCTTCTCTTGTATCACTTTACCTTGAATGGTTCCATAGAATGTGTTAACTACTTATGCTAATTCTGCTTTTCCTCAGGGCTGTCACACTCACTTGTATTTAATATACTACCTTTCCAGGATCTGAAGAGCTCTGTGCAGTTCAAAAGCTTATCTTTCAACAGAAGTTGGTCCCTTCAAAGATATTACATCATTCACCTTGTCTGTCTATTTTCAGTTATATCAGTTAAACAGCTTTTAATCAATTTAATGTGTGCCATTAGAATTTTATATTATTGAAAGAAAGACATGAGAAGTAATTCTTCTGCTCTGCTCTGCGCTGATCAGGCCTCAACTGGAATATTGTGTCCAGTTCTGGGTGTCTCATTTCAGGAAAGATGTGGACAAATTGGAGAAAATCCAGAGAAGAGCCACAAAAATGATTAATGGTCTGGAATAATTGGCTTACAAGGGAAGATTAAAAAAAAAAAAAAAAACTAGGTCTGTTTAATCTGGAAAAGAGGAGAGTGAGGGGGGGATATAACAGTTTTCAAGTACTTAAAAGGTGGTTACAAGGAGGAGGGAGAAAAATTATTGTTTTTTAAATCAAAATGTCATGTGGTACTAAGTCAGTCACTTTAAAGAAGTCTAAATATATTACATCAACACTAATTTTATCAGCAAAATTTGTAATAGATATCAGGTTAGTTTGACAGGATCTATTTGCCATAAACCCATGTTGATTTGCATTAATTACATTACCCTCCCTTTAGCTCTGTTATTAATTGAGGCCCCTATGTGCCACACCATTATCTTGTCTGGGATCAATGTCAGGTGGACAGGCCTATAATTATCCAAGTCATCCTGTTTACCCTTTTAAAAAATTGGCACAACATTAGCTTTCTTCCTGTGTTTAGGAACTTTCCCAGTGCTTCAAATGATCTTTCATGACACAAGGTATATAGCAAATTGAACAAGTGAATCATTTTACTGTTTAAATCGTCCTGCTTGTTGTTCTGATTAATAAAATTCATATGCAAGTGAATATTTAAATTCTGATTTCTAATACAATACTTTTCTTTATCCTGACAGATCCCAAAATGCTTTAGAAATGTAAATATAGCGTTCATAAGCTTTTGGGGTGGCAGGTGTGCTAAGCTGTGATTTGAATGAGGAGAAGATGGCGATATAGTGGCCTGAGGCAATGAGGAGTGTAGGAAGATACAACAGAGTACAGTTTTCCTGATCTAATTAGGGTTGAGGCCAGATTGGATAATAAAAAATACGGATAAATTGGAGAACGGGAAAGTGCAATGCAGCAGTGCCATCTAGCAGCCAAAGAAGAGAGCACCTCCTTCTGGATTTGCGTGCCTTGGTTGTCTGATTAACACACAGAGCCGGTTAATAGAAAATCGGATAAATGGGGTTCTGCTGTATATAGAAAAGGTGCATTGAGTGAGAGGATATGTGCAAAGGGGATACATTGTGTGACAAGGGTAGAGTGAAGGGGCAAGGGAAAGGATGAAAGGTGTTGAGCAGAATTCGTGGCTGAAATAAAATTATGCAAGATGTTGAGGGAAGGAAGAGTGACTTAACTGTCATGGGAAACATAAGGGGAAGCCAGAAAAGGGACAAACATTTTTTGGGATGGGTTTTCAGGAATGTTGCAATTCATTGCTTATTTGAATCTCTTGATCAAATCGAGTAAGTTGCACTTACGCTTTTGCTGCTGCTCTTTCTTCCCCAGCAACAGTGATAAACTTACATGATGCTAGTAAAGTTTTTTTTTCTGCTTTTGCTGGGGCTGTATCTGCAGAAGCTCCTCCCGTACTATTGCTGTGGGGCATTATGATAGGATAGGCAACAGAATGTTCGTCAAGTCTGGCTACAATAATGACTTTTATTAAAAGGTGGTATATTCCTGCTCTTTGTGACAGCTTTATTTATGAACTGTAGTACAATAACACAGTGACACTACTGTATGAACTATTGTGCAAATCTAGTGTATGTCTTGCTTGCTTCTGATTTTTTTTGAACTATGAACTCTGCATAGAATATTAGAACATCAAAATTTTTTTCTTTTAGTAGTCACAGTGATTTAGAACAAATTAACAAATGCAGATTGCCAAACAGCCAGTTTTACATTCAAGAGAAGGAAGACCAAACAATCTTTTTCTTACACACTATAGTACTATATGTAAGAAAGTGGCTGACCTTTTAATGGAGCAAGTTACTCATGCATAAAATAGTCCAGACAAAATTTGGACCTTGGTGTAAGCAGGTGAAATTCTAAGTGGACATAGTTGTATCTACTTCTATCAGATCTGAATTTGTCCATAAGTAATTGCCTTTTTGCTGCTTTTGCCCATATATCCTGTAGTCTGTTTGTTACCTTGTTCTTGTGCTTTCTTTGTGACTTTGCAAAATTAAGCTCTAAAAATATATTCTTAATTAGCTATTTTGTTTTTAATTATCAGCCTTATGGGAATAAAATAGTGCAATATTCTCCCATACCTGTCTAAGTATATATTCAAAATTTGTGTGTGTGTGTGTGTGTGCATGCACAAACCTATATGGGCAATGCAAACTGATGCTATTTAACATTAACCCAGTCACCAGTCATTTTAATCTACAAAGGCCTGTAGAACACCTGAAGCACTTACCCACACCTTAAAAAGCAAAACAAAAAAACTCTTCTCCACGCCCATTTTCAAGATCCGAAATAAAGAACAGACTATGTACAGAATTAAATTTAAATGCATTTTAAACACAAAGTAAGAATTGTATCTGCTAATGCCTGAGTTTAGGATTCTGGGTATTTCCTGCAGCTAACTTTTAAGTGTTTCACTTTCCATACTAAATAACAATCTCTTAACAAAGGGTTTTTACATGCAGTTTAATAGGTTTCCTGAAAAAAGGGAGGAATACACAATAGAACTTGTTTTTACTTCTGTAACAGTCCCTTATCATGCATCCCCCTGCAGGGTTTGAACCCTGGCCCTTTATCATTGATTTCTACCACCTGAGCTACAAAACAACCTGTTAACTAGTAGCAAGAGACGGCTGTCATCCCATAGAGAAAGAATGGTCTGCTCTCACAGTGTTCTAGGGTCAAGGGATGGTGGCGGGGGAGACCTGATCTGTCTTTTGTTCCTTCCCCAGTCCCTGGTGAGTTGAGGTGAGTTCCATGCTCTCAGATACTCGGGGAAGCTCTGTCTGCATATGTTGCCATGGGAGGGAGTCTGGGAATGAGTGTTATGGCTAGGTTGTGAATTTGCAGAACAGAGAAAGAGTTTTCATGGGGGCAGGGAGCTCGGCCTGGCTTATGCTCCATTTGAACCCCCCCCCCAGTGAAAGGGGGCATGAGGCACTGGGGTTATATGTAATGAGCTTTGGGGAAGAAGGTGAACCTTGCCAAATTCTTCTTTGAGTAGATGCAGGCATGTATTCCAAGTAGGTGCAAGAGACTTTTCCCTAGCAGTACCCATAGAGAGGGATGGTGCTTGTCTTTGTAGCCTCTCCTAGCTATATGAGGCAGTGCTGCCCTGACATCACCCCCTCCCCAGTTCCTCCTCATCACTCATTGCCTGGGGTTGGAGTTCTGTACGGTTGTTGCTTCACAACCTTGCAATTTATTTTAGTCTAGTTTTTATTGTATATAGTTAACTGGTGTTTAGTTAAGTTTTATAAGATGTAGTATAGTATTAGTGGGAGTGCTTCCCAGTAAAGCCCTGACTGGGGTTCATTGTCCTTTGTGTGGAGGGGCAATTCCTAACAGTCCTCCCCACACACAGTGCTTGTTCTGCTTCAGTGAAGCCCATTTTAAGGAGCTCTGTTTGATCTGCACTTAGCTCAAGAAGAGAACTTGGATAGTCTGGGACCTTCACTGTAAGCAGGACATGCTTGAACAGGTCATGAGGCCTGGCCTGGTACCAAGACCCTCCTTGGGCTGGAGATCACCTTTCAGCTCAGAAAGTGTTGCTTGTTCTCTCTTGTTCTCTATCCTTGGTGGCAAAGAAGAGGCTGCATAAAACTAGTTGGGAGCACTCCAGGTCTTGGGGTAACTCCTTTGCTTCCCCTAAGACAGCGGACCGGCATGGTGCCAGCTGCAGTGCGTGGGACGGCCCGGGTGCTTCTGACCCTCCCTCGTTACAGGGGGTAGGGAAGGTAGAAATGCTGTACCATTGACTTTGGTTCTGACTATTGGGCATCTGGTGAGTTTGACACTGATGGGAATGATAATGGTACTGACCATGTCAGTGGAGTTGTTGTATCAGGCAGCAGACTCCCTGCTTGTCCAGGACTTTGCATGACTGGAGCCCACAATGGCCCCCTAGTTGGAGTGTTCTGCTGAGGTCTGAGCACTGCGCTACAAAGCACCTCTCCTGAGGCTGGTATGGAGACAGTACAGGGATTCTTCAGGACCGGGCCCTTCTGGGCACCAACACAATGTTGCAGATGGCTCCATGGAGGCTGTCACTGCCCTTGAACTTGAGGCATATAGGTACTCTGGTACCATTGTTTGCACTGGGATTGACTTTGCCAACAGCATTGACCTTTTTGGCACCAATGGTGCTGCCTACCTAGGGGACATTAATCCTGACCTTGTTCTGGGCTACAGATGACTGGATTAGCGGTTGGCTCTCTTTGGAGTTGCTCCTTTCACGTCTCCTATGTCCCAAGACTCCTGTGCTTCAGAGTCAGGCTCCTCATTCTCCTATTCCACTTCACTCGAGGGAGTCTGGGGGTCTCTGGTGAACCAGCACTCCTACTATGATTGACATGTGCCTCAAGGTTGGGAGGAGGCTCCTGCCTCAGTATTTACTGGCTTGCCAAAGCTTTAGCCATATCAGTAGTGGCCTTGGGCCCAATGGGAAGGCCCTTACTCCCTGAAGTTTACTTGTCATCAAAGTCAAGAGTGAGATTCCTTTCTTGTGTGGCATTGGTGGCGGCAGGCCAGCTGCAAATCCAGATGCCTGCAGTTCCCCTTCCCATGCAACCACTGGAATTTCCTCATCCAGATTTGGTGCCTCAGGAGCAGGATCTGCCTGTAGTCCAGGCAACATCATCATTCTCTTCCCCAGATGATGTGATTTTTTGCCTGGTTCATCCTCCCTTTCCAACCCAAAGGACTTGAGGGCATACCAGGACCAGTTAGGTTGGGTGGCATTGTCCCTGGGTATTCAGGTGGAGTTTCTTCAGGAGAATACCCATAAACTTGTGGACGTTTGTCAAACCCCTCTTCCTGGAAGAGCGGCCTTCCTGATTTAATAAGGTGCTCCTCAATCCCACAAGGGCTATTTGGGTTACGCCAGCTTTGGTACCGCTGGTGACCAAGAACTTGGAGAAAGTGCTGTTTTGTGCCAGTTCAGGGATATGAAGGATTGTGTTCCTATCTAGCCCTGAATTCCCTGGTAGTCATGGTGGTGAATGACAGGGCTCAGCAGTGCAGATTGAAGTCCTTCCCTAAGGACAGAGATTTGAAATACCTACATCTTCTCGGAAGGAAGATATACATCTAAATCTGAAGATGAGGATTACAAACCAGCAAGCCCTATTGGACAAATATTGACTTCCTCAAGGGGTTGGCTATGGCAGATTTGAGGAGCAGATGCCTGGGGCTTCTCAGAATGAATTTTGGGCATTTGTTGCTGTGGGCTGCTTGATGGCAAAAACTTCATTCCAGTCCGCCATGTATGTGGTGGGCACTTTGGCCAGGGCTATGGCCTTGGCAGTTACTATGATGAGGGCTTCCTGGCTCCAGAGTTCAGGGATTGGGTTGAAAGTTCAGCTATCTGTTGAGGGCTTGCTGTTCAGTGTCAGGTCCTTGTTTTTGGACAAGATTGATGAAACCCTGTGTTCCTTTAAGGGATTCAGGGCTGCTGTCAAATCTCTTGTGGTGTATATACCACCTGTCATGCAGAGATGCCATTACAGGGTGCAGCAACAGCAGCCCTATAGGCCAGAGCACACTATTGTGTAGTCCTTTCCCTCTTTGCCCTCCCCAAGACAGAGACACTACCCCAGGAAGAGGGCTAGGTCTCACAAGAGGAAGCATTCGAGCTCTGGGCCCTGTCACATTGCCTACCCCCCTTTGGCACCTACTTAGTGCCTATTTTGACTCACTGGTCCAGAGCACTGTTCCAGTTGTTCTTCCTCTTTTGTTGCCCTTCTGTTTCTTTAGGGACAGGCTGGCTCACTTTTATGATGCCTGCCAGAGGCAATGCCTCAGGCGGGTCATGTGCCCCCCCCCCCCCCCCATATTTCTGCGAGCAAAGAGCCGTAGGGCTTGCCTTGATCAGCCTGCCAGTGGGGGAAGAGGGCTCTGTCCTTCTCCTGCAGTGCCTTCCCTGGGCACTTGTGACTGGGTTGGTCACTCTCTGGAGCAGCTGGGCCTGAATGGAGAGTGGGGGGTGGAGGAGGCAGTATGGAGCCACTTCTCACACTGGCTGACTCTCTGCAGGGTCTCTGCAGAACAGTGGCTGCCTGCAAAAGAGCCCAGCCAGGGAGCTGGTAATAGCACACTCCCTTGACTCCCTGCTCAGCCCAGCTGCTGGGGACGTGGGCTGAGTGAGCTGGAAACATGCTGGTGGGAGTGGAAAGGGGGAATCGCAGCAGAAAAAGGACGAAGTCCATGCCCACCTAGGTAATGTTGTCAGGGAGGGTGGCAGGTTCCTGGGGAAGAGGCTGGGAGCAGGGTGTTGTAATGATACCTTTTTAGGTGCAAGGGCTTCATCTTCTTCATTCAATAGTATCTGGCTAAAGATGGGAATAGGAACCTGCTGTAGCAGACTGGCAATATCATGTAATATCCTGAACAGACCTTGTGGAATTAAAATAAATGTAACTAAATAACGTTAAAGATGATTGAATTAGGATTAGTATCTTTGGGGTATAGTTTATTAAAAACACAGTTGTGTATGTGCTTTTGTGGTATTTTACCTTCTCTCTCTCTCATAGGAAAGACGGGATGCTAATGAACTTCCTTCATTATCAATCTTTGAAGCTATCCCCCTGGAGACACATGCATATATAGTAGTTCAAATTCTTCAGAGATCAACATAAAAAGAAAAGGTTTTTTTGGTTAAGTAGTCTGAATTTAAACTAATTCAAGGCCTTCCTTCTGATCCAGCAAATGGGTAGGAAGTGTCCACAGAGGGCTTCAATCCTTAGAGAAGTATTGGAAGGGCTCAGCCTACTGAGGCATTATAAGATTGTGTGCTTGTTAAGAGCTTCAGCTCAGACTTATCACATGCCTAATGTGGGGTGCTGAAATACTTTTTTTGGCTGAAGCCCATGTTGGAATTGGGATGAACTCTGGTAAGCTTAGTAGTGTGGGTACAGGTTCTTTTTCTTTTCTCTCTCTAATGCTTTGTCCATTAAGAATAAAGGAGGCTTGCTTAGAAAGAACTGTGTGGTAACTTGCATATGTAGTGATCCCTCTACCAGTCTCTGAAGAGAAAGCAAGCAGATCTGTTTAGAAGATGGGGAAATACACACTGAAGGCAGGAAAGTGTTCAGCCTGAATATACACTGCTCATAAGAGAGCAAGACATGGGTCTCCACCAAAGAGACGTAACCACTGTTATACTAGACGCCTGAGGCTATGTACACACTACCATTTTTAACGCGCAATAATCCTCTTCCGCATTAATTCTCCCGTGGCTGTTGTTGCGCGAGATCGCGTACACACCATGCTTGCTCGAACGGAACAAAGCCCCCCCCCTTCTGATCGCAGTCCTCCAGTAAAGCAAAGGGGATTGTGGGTACCTATCCCAGAGTCCCCAGTATCATCTCCCGTGGTGCATTCCGCTACCGACGCTACCCAGCAGTTGCCAATAGCAACGAGCGCGAATTTCAAATTGAAGCAACCTTCTTTTCGGCACTGCCTTTTCTGAATCGCCATGGATTCAGCCGTGATCTTGAATGCTGCCTTCAGCATTGTGAACACAGCCCAGATTCTGTTGCGGTTTGCCTTTGGCTATGATTCAGAGCATGACACGGATGACTCGGTCTCGGATAATGACAGCAATGAAATCAAAACGGACATTCTGATCAGTTTTGCGGACCAGCAACACAGCCTGAACCGCCGTGTTTGGTCCCGGCAGACGAGCACAGACTGGTGGGAACGAATCGTCCTTCAGCTGTGGGATGATGATCAGTGGCAACAGAACTTTAGAATGCGGAAAGCCACATTTATGGAGCTATGCCAGGAGCTTGCCCCTGCCCTTCGATGCAAGGACACGAGGATGAGACCCGCCATGACCGTGGAGAAGCGTGTGGCTATCGCACTTTGGAAACTGGCGACTCCAGACTGCTACCGCTCGGTCGCAAACCAGTTTGGGGTTGGACGCTCGACCGTTGGAGTGGCACTGTCACAAGTATGCAGAGCCATCAACCGTATTCTGCTCAGGAGGATGGTGACCCCGGGAAACGTGAGGGAGATCATCGCAGGATTTAATGAGTTGGGCTTCCCGAACTGTGGGGGTGCAATAGATGGGACTCACATCCCTATTCTGGCTCCCGACCACCTTGCCTCTGAATACATAAATAGGAAAGGATACTTTTCGATGGTTCTACAGGCACTGGTGGACCACCGTGGTCGCTTTATGGACATTAATGCTGGCTGGTCTGGAAAGGTGCACGATGCACGCATCTTTAGAAACTCTGGACTATTCAGAAGGCTACATGCGGGCACCTTTTTTCCAGACGAGAAAATAATTGTGGACGGTGTAGAGATGCCAGTGGTGATACTTGGGGACCCCGCCTACCCACTGATGCCATGGCTCATGAAGCCGTACACCGGGAAGTTGGATCCTGACAAGGAGCGTTTCAATTACCGGTTAAGTAGATGTAGAATGGTTGTGGAGTGTGCCTTTGGCCGTTTAAAAGCGTGCTGGAGAGCGCTCTATGGCAGGCTAGATCTTCATGAGGACAAGATCCCAATAGTTATTTCTGCTTGCTGTGTTCTTCACAATATATGTGAAAGCCGGGGCGAGAGATTCAGGAACTCTTGGACCATTGAGGCACAACGTTTGGAAAATGCCTACCAGCAACCAGACACGAGGGGTATCCGGGGGGCGCAGCTAAGGGCAGTTCGCATAAGGGATGCGTTAAAAACCCATTTTAGTACTGTGGGTTAAAATTGTACCTTTGAATTTAATTAGTAACCATTTTCCATATTTTTCAACTATTAAAAAATAAGCTCTAAAACTTTTGGTTTTTTCCCATCTAATCATTCATTAAATCAAAAACCGTTAATGTTAAATTACTGAAACAAATAAAGTCTGATTAAGTTTAACAAGGTTTCAACTTTATTCAATTAACAGTTATCCAAACTCGGGTTTGAGGGGAGCAGGGACTAAAGGTGGGTATAGGTGCGGGACTCAACTACATACGTTGGGGGAGGGGTTCTGTTAACATTACACCATGGATGTCCATGGTGGTCTAAAAACTGTCTGGGGGGGGAATGTGGCATGGATGCACTGAAAGGCATATGAGGCTGATGATGGGGGGTGCGAGCCTGGAGCAGACCGACCATGCTCTTGAGGAGGTTGGTCTGCTCTTGCATGATGCCTATTAGGGCATCCTTCTGCTGCTCTCTCCTCGCACTGCTCTGTCTCCTGTCCTGCCTACACTGCCTCCTCCATTGCCTTGTCTCCCTCGCAGAAGCCTCACGGAACTGCATGAGCTCCTGGAAGACGTCTTCCTTGCTCCTGCGAGGCCTCCGCCTTATCCTCCTCAGACGCTCAGCTGCAGCTGTAGACTGTCCACCGAAGGTCATTCCTGTTCAGATATGAAAAATGTAGAATGCCGCTATTGTTCTCGCCACGGTCAGGAGCAAATAATGTTTTTCTCCCCACACATTCCTTCAATACACAAGTTGGGACCTATGGGGGGGCGGTAACAAATTTCCCAAAGCTTGGGACGGGTTGCTGAGGTAGTACAAGGGAGAGTTGACTATTGCCACTGCTAGTTCTGATCCCGTGCCCGAGATGGCTGAAATAGAGGCAGATCTCACACTGCTTAGAGTGCCTCTGCAAGCGAGAATGCATCTCCTTCATGTTGCTGACTTCAAGCCGGGACCTTACGCTGCAGGATTGTGCACAGCAATGGTACCCGCAGCAGTGCTTGCGAGGATGAAAGGAAGAGTGTCCCTGAATGGTGGAGGGCAAAGGAACGCTCTACCATGTAATTTCAAGAGAAGACTCTGGAAATATTTGGATAACGCGTTCAGTGACTTGAAAGGGAACGACTACTTGGAAATCGAGGCATACATTGATGACCTTTTTATGTAATGCTAGTAACACCTTTACACATCTGTAAGGTACAGAACTGAAGACACAGAAAACGAAAACCCCTTGCATAAAAACCATGTATACGCTGAGCTGTAGCAGCTAGAATAGAGAACACTGCGAACGGGACTTACCAGAGCTGCCTTCTGATGATTCCTGGGTAGGCGTGGAGAAGGAATCAGTGGAGCTTGTTTCTGGCTGGGTGGAAAATAACTCCTGGCTCCCCGGGTCGGTGGCTCCGTTCTCTCCGTCCTCGTAGTCTTCATCCTCTGATTCCTCGTCCACAATTGCCTCGTCGCCTTCTGCTGCCTTCTCTGTTTGGGGTGCAGTCTCCGAAGTGTCTACCGTGCAGTTCGGGGTGGTTGTGGGATCGCCGCCCAGGATCGCCTCCAGCTCCTTATAATACCTGCACGTTGCTGGCGCGGAGCCAGAGCGCCGGTTAGCCTCTCTGGCTCTGTGAAATGTTATCCGAAGCTCCTTCACCTTTGCCCGGCACTGCAGGGCGTCTCGCTCGTACCCCTTTTCGGTCATGGCTTTTGAAATTTGACCGAAAATGTCAAAATTCCTCCGGCTGCCCCGTAACTGTGACTGCATGGCGGACTCTCCCCAGATGCCTATCAAGTCCATCACCTCTGCTGCTGTCCAGGCTGGAGCTCGTTTGCTGCGGCGCGACGACATTGCAAGCGAAGCACACAGAGGCAGCAGCACTGAACAGCGAGGCAGAAGGTAGAGTGGTGAATTCAAAAATTCGCGGGACAGAAGAGGAGGTCGGGAAAAATGACGTCACGACGATAGAGTACAGGCAGAAGTGCAGAAGGGAGGGAATTTGAATTGTGGGCCATTTCCGGAATTTTCACATTGCGCGAGAAGCGTACACACACGGGCCATCGCGCAACAACTATTCCTCGTTAGCAGCAACCACGCTCATTTAGGTGGTTTACATTTTGCGCAAAAAGAAGGGACTTAACGCGGAATAACTGTAAGTTGTGTGTGTACGCTCTGTTTGTTATCGCGCGATAAAGGGCTTTATCGCGCAATAACTTTGTAGTGTGTACAAGGCCTGAGATTGCCTGCCTTGGGTGGACTACTGAGTAGAGATTCAGTTGCCCTGAATTGCAATTCCTTTCTTCATTTAGTTTTCTGTGATGTGTATTCATGATGTGTATTCATAGTACTCAGCAGTGCTTGCTTTCATGTTCCACTTTACTCTGAAATAACCAATGGAAACATCCCTCTGTTTTCTTTTGCTTTCTTCCACCACCATTCTTCCCTAGAACCACAGCCACTAAAATCCATGTAGTTGCCCTTGTTCCAGCATTCCTTTCAGGGTGAGGTGATAACGAATTAGGCATAAAAAACCCATCCAAAAGTAAAGATGTATCCGTGGATTGGATTTAGATTCTGCAGAAAGTGATTAAATCTTTTAGAAAAGATTAGTGGGAATAGCCAATTAAGAAAATGGTCACCATGCTGGATATTGCGGGTTTGGTAAGGGCTCCATCTGAAATATAACTTTTTGCTAAGAAGGTTTATCTGTCTCTGTTCTGCAACTCTTATAGCATGACTGTGGAAATTTTTAGTCTGAAATATGTAGAAGTTTTGAGAAAAATCTAGGCAATTGAAAGGCCTCTGTGAATAGAAACTTTTAAATTATTACAATGTACTCTGCTGATACATAAGGCTGTCAGAGGCAGCGTGTTGTTTGGTGATTCATTTGAGAAAATTGATCAAGCCAGTAAGCATAGGTTCTCAATAAGTTGCAACTTCCTTGAAAGGGATGGACAGTCTGTCACTTCAGAGTGTTAACATTCAGTAATAAATGACTTACTGACTTGTTTGTTCTCTGGGATTGATTCTCCAATTTTTAGAATTAGATGTTAATCTCAAGACCCTTCCCAGAACAGTCAGATTTGATTTCAGATGTCTTTCTAATCTGAAAAGAGGCTATGCAAAAATGGCATGACATTCAATGTATCCTCCTCCAAGGGTGTATTCAGAATTGATGTGCTTACATAATGGCAACATTTGTATTGTTTTTCTCTTCTGGTAGCAGTGCCGAGTGACAATGTTTGAGGAAGAGTAAATTAATTCTGTTCCTGTACATGAACAGAATTGTTTCCAAGTCCACTGAATACAATGGCAATACACAGGTGTTATTACAGGGCACATATTGTACTTGTGTAAATAAATATCCAATTTGTCCTGTAGAAACTTTTGCTATTGGTGGAAGAGTAGGATGGGGAGGAAGGGTTGTCTAATGCAGTTGTTCCCAACCTTTTCTCTGACGCAGCACACCTCAAGCTCCAAGGACCTCTTCTCCCCATCCCCATCAGATAGCTGCAGGAGGAAATGGCAGAGGAGCCAACCCATTGTTCACACAGGAGGGAAGAGAACTCTGGTTCCCCTCCCCTGGAGGAGGTGTAGCAGTGAGGCAGATAGCCAATCAGAAGGTGGTTCATCTCCCTTCTCTTCCCCCCCCCCCCCCCCGCCCCTTTTATACTCACATGTACTTTTTAAAAAAAAATTCCACTGCATACCTGTTTGGGCCAGGTATTGAACTGAGAAGTTGGGTTTAATTTCTGGCTTGGGTAAAGACTGTCTTTGTTTGACGTTCCCCCTCCTGCTGCATTCCCCCTCCCCCCCCAGTTCTCTACTCCAGGGCTCTGACTTTCCTTGCTTTGCTGTGTGAACCCCCCCACTCCTGGGTCAGTTCATGCCAGCCTTCAGCATGTACTCAGTCTCTCAGGCAGGGGATGGACATCTGGTGAGCACCCTAGCCCCTGGTGCAACTCCATGAACTTAAGTCTTGCAAGGTTTGGTGCATGCCCACTGGGCCTGGCAATCTCATTTCTACCAATCCATCAATTTAACAAAGAAATTGATATGCATTCGCTTTTGATCTCTGTCAGACTTTCACACTTGCACGTCCAGCATTTCACTGTTTTAGATAAAACAGAAGCTGCCTCGTCCCCCCTCCCAGAGGGAGAGCCATGCGCACCTGGCCCGACAGCGGTGTAAACTTCACAGCCGCTGTAAATGGAGCAGAGACGCTGGTGCTGCTGGGTGACCCAGTGGCCATGGCGGTGAAATTCAGGCTGCTGCCAGGGGCTAAGGTGGGCAGGCTACGCCCCTAAAGCCATGTGAGATACATTTGGAGACATATTTCATATCTGTACATAGACATGATGGTGCAGGAAACATGCTATCGTAACAGCAATGTAGAGCATGCCATGAGCATTCCTTAAACACAGTACATGACATAGTTTGCATTATACTAAACACAGTTACATTGTCAGGGTGAACAGGAAAGATCCACAGATCACATTACAGGGGTGTGTGTGCAGCATGTCACACTTTGGAACCTAGTGGCCAGTGGGGTCACGTGTATGTGCCAGGTTACAATGTCCTGCCAGCCACCTTTCCTCTCAGTTCCTTCTTACCACCCACGACAGTGTTGGAATGTTCTGTTACTGCTGCAAGCTCTTGCAATCCAGTAGTTTTTCTTAGTTACATTAGTATACTTAGTTTGCTAAGCATTAGTTTTCTTAGACATATTGTAGAATGCTGATTCACAGTCTTCCACTTGGAGATAGAGCCCTGTGTGAATACAAATATGTGGATCCGCATCTGTAAGAAATGGTTCGCAGATATCTTGTTGTAGCCGCAGTTGCGGATATAATGTGGATATCCGCAGATATCCATGTATTTCATTTGAAGAAGAAAGAACGATTTCTGACCTTCATAACTGTTCTTCAATATGTGTTGCTCATGTCCATTCTACAACCCACCCTCTTTCCCTCTGTTGGAATTCTGGCAAGAGGGAACTGAGAAGGAGAGGGGCAGGTTGTGCTCTATATAGCAGAGCATATGCATGTAACCCCAGAGCGTGTTGCAGGTGGCCCTGCTGATAAAATTAGGGGGAAAAAATCTCTGGTATCAGTGCATATGGCACACATCCACATAATATGGAATGTACATGAGCAACATATCTTGAAGAACAATAGTTACGAAGTTCAGTATTCGTTCTTTTTGTTTTAACATTACGAAAATGTTTCAGGTTTTTTTGTTTGGTAGACACTTTGAACTTTATACACATTCTCCAACATTCGGGGTTAACTGAAGCTGCAGTTTTTGGCAAATAAGCAATTTGCTGAAAAATTTTACCCAGTTCTATGTCAAAGTGCAACTCTAATTGACTTCAGACTGCAACCTTAATAGGAAGTATGTATTGCCTTCCTGGTTGAAGCATTTAAGTTGTTTTGACTTGTTGAAGGTAGCTTAGGTTGCAAGGTAGTATGGACTATTAGTTTACCATTTCTTTTGTTTGAGTGTATATTCCTATAGTAAGAATGTTAGGGAGGCCCTGGATTTGTCCTTTTTCAACATAAATGAGCATTTTAAGTTTTTTTTCTTTTTAATAAAATCATGATTTTTATGTCCTGTGTTTTACTGTAACTAGCTGTCACTGACAAATAGGGACAACTTTAATTTGTTGATATTAATGATGAATTGATTTATTTTCAGATCTCCATAGAGAATGATTACCTTGGCCCCAGGAGAATTGAGAGTCTACAAAAGGAAGATGCAGATTGGGAACGGAAAGCCCACATGGCTGTCCTTTCTATTCAAGATCTTACTGTTAAGTACTTTGAAATAACAGCCAAAGCACAGAAAGGTAACCATTGCCCACTGTCTTGTACTTTTCACATAAAATTTATTTGAAATCTAAGTTGTTTTAATAGTTCCTGTTTTTAAGAAAGGGAAAAAGTGATCTGGGAAACTACTGGTCTCTTTGACCTCAATTATATGCAAAGTCTTAAAACAAATATTGAAAAAGAAAGTAGTTAAGATCATAGAAGTTAACAGTAGTTGGAGTAAAATATGTGATGGTTTTATGAAAGATAGATTATGCCAGACCAACCTGATCTCCTTTGAGAAGATGACTGATTTATTTTTTTTTCTTTTTGACAAAGGAAATGTAGTAAATCTAATTTACCTGGATTTCAGTAAGGCATTTGATACAGTTCCATGTGGGAAATGATTAGTGAAATTGGAGAAGATGAGGATTAGTATCAAAATTGAAATGTGGATTAGGAATTGATTAAAGGAGAAACTACAGTGGGTCAGACTGAAAGGTGAACTCAGGCTGGAGGGAGGTTACTAGTGGAGTTCCTCAGGGATCAGTCTTGTGGCCAATCTTATCTAACCTTTTTATTGCTAACCTTGGCACAAAAAGTGGGAGTGCTAATAAAATTTGTAGATGACACAAAGTTTGGAGGTATTGCCAGTATGGATAAGGACTGGAATATCATACAAGAAGATCTGGATGACCTTGTAAAAGGTAGTAATAGAAATGGGGTGAAATTTAGTAGGACAGGAGAATGCAAGGTAATCGTTAGAGGATAACAAGAAGAATTTTTGCTGTATACCAGAGACATATCAGTTGGAAGGGGCAGAGGAGGAGAAAGACCAGACTGTTAGTTAATCATAGGTTGACTGTGAGCCATCAATGTGATGTGGCCTTGAAAAAGGCTAATATAGTCCTAAGATGCATCAGACAAAGTATTTCAGTAGAGACAGGGAAGTGTTAGTACCTTTTATACAAGGCATTGGGGAGACTTCATCTGGAAAGATGAATTCAAACTGGAACTGATGTAGAGAAGGGCTACTAGAATGGTCCAAGGAATGGAAAACTTTCCTTAAGAGAGGAGACTCAAAGAGCCAGGCTTGTTTAGCCTAACTAAAAGAAGGCTGAGAGGAGATATTATTCCTCTCTGTAAACACATTAGAGGGATAAATACTGGGGTGGAAGAGGAGTTACTTAAGCACCTATGTGGACACAAGAACAAATGGATAGAAACTGGCCATCGGCAAGTTTAGGTTTGAAGTTAGATGAAGAGATCTAAACTTCAGAGGAATGAAGTTCTGCATCAGCTTTCCAAGGGGAGAAGTGGAGACAAAAAACCTAACTGGCTTCAAGACTGAGCTTGATAAGTTTATGGAGGGGATGTTTTGATGAGACTGCCTACAATGGCATATAGCAAATCTGCATCTGCTAGCTGCAGATATTGTCAATGACCAGTAAAGGGACACTAGATGGGGAGGGTTGAATTACTAAAGACACTTCTTTCCCAGATGCCTGGCTGACATGCTCAGGGTTTAACTCTGGGTTGTCCAACCCACAGCCCATGGGTCAGAGTTCAGCCTGCCAGAGGCTGCTATCTGGTCTGCTGGGCTGGCCCAGCCCTAACCTCGATCTTTGTGCCAGCCGGGGTCAGCTGCAGCCCCACCCCCACCCCACCCCCAGCTGTCTGGAGCCAAGGAGCAGCGCCTCTCTTCTCCAGCCGCTGTGCCAGCTAGGAGCAACAGCAGCCTCTCCTTTCCCAGCTAACCAGCTGAAGCTGAGAAGCAACCCCTCACTTCCAGCCCCATGTACCAGGCTGCACTGTATCAGGACTCAACAGAGGCAAGCATGGGACCAGCCACTTCTTGCTGGGAGGGGACACTGCTGTGTATGCAGCATATGTAAGTTAACCCCCCTACCTCTTCCACCTGAGGTTCCACTCTTGCTGGCTGAGCCTGGCCAGAATGCAGGCCAGCCCAGGACCCTCAGAGCCTGCACCTAGCAGCTTTCCTGTGAGAGCCCAGCTGGGGGAAGCAGCCTCCCCTCCCCAGCCAGACTAGCTGCCAGGAGTAGGGGCCAAGCAAACTTGAAACACCTCCTCCCCCCCCCCCCCATCAGTTGTGATAGTTTCTGGTTGGGAAGCAAATGGGGGTGGGGGGCAGAGGAAGCTGCCTTTCCCAGCCAAGCCTCCTCAGGCAGTTGCTGTATTGCAGAGCAACATCTGGGAGGAACCAGAGTTGGAAGCTGTTCTCTGCCCAGCTGCCAGGGAGAGCGGCCAAATGTGCCAGGGGATGCAGTGGGAGAAGCACAGAACAACTTCCCCCTGCCACTAAGTGGGGTGAGCACAGTTGCCATGAGCCAGGGTAGGGGGGAGGGAATGTAGTGAGTTTTATGTTCTTCCCCCGCTGGCATCCATGGGCAAAAATGAAAGTTGGCAGCTGTAGCCATCCTCCTCCCCTACAGTCCCATGCTGGCCATGTGCAACAGTTGCACCCCCTCCCCCCCATTCAAAATTTGGTCACTGATCCCAAATGAGAAAAATATTGCAATATGGCCCCTCAAGATGAAAGGATCCACCCTTGGTCTAACAGATCACCATTTATGAGGTTGGGAAGGAATTTTCCCCAAGGTCAGATTGGCAGAGATCCCTTGGGGGCTTTCACCGTCCCCTGCAGCATGGAGCACAGGTCACTTGTGTGTTTAAACTAGTGTAAATGGTGAATTCTGTATAATTAGAAGTTTTTAATTCATGATTTGAGGACTTCAATAACTCAGCCAGAGACTGGGGGTCTGTCACAGGAGTGGGTGGGTGAGGTTTTGTGGCCTGCAATGCAGGAAGTCAGACTGGATTATCATGATAGTCCCCTCTGACCTTAAGGTCTATGAGTCTGTGTTGGGTGCTTTTCTTTTCCCCTAGGAAACTGGAGCTTTTGTACTTTTTTTCCTCTTTCTTTCGTCGTCCTCCTGCCTGTCCATCTCTCTGACACACACTCTTTAATCAGTCCTGCTTCCAAAACATCCACAATAGCAGGCATTTGTGGTTCTGCGGTTGTACTTTCTGTGGTTAGGCATCCTGCATGCAGACTAGAATCTCTGCTGCATTTTCTTCTTTTTCTGGCAGGTGGTAAACATAATATTAATTATATTCTCATATTATATATTGTGGCCACGCGGGCACCAAGAGGCTATCTTGCGCCTGGTTTGGCACCCGCTCGGCGCACGCGTGGTGCAACCCCCCTCAGTTCCTTCTCAACTGCTCACGGTCTCGGACGGAGCTTCACTTCTCTCCTCAGCTTGTTGATCTGTAAACCACAGTGTTATAGCTTTTGTTTCTTCTTTCGTTTTCCTCTTTTCTTCAGTATTCTCTTTATATTTCCCCTTTGTTCTTCTTCCCATTTAAAAAAAAAAAAAAAAAAAAAAAAAAAAAGCCCTCCTTTTTCAGAGGAGCCATGCTGGGCTCTCCCAGCTTTAAGCACTGTGAAAACTTCTGCAATGCCAGCACCGGACGGGCACAGCGCTTGCATTAAATGCCTCGGAGAAGGATATATTTCTCAGAAATGCCTTCATTGTGAAAATCTCAGCTCCAGAGCCAGGCGAGATAGAGACCTCCACCTGAAACTCCTTCTTTTGGAGCACTCACTCAGACCAGCGTCAGATCCTGGTCAATCACAAACAACTCCTCGATCATGACGCCTATCTCCACCGCAGGCATCCTCCAAGAGAACACGCTCGACTTCCCCATCTCTTCAATATCGCTGTACCAAAGAGGCAAGAGGTTCCTCAGGTATGATACTGGAAAAGTCCCACAAGCGGTCTAACTCTACCACTTCAGACCATAGGGACAAAAAGAACTATTCTTCGAAACCAGCAAACATTCAATAGCCTTTCCGTTATTGGTGCTGACAGATCATCCAGTGCCTCCAACTCCTTCAGGGCCGACAACAATGGTCCAAGCACTGACCACAAGGCTCCCAGAAACCACGGCGCCTACCACAACCATCACGGCACCAAAGGCCACATTGGTGCCGAGTGACACAACCTTGGTGCTGCAACTACCAGCACCGGTGCCGATGTCACAAGACTCTCCCGCACTGTGTTCCCCCAGACAATCGGTGCCTAGGAAACACTCACAAAAAACAAAGTATAATACCCTTGAGCAAACTCACGAAGCCAAGTCTCCATTATCCCAATACTGTGACTTACAGGGCTCTCCTGAACCACCATCTCAGGCAGGCACACTTTCTCCAATCCAGTACTTAAGTGATGAGGAGCTCCAGCATCATGATCAGAGATTTTCACCTCAACCACCATCACCCACACCATGGAATTACAAGCCTCATCTCTCTAACTTTCCACCCTACCCATGGTACCCACTCCCATGGTATCCACAGCCTCCAACATACACATCCAGTTGGCCATGTTGGGACCCCTGGTCTCGCTATTCAGTCCCATCATCAAGACCATCCACGTTGAGAGCATATCGATCACCAAATAGACCTATAATGGAACCGGAACAGGCCACGGAGGAACCTCTTGAGGGTAGGGATAATCCAGAACCTACCTCTCCACTTCACGAGACTTCATCATCACCAGACGAGGCAATTATCCCTTCTCCACCCACTACAGGTGACGATTTTCAGCAATTTCAAGATTTATTCTGTCATATGGTAGATTCCTTGGAAATCCCTATGCAAACTATTCGAGTCCCAACACAAAATCCTTAGGATCCTTTAGCCCAAGTCATCAACAAGGATCGCGCTCCCTATGGATGGTGCCCTTACTGACCCTGCCGATGAAATCTGGCAAACCCCTGCAACCATTGCCCCTACTTGCCGCAGAGCAGACAAAAAATATTATGTCCATAACAAGGACTCCGAATATCTTTTTAATCACCCACCACCTAATTCCCTTGTCGTGGAAGCTGCCAATCAAAGACACAGGCAGCAATATAATAGATCCACTCCCTGTGTTGCTAACTATACTGCTCTGTTGGCAAATTACGACCACAAGAATTACTTGAAGTTGGCGGACTTTATTGAACATATTCCAGAGAATAAAAAACAATAATTTCATGCTATAATCAACAAAGGTCAGTTAATATCAAGAACACCCTTGCAAGCGGGTAGTGATGCGCAGATCGTCCTGGCTACATTCCGCAGATCTCTCCAGACAGCTGCAGGCGGCAATTGAGGACCTGCCGTTTGATAAGAAAAAGTTTTTCTTGGAAAAAACGGATGACCTTATGCACACATCCAAGGACTGCAGGGCAACACTATGTACGTTTGGAATATATACACTGGTAACAAGATACAGATCCTACAGATATCAACCCTATAATTCCAGATACTATTTCCAATCCCAATCCAGGTCCAACTACAGATGACAAGACAACCACAGCGTGCCAGACAACGCATGCCACGCAGAAGACAGACCCCCAACCAAAACTCAGCCTCTCAGCAACCACCCCCAAAATCACAATTTTGAGACTACAGTTGGGGGCCAAAAAGACCATACCGAAGTTTCTGAGCTGACTCTTCCCATCTCCTACATGAATCGTCTCCTACATTTCTGATTTGTGGGTAATGATAACCACCGACAGATGGGTTCTTGATACCATTAGAATTGGATATACCATCCCTTTTATTTTGAAACCTCAACCCCATTACCCTTCCCTGTCTCTGTTCTGGGGCACCACTCATGAACAAATGCTGCATCAGGAGATTACTAACCTTCTTCTGATTGGGGCAATAGAGGCAGTCCTAGAAGAGCATCAGAGTAGTGGGTTCTATTCACCCTATTTTCTCATAAAAAAGAAGTCAGGTGGTTGCAGTGGTTAAAGTATAATTTGATGGGCCCCGGAACCCTCCTAATCTCCAGGCCCCCTTCATGCATGTTCGGGCCCCAGCCCAGATAGGCATTTGCAACCACTTCTCAGTACCACATGCATTGGTTATCGCTCCATAAAAATATTTATAATTTTATATGGCATTTATGTCTAAAGCAATTATTGTCACAAACTAGCAAACACTGCATAACACAAGACCATCAGATCACCCCCTCCCCTGCCTCATTAACTCAAGTATGATGATGAAAGCTCATGCAGTAAATACATTTTTTAGTCTTTAAAAGTGCCACAGGACTCCATGTTTGTTTTGCTGAACTAGACTAACATGGCTCCCCCTTTGGAACTTATCTACCATATGGTTTCCACTGGTCTTATCCCTGGTGGGAACTTTCCTAAAAAATGCTAACATACACAAGGCTATAATGAAGACTTCACCAGTATATGACTTCTGTAGCATTGCCAATAGCTTGGGTGCTGGTTGAAGTAATTGGAAATATGTTACTTAAACATAGATAGAAAAGGGAAGACGGCATTAAAATCCCACAATTTGTGATTGATAAAATCAGGCCTCACTTTTCCATAGCACCTTCTATCTGAAAAGCTGAAGTCACTTTATAAGGGATAATGAACCAAGCTTTGCACCACCTCCTAAAGCAGTGGTTCTCAAACCTTTTCACATTGGCAATCCCTTTCACACATCCATCCTCCAAGTGTGTTCCCCTGCCAAATTAAAAATACATTTTTTTCTAGGCAACACTATTTTAAATGCTAAATTTATAACCAAACCTTCTGCCTAAAATGAATTTATCTTTTCTCACCACTTTGAACTTAAGACTAAACCACATTTTTATGGAATTATTTTTAGATGCAAAGAAGTTATTTTTTAAATTGCTATTGTTTAATACTGGTGGGCACAAAGAATTTGTATCAATACCGCTTTTCAGAGCAAATTTAGCGCCCCATTGCCTCCCTTGCTTCTGCAGTGCTACTGGCAGCTCTGGGTGGCTCACAATCCCCATATAATAACCTTGTGACCCCCTAAGAGGTTGCAACTCCCATTTGAGAGCCTTTGTCTTAAAGAGACACACTAACCTCATTTTACAGATTGGGAAACTGAGACACAGAGTTGTGAAGCGACTTCGCCCAAAGTCCCACAGCAGTTTCGTGGCAAAGCTAGGACTAAGACCCAGAACTCAAGACTCTCATGCTTTAACCACTGAACAATACCAGCCCCTAATATAACCCCACACCCGGCAAACCATCTTTGCACAGAGATGAATGCATTTTTCATTAGGATCTTAAGGAGTATTAAACCATTCACTAGTAAAAACTATTTGGACCGTAACCCTGTAGACAATTTCCCTTTGACCACAGTAACACCACATGTGCAGTGTATCGGAAAGTTTTTAGCAAACACACCATGGATGCCACCAATGTTCCCTCTAAGCTGATGATGCAGCTGAGCAAGTTATGGTATTTGCTGAGCAGCAATTTGTGTGGCATGGTGCTGCATGGGCAACAGTTTTTTGGCACCGGAAGCATCAGCATGCCTAAGTACCTCAATTCAAAAGGAATGCATAGATGTGTGTTCATTTGAACTTTAATAAAAATGTTAAACTGAAATACTGAAGTTTTATTAATTTACTAAATAAATGTAAGACGATGACACGTGCTGTCACGCCTGTCTAGCCTCTACCATCATCTACACCTCACAGTTTTTGTTGCCTGTCTTTGTCACATTTCCAGCCTACATATACAGAGTTAAGGTCAACCTCATGATAGAAGGTTCAGAAATTCTATTAGCAAACATCCATAAAGCTTTAAATACACAAATGGTGATTTTCAAAGGCTTATACCGTGACCATATCTGGGTGTGTTTTCATGGGGACCTTTCTGTCCCCAGAACTATCACTATCAGTTTTACCATGGAGGCACTGGAGTTCTTCAAGGAAAAGACATTTTACATTAGCAAAACTAGCTATTTTTCACAAAGCTCGCTCTTGGAAAGGGCTGAGCCACTTTTATTGAAACTTAAAAATTGAGCTTGAGGCAGAGAGTGAGCAGCCTACATGAGAATGTTAATTCTAATAAACAACTAAGAATAGTGGGCTTCTAAAATATTAGGGAGTCAGGTGTTATTCTTCCTATAGAGAATACATGATACAGTAGTATAAGTATTCTATCATCATGAGTCTGAGGAAGTAGTTCATGAGTGACAAAAGGAGTTATGCAGGTCATCCTCAACTTATGCCAACTACAATCCATCATATATTCTGTATATGATACTTACATTACATGAAAAAAGTTATTGTAGGAATGTTTTAGAGACTTAAAAAACATTGATTGCAAATATTTTTCAAACTCTCACTATAACAGCAGGTGTATTAGTGACCATGAGTTCAGTGTTCCTTGGGTCAGAGGAAGACACAAAACCCTCAAAGTTGCATGAGACAGCTTGTCCATGCATATCAAAGTCAGATCCATTGTTCTGGGCCCCTCCAAGAGTAGAAGTGAGCATTGGATCCCACAGAAAGGTGGAAAGCTCTGCAAGGCTACAACATTTTGGATCATTAATGTGTTATGTTCGTTCCCCTGCTCCAGGCCTGAACATAGCTTGAGGGGGAAAACAAGCACATTTTTTTTCCCAAGTTGATTTTATATTACATATTACAATTCAGTGGGGAAAGAGTTGGGTTGCTTGGGGCCTCATATTTGATTAAGGGGAAGGGAAGGAAACTGAGCAGGATTCCCACTGGGATGTGCTTCACTGAATTATTTTTTGGCTATGTCTACACTACAAACAGATACGAGTGCAAAACAAATTGCTTGCGCCCCACCAGCTCTTTCCTCACAAATGAAGCACAGCCTCAAATCCACATCACCCCAACCTTGTCCACTAGTGCCCACATCAGACCCCTCTTTCCCCATGTCCTCCTGAGCCCCCATGCACATTCCCTAAGCTCTCTACCCCCAAACCCCCACTCCAGCCTTCCTAACTCCCTGGCTTCCCCCATCTTCACTCCACCCCCCCTTCAGCCCCCAAATGCCCTCCACACTTCCCCAGGCCCCTCCATCCCTAGCCCCCACTCCAGTCTCCCAACCTCCTCCATCCCTCCCAGCCCCCCACCTAGTCCCCCTCCAGCCATCCATAATCCCCTCCACCCCTCCCCAGCCCCCACCAGCCCCTACCCACTCTCCTCATCCCCATGCCCCTTTTACCCCTCTCCAGTCCCCCCCCACCACTACCCAGCCCCCACCCAGTCTCCTTGTCCCCCATACCCCCTCCACCACTCACCAGGCTGCTAACTCCATCCATCCCTCCTCAGTCCCCCCACCCAGTCCCCACTCCAGCTGTCCATAGTCCCCTCCACCATTACCCAGCCCCCACCCACTCTCCTTGTCCCAATGCCCCCTTTACCCCTCCCCACCACTACCCAGCCCCCACCCAGTCTCCTTGTCCCTATGAACCCTCCACCTCTCCCCAGGCTTCTAACTCCATCCATCCCTCCCCAGTCCCCCCATCCTGACCCCCTGCTTGACCGACTCGTGAGTCCAGACCCCTCCATACCCAGCCCTGGTCTCCGCGTTCCCCCCTTACCTTAACCCCTGATAGAAAGGCCTGGGGCCGGCCTGCGGCGGCGGAGCATGTCAGCCGGCAGAGGGGCAGGATCAGGCCATGCTGCCGCCTGCCACGCTCCGCTCCCGCCGCCGCAGGCCGGCCCCTCGGGCCTGATCCCGCCCCTCTGCTCCCGCCACCGCGCGCCACCACCACAGGCAGGCAGTGTGGCCGGATCAGGCCTGCGGCCCCTTCCTGGCTTCTCTGCCCCCCGCAGCCCCTTTCCCAGCTCCACTGCCCACCGCCCAGACCTCCACTCCCCCCAGCCCCTTCCCAGCCCCCTTACCTGGCAGGAGGCTCGGAGCTGCAGGGACAGCCAGCAGAGCTGCTTCTGGGCCAGGCCACTCCCGCTGTGAGCACGCTCTGTCTGAGCATGCTCAGGGTGGGAAATTTGAATCTGCCCAGCTTGGCCGCAGCAGGGGTCTGCGGCTTTACTGGGGGGGCCCCTGGGCAGAACGCAGCGTTCCACCTGGGTTTCTATTTTTAGTGGCCCCGGAATGCTGGCCCCTAAAAATTGGGGGCCCTGGAATGCCGTTCCCGTGCGTTCCCCCTTACTTTAACCTCTGGGTGGTTGGTGTCCAATTCTTGAGCTAAGGAGATTGAATAGATGCGTAAGATCTCAAAAATTTCAAAATGGTTACACTATCTTCTATTATTCCAGCTCTAGAATACAGTGATTGGTTTGCAGCCCTCAACTTGCAAGATGCATACTTTCATATCGCCATACATCCTGCTCACAGGAAATACCTTAGATTCATTGTGAACAATAACCATTACCAGTGTGCAGTTTTACGTTTTGGTCTCTCCACAGCTCCCAAAGTGTTCTCGAAGACACTAGTAGTAGTCACAGCCTATCTTCACAGACAGGGGGTGACAATGTTCCCATATTTAGATGACTGCCTCATCAAGGCTCGCACATATCAAGATGCATTGTGAGACCTCAATCTCACCATGTTGACATTTCAAAACTTAGGTCTGGTAATAAATTACAAGAATTCTATGTTGCAGCCCACACAAATGACAGAATTCATAGGAGCATGCCTAGACTCTCTAATAGCAAGGGCTTACCTCCCAGATTCCAGACTCAACACAATCACAGATCTTACATCCCTGGCATTAAATGCTCTTACAATCATTGTACGCACCTGTCTCCAACTACTTGGCTACATGGCTGCAACCACTGCCGTTGTCTCAAACGCAAGACTACATACACGACCCTTACAAGTTGGCCTGGCCAGGGTTTACAAACCTCGGTACCATTCCATGCACAAAATAACCTCACTACCAGGAGACATAAAAAGCTCCATGCTATGGTGGACAAATTTGCTCAACCTTACAGAGGGCGTACCCTTCACCCAGCAGCATCCCTTGATCTCCATGTCAACTGATGCCTTCCTCACAGGTTGGGGCGCTCAACTAAATCAACAGACTGCACAGGGCAGATGATCCATGCAAAAAGCCCTTTTGCACATAAACGTACTGGAACTCCATGCAGTCAGATATGCATGCCTCCACTTGAAACATATTCTGAAGGGCCATCATGTCAAGGTCATTACAGACAACTTAGCATGCATATCGGGAACTTAGTGCACGGAAGCCATGCAACTATGGCACTGGTGCCTGAGGAACAATATCACCATCTCAACCTCACATTTACCGGGCATTTACAATACAACTGCCAACCTCCTCAGCAGGTCCTTTACGGACAATCATGAATGGGAAATGCACCCACAGATTATATACAACATCTTTCAGCGGTGGGGATTTCCCACCGTAGATCTATTTGCCACATACAAAAACACCAAGTACCCAAATTTCTGCGCCGGGGTGGCACAGGGCTGGACTCCCTAGGCGACACATTCCTCCTGAGATGGGACAGGGAACTCCTTTACGTCTTTTCACCAATTCCACTGATCCAACGAACACTCAAAATTCGATAGGAATCAGCGAGAGTCATATTGATAGCCCCAGCTTGGCCGAGCCAGCCGTGGTATACGTACATCATGGAAATGTCTGTAGAAAAATCTCTCTCACTTCCCAGAAAGAAAGACATCCTGTCTCAGAGCAGAGGCTGAATAGTTCACCTAGATCCAAAGAGGTTACACCTGATTGCCTGGTGCTTTCTTGGTTCCAACAGAAGGAATCACAGTGCTCAGAAGCAGTAAAACATGTCCTTTTAAATAGCTGAAAAACTTCTATCCTCAAAACTTATCTTCAAAAATGGTCCAGATTCTGGAGCTGGTGTAATGAACACAACACCGCTCCATCCTCCGCGACTATTCCACTGGTCCTAGAATACCTGTTGGAAATAAAACAAACAGGCTTAGCCATTAGCTCCATTAAAGTCCATCTCACTGCCATCGCAGACTTTCATAACACACACTCAATCTTCTCACATCCGACTAGCAAGAGATTTATGCTGGGCATACAAAACCTATACCCGGAGATACGCCCACCTAGTCCTATCTGGGACCTCCGTCTAGTGCTAAAATCTCTAAGCAAACCTCCAGTTGAGCCACTTGCAACTTGCTCCTTCAACCACCTATCCATGAAGGTTGCATTTTTAGTGGCTATCATATCGGCAAGGCTTGTCAGTGAGCTGGCTGCCCTGATGACCATACCTCCATATTCCATAAGGACAAAGTAATGCTTAAACCTCACCCTAGATTCATTCCCAAGGCATCCTCCACCTTCCATATCAATCAGACCCTTCACTTACCTGTTTTCATGCCGATATCTTACTCCACGCCGCACGAGGCTCTCCAACATGCCCTCAATGTCCGACGGACTCTAGCCTTCTATCTGGAAAGAACAAAGACATTCAGAATAACCAATAGGTTATTCGTCTCCACTGTGCCAAGATCCAGGGGAGAAGCCATATCAAACCAGCATCTCTCCAAATGGATCTCAGATTGTATTCACCTCTGTTACACCCTTACGGGGACATCTCCGCCACAGCATGTTACTGCACACTCCACAAGAGTGGTCTCCACCACAACTGCCTTCCTACATAATGTCCCTCTCGCAGATATCTGCAAAGCTGCAATCTGGGTTCGTCACACACTTTTATAAAGCATTATGCTATTGACCGAGCATCATGTTCCAATGCAGCTATTGGACTCTCTGTGCTGTGATTCCGAAGCAGATGTGATTCCGAAGCTCCATCCTAATTGCTGTACTGCTTTGGAGTCCCCCAAGGTGGAGCACCCACAGGGACACTCCTCGAAGTAGAAAGGAAAGTTACCCACCTTGTGCGGTAATTGGAGTTCTTCGAGATGGATGTCCCTGTGGATGCACCACCACCCACCTTCCTCCCCTCTCTACCTTCGGAGCATGTCTTTTTTTCTTTGCTTCTGGCTGGAGAAGGAACTGAGGGGGGTCATGCCGCGCGTGCATGCCAAGAGGGCACCAAACCAGGCGTGAGAGAGCCTCTTGGCGCCCATGCAGCCACAACGAACACTGCTAGAAAGTTCTCCGATCCGGACGCTGGGCGCGCCAAGATCCCAACATGGAGCACCCAAAGGGACATCCATCTCGAAGAACTCCAGTTACCGCACAAGGTGGGTAACCTTCCTTTCTCTCACCAACAGAAGGCGGTCCATTAAAAGATTACTTTACCCACCTTGTCTCTAATATTCTGGGACTGACCTAGCTGCTCTTGGGGAAGAGCAGCCAATGGGGACTGCTACAAGAAGGAGACAGGCATAATTTTTCTCCTCCTATAAGAAGCAAAGAGGAGTTTTATATATTCCCTCTGTTGCTTCCTTTCTTATATTTAGTTAGTTCTTTGGATCAAGCTCTGTCTTTTTGTATGTATTTGTACTGTGCCTACCACAATAATTAGAGCACTGAAGCACTGTGGTAATTCTAAGAATAAAAAAATTTAAAAAACCAAAGTGTTTTTGAAATAGGCAACCTTTCAGAAATACGCTAAAAGGAAAAAAACAATTTCTTCACATTGCTTAGACTTTTTCTGTGAGGAGCTCTAATTCACTTGCATACATTTGTTTGTGAGAGGTTGGATGGCCAGTGTAAAGACTGTACTGTCATGTGCACAATTACATTGGTAAGACTCCTTCTACGAGGACTTCTAATCCATTCGAATACATTTTTTTTTGGCAAAAGGTAGGATGGCCAATGTTGAGAGTGTAATGTCATAGTAGGCAGAAGAACACTGGCCATTCAACCTCTTGCAAACAGATGCATCCAGGTGGATTAAAGTTCCTTGCAGAAAAAGTCTTACCAATGTGAACAACTTGTTTTTTCCCTTTTAGTGTGTTTCTGAAAGGTTGTCTATTAAGAAAAGCCTTATTTTATTTTTTTTTAAATTTAATACTTTTTGGTCTTCAATCTGAAAAGAAATAGGAGGACTAAAAAAGTTGAACGTAGGGGACAACCAGAGCTACGCAGTGGCTGGCTATGAACCCCTCCTATCCTCTCCTCTGGCACCTCACGGTAGGACGGGGTGGGGGAAGGATTCCTTCAGCAGATGTGACCCCCCACTTCTGCAGGGAGGGATTCCCTCAGCAATTGCCTTCTCCTGGGGTCCCGACTCATGGCAGGAGAGCGGAGGGTGAGGGAATCCCTTAGCAACTGCGCCCCTCCCCCCTCCAATTCCTTCAACAACAGCGATCCTCTCCTCTGCCCCCTCCGAGAGTCTGTCTGGCTGTTCCCAGGAGACAGTGCGAACTCAAACTCCTGGGGCAGTGGCAGCCGTGCAGGAGAAGTATTCCCTCAGCAACTGTGACCCCCTTTTCTGCCCCCTCTGATTCTTATGCCATGTTTGGTACCAATAGAAAGATTGGAAGGTGGGAATGATTATATGGTTTATGTGTAAGAATTGCATCTGTATTAGAAGTTAGAAATATGTTTGTTATATCTATATTTCCACCTCCATGATTCTGGGAAACTGTCCTCATAATGTGACCGGGGCCTCCTGGATGTGCAAAAATCAAGGCAAGCTGCAAACCCGGGAGCCAGACTCCCCAAACACTGATGGGTGGTACTTAAACCAGTCTCCCTATCAGTCACCACCAGGCTTCTGGATTCCTACACTGGTTACCAAAAAGCGTGCCAAAATAGAAACAGCTCCCTTTATTGCACTCCAGCTCCTCTGGCTCCCACCTAGCCTCACAGTCCCTTAAAGAAATAGGTTCTTCTGACCCCAAAGGGCCAGCCACACCACACAGAACAATATAGGTTTGGATCTTACCCAAAATAGCACACTGATAGCCAATCCTTTAGTAACTACAACTGAAGTCAAATTCCAAAGGGGTAGCCGTGTTAGTCTATTGTAGAAAGACAACAGAGTCTTGTGGCACTTTTAAAGACTAACAGATTTATTAATCGCATGAGCTTTCGTGGGAGAAAATCCCACTTCGTCAGACGCTTTGAAGTTACTCTGTAACTTTCCTATCTTCAAAGCGTCTGACGAAGTGGG
>ML685768.1:5075325-5139990 GCA_007922175.1 Pelusios castaneus
CTTCAAAGCGTCTGACGAAGTGGGATTTTCTCCCACGAAAGCTCATGCGATTAATAAATCTGTTAGTCTTTAAAAGTGCCACAAGACTCTGTTGTCTTTCTACAACTGAAGGTTTAATATAAAAATAAAAGAAGCAAAATATGAGAGATGTTAAAGGGTCAAAGTGAATCACAAACATAAAAATGATTTATAGTCCATGTAAAGCAGTTTGCAGGTTTGTTCCTCTGGTAGACACCCAGCACCTGGGTGGGGTCTCAGTCCTTTGTCCAGTCTTAGATGAATAGTTCCAGAGCTGGGTGTTGGCTGTAGACTGGGGACTTGAGACAAGATGGAGTAGGGGCTGCTGCCTTTTATCACCTCTGGCGTTCTCCATAATGTGTGGAGTTCTTTCCAGTCAAAATGGAGTTGAGTCACATGTTCAAGTCCTAGTGGCTCGATAGGTTTCTCCCTGGGCCCATTGTACCTAGGAGCTTCCTTAATGGGCCATTAAAGAAACAATGGTTGCAGACATCCAGTGTGGAGAGTTTCCCAGAATCACGGAAGTGGAAATATAGATATAACAAACATATTCCTAACTTCTAATACAGATGCAATTCCTACACATAAACCATATAATCATTCCCACCTTCCAATCTTTCTATTGGTACCAAACATGGCATAACTCCTATGGATTATTGCAATTATGAAATATGAATAAGTAGTAGCATCATAAATGGTCCCTTAAATCCGGACAGCGTCACAACCACCTTTTACATACTTGAAGACTATGTCTCTCCCAAGTCAGATTTAATTCAGGTGAGTATCTTTTACCGTTTTGTTGTTCTAGTTGTTCGTTTTAAAGGCCTAGAGTCTTTTTTAGTGGGTGTCTTTTTGTGGCTGCCTAATTATGGAGTTCTGTGATGAACCAGGAAACTTAACATGGTGAGTGCTTCAAACAAAATAAATAGAAATTTGAAACAAACTAGGTTTGTACCATTTTACTAACTTTCAGACTACTTCTGGGGTAGCCAGGAGCAGAAGTATAATTGAGAACAATAATTCTGGGGCAGTGTGTGATAACCAAAATTGTGCATCCTGTTTAAGCTTCTGAAAACTTATTTTCATAATAGCTATTCTCAGAATCTGTCGCTGAAGCACAAATAGTTGATGTGTTTATAGCAAAGGTGACAGCACTAACAAATTGCACATGAAATATAGCAGCACATCAAATTTCATGTATTTGTTTTATTTCTGTTAAGGGAGCTCTGTTTTTATTTTACAGCTGTGTATGATCGAATGAGAGCAGATCAGAAGAAATTTGGTAAGGCAGCGTGGGCAGCAGCAGTAGAACGTATGGAAAAGCTGCAATATGCAGTTTCTAAGGAGACTCTGCAGCTGATGAGAGCTAAAGAAATCTGTCTGGAGCAAAAGAAACATGCACTGAAGGAAGAGGTAATTTCTCATATAAATTAGTTTAAAATTAAAAATACTGGGATTCATTGTGGATTAATTCTGAGTTTACTTAGCAAGTTTTATGTAAACATTTATAAGGCGAATTATAAAAAAAAACTCTGATTTTTCACTATTAAGATGCTGTCATCAGTCTTGGGCAGATGGCAGCCAGTTGCAGTATAGATTTTGTATTTTTGCTCTTCATTCCCATTTTCCTTCTGTTTTCTCAAGTACCCTCTTTTGTCTCTTTCCTTGTACAGTTTAATAAATGGTTTAGCAGCTCTTTGAGATGACAGGTTTTTGTCTCTTAATTCAGTTAAATATTTTAGGATGTATTTACAAAAACAAATCTTACTGGAGCAAATAGAATGGGTGTGGGGTGCAGTGGGGCAGGAACAGAAATCTTGCTTTATAATCTTAATGCTTCATTGTTTTGAAGAGCTCTTAGAGGCCTGAGAGTAGTATTTGATTTAAAATGACTCTACATCAACATTTGAGATCCAGAAAAAAGTGACACTCCCACTTTTTCCTCTGCCAAGAACCCCAAAACAATCTCTCTTGTGAAAGCTGCAGAAGCCAGAAGCTTAATTTCTTTTTCTAGTAGTGTCCCTATAGGTGATATCCATTGTAGGTGTGCATCCCCGTGCTGCTACTCAACCTGTGCTGTAAATAGTTTATTTATAAAACTATTACAAGACATTTAAAGAGAACATTGCCTTACAGTATTAGCAATTTAAAAGAGAACTTTTGTTTCCAAGTTCTTTTTTTTCCCACCCCATGGCTACTCTCCCTTTTCCTTTTCATTGGGTCAGTCAAGAAGTCATTTTAAGGATGTGCTTACGTCCACTGACTGCAGTATGACTTCAGCCAGTGATTTTCAAACTGAGGGTCAGGACCCAGTCTGAGGCACGGGCATAAATTATTTTTTTTTCCAACTGGGTCCTGAGAAAAAAAGTTTGAAAACCACTAACTTAAGCATTGCTTAAGTGCCTTTCCTATATGGTAAAACAAGTAAGGAGACCTGTGGTACTTCTAAAGACTAACAAATTTATTTTTCGCCTGAACTTTCGTAGGTGAAGTCCCATTTCGTCAGATGCTAGCCCAAGTGGGATTTCACCCACAAAAGCTCATGTGAAAACTACCCCTTTGGAATTTCCTGAATTGAGGCGATACGGTGGAATGTGACTTCCAGCAGGGATTTATTCGAATAAAACCAGAGAATACGTTTGGGGTTTGGGGGTGTCTTCTTTTTTGTGAGGTAAAAGGGAGATAATAAAAAGGCAGTTAAGCTGCAGGGACGTGATAGCTTATATTTCCTGTAATGTTAAAAGCATTCCTAAATTAAATGTTACGATGGGGTAACAGTCTTTTGATTATAACGTTTTCAGAGAAGTGTGTTTCACCTTGACTGCTCTCTATAAATATTTTTAAATCTTTCCTTTCCTTCGTGTTTTAACTTTTGTTAAAATTTACAAATTAACTCACTTAGGTTTTTTTTTTAAATCCCAGTCTGTATTAGTTAGCTGTGATAATACATATAACCTCCATTAAAATGGAGCTGTCTTTTCATTTAATGTAGATTTGCTGAAATTTCTGATGAATGCTGTTTCAATTTTATTTTAAACATAGTTGTTTTTATCACATAATCATAAGTTGTATGTTATAATAAACTGTGGTCTGAAACTAATCTTAAACTGGAGCTTGAAACTTCTTTAGGATGTTTGCATATTTGGTAAGTGGTGGAATGAGATGGTGATCTTCACAAACAGAATATTCAGCTGTGCTTGTCTTAAATTTTCTCTACAAGTTTGTGTTAATGATGTGTAATGTGTATATTCTAATATAAATAGAGAAATGCTGTAGGATAGAGGTGTCCTTTTTATTAGCATGTGTAAGAACAGCTTTTGAAACTTCTGCCCCCTTTTCTCCAAAACTGTGCAAATCAAAAGATGATAGTGACAGAAATTTTTTTTAAAAAAATCTTGTAATATATATTCCCTGTAGATCTCTTGCTGCAGACGGCCTTTTCCCCCATACCTAATGGTTAAATAAACCTCTGTGTGCTAAGTGCCTGAAGTGAATATACCGGTGGTCAATATTAACACAGCTAGTATCAACAATTAGACTTACAGTAATTAGAAAATAATGTAGGTCTTATTTCTTTATTATATTAACCAATTTTCTCAGAGAATAACTGAGACTTTGGAGATCAAGACTTTGAAAGTGATCTTTGAGTAATCTTTGTGTTTATTACCACAGCAAAAACTAAGCATTCAAAGTGTTTGAGTTCAGACTATTATCCTGTATCTCATTGTGACTCATACCCCATCTGTATTGCAAGAACAAGCTAAGTTCAAGACTGTTCGCATAAATCTTTCACTTAACAGCACTTCATTCTAAATTTAAAACAAAACAGAACAAACTCCTTCCCTTCATCCATTCTCCATGCAAATGTTTTAGCCAAATTGTTTCTTCAGTGATTTGAACATACAATATCTAACATGTTCACAAACATGTTTAAGGATCTGGAATAAACTGATCTGTTAGAAAAAACTGAAGAGTGGAAAAAGGTTGGCAAAGTGATGAATGGCAGTAGAATCTAGATTTTACTGTTTTATATGGGGCTCAACCAACTTCTTTACACTTGGAGAGCCACTTTGTCAGCAGTTGGAATTAAAGATAGCCACAAACTGGCATCCTGAAAATGCCTTGTAGTCTGTAATAGCCATCATATGATGTCACAACAACACAGAATTAACACAGCATCACATAAAAACTAAATCATTAACTTTCTTTTCTCTCATCTGGTTGATGAAGAATACTGTTTGTCTTTTCATGCCTATCAAGGTATTGTATGGGAAGGGGAACTCAACATTTCTGTAGAAGACTCATCTATTTAGTTACCATTTAGATTTTTAATTAAAAAAAATTAAAATTCCCTACTATACAGAATTGTTATTAGAGATCTGTTCCTGATCTTTTGGCTTACTCAGTGCTCTATCTAACCACAATATTCATCTTTTGAGAATAAGTCTTCATGCCTGCACTTTTGAACAAGGGTTCAGGCTCTCATCACATTTTCCTGTGAGGTCTGATTTTTGTTTTCCTTCTTTCTGGAAGGTCCTGATCATGACTGTTCCCCAAAACAGTCACTGATTGAATTATGTTAAGTGATTTTCTTTTTATATAGAACGTGAGAAACAAAATGAAACAAAATAGTATATGACTACAGCCTCTGGAAAGCCTACTTAGCCAGGACTAAGATTGTAATTGTTGTGTATTACTTAATCAGGAAAAGTCTTTGCATCCCAGCAACACTTGTGTGGTTTTGTGTTTCCCTTGGGTGTGGAATACATCATTAGCAGTAACAATATGAGCATTTTATCAGCATACAGACATTTATTTCTCAGATACAGCAGTGTTAAAGTTATTCTCTCTTGTCTATGTTAAATTTTAAGTTCCTACTACAGTGCTTTACTGAATAGAGGTGAGATATTCAAGTGCTTAAAATTAAGCGTGCATTTAAGGGCGTTTTGAATTGGGATGAGGGAGATTAAGTGATTTGCCTAAATTAACGTAGGACATTGGTGGGAGAGCAGGGAGTTGAACTCAGATTGTTGGAATTTCAGTCAAATATCTAAAATCTAAACCTGAACCCTCTGATTCAGAGGTGGGCAGCATTTTTGACCCGAGGGCCACATGCCATCTATGGCCACTCAAAGCGGGCTACAGGAGGGGATGGGGGTAGATGGATGGGACTTAGAGGTGGCGTGGCCAGCAGCCTCTCCCCAGGAAAAGGGGTGGAGCTGGGCTCCACTCCCCATCCCTCCCAGCTTCAGCTGGAGCTAGGAGGGAGAAGGAGTGGCGGCTGTGCTGTGGTCCTGGCGTGATCTGCTGCTGCCGCTCTCCCTCCCTGTCCCCGGTCCAGCAGTATCTTGCGCTGGGGCTGGAGCGCTGCAACCGCTCCTAGGGAGAGCTGTGGGGTGGCTGCACTCTGGCTGCAGCATGAACTGCCACTGGAGCTGGGGGAGGTTGGGGTTGAGGGGTGGGAGTGGCTCTGAGCTGGTGGGCCAGAGGACAGGCACTCCGGTGGGCCGTAGTTTGCCTGCCTCTGCTCTAATTCTTTTCTCACTCCAGATGGTCCCCTTCCTTTTTTCACTGTTAGCCATTGTGAGATTTTACACATTCATTACCATTTCTATCATGGATGCCATCAGTATAGCAAATATTCCAAATTGGTGGGTAACTCAGATCAGCTTGACAACTGTCAAATTACTCTTTAGTTGCTAACACTATGTAATTTTTAATAATGCTGATTTTTTTTTTTAACATGGTGGAAGTTGTTAGTGCTAACTTTCTCACTCTGAATAGTTATTGAATGCGTTGCATTAACTTTTAAAGTAAACGGTTTCAAGGAAAAATATACTGTAGGTACATGTCTGGCTGAGTTCCATTCTTATACAGTTATGTGGTATAAGATCCCCGATAAGCTAGAAATCTGAATGATATAGAATAGGTTTGGTGCAAAAGTGACACTTCTTCTATAGAGCTTTCCTTTTACAATGAGAAATCATTCTAAATGATAAATACCAGGCTACGCTGTCTGATATAAGAACACTATTTCTGTGTTTTATATCTCCCCCCCACACCTATATTTAAGGAAGAATCAATCCTGTTGTCTTGTTTCAAACTATTAATAGCTTGTAAAGTACTCTGAATGTGCCATCAGTGTCTCATTTGTTCTGTTGGCCACAATCAGGAATTTAATGTGGATGCCCAGTAATAGACTACCATAATGTGTCTTGGTGTTACTGTGGTATGCAAATTACAAAGTATATCTTTACAGTTGCAGTGTTTTACTACAGTATCAACTTGCAGAACCTAATTTCTCTAAGAGATGTTCCAGTCATATCAGCTTCCTGATTACACACACACAAATTTATTCAGTAAATATAAAGTAAAAAATGTTTAATAATAATCTGAATGCTTGATTAGCTGAGAGATGGTTTTACATGTAAATAGCATAAATTATAAGGCCAGAAGGGGCCTCTGTGATTATCTGGTCTAACCTCTTGCATAACACAGGCCATAGGACTTGCCGGAATTAATTTCTCTTTGAGCTAGAGCATATCTTTATGAAAATATCTATTATTAATTTAGTAATCTACAGTGATGGAGAATTCACCACAATTCTTAAATAGTTCTAATGAATAATTACTCTGACTATTAAAAATGTGTGCTTTGTTTCTAGTCTGAATTTGAATATCTTCAGCTTCCCGTCATTGGATCTTGTTTTACCTTTGGTAGATTGAGGAGCCCATTATTAAAGTTTTGCTTCCCATGTAGGTATTTACAGACCCCAATCAAGTCACTCCTACTATTTTCTTTGTTTAACTAAAAAGGTTAAACTCCTTGTATGTGTCACTATAATACATGGTTCCAGTTCTTTAATCCTCTTGGTTCCTCTCAGAGCACTTTCTTTTTTATCTCTACCCTTCTTGAGTTGATACAGTATTCCAGTAGTCTCACACAAGTGCTAGATAGAGGTAATATACAACTGCCCTAATCCTACTCTAGGTTCCCTTGTTTACCCAAGGATCATTGTAGCTCCTTTGGCCACACCATCACACTGGAAATTATATTCACTTGAATATTCACCGTGACCTCTAAGTCCTTTTCAGAATCCTTGCTTTCTGATATAGTATCCCCCATGTTATTTGGCATTAATTATGTTATATTACCTTCCTTTAATTCTTTAATAGAGTCCCATATCAGCAGTTCCATTGTTTAGCCTATAATCAGAGTCAACATGAGAGGCTGAGTCATCCCATTTAATCTTTTTAAATATTGGGAGAACATGGCCCCCCCCCCCCCAAAAAAAAAAAAAAAAAAGCAGCAGCAGCTAAAGTATTCTGAGACATATTGAAAATCAGCATTAACAGTAGAGGGAGCTCGTTGGCCAGCTGTTTTGAAACTCTGGTATTGGCAAGTAATCCACACCTACTGATTTTAAAAATATTTAACTTTTAGTAGCTGATGTTTTTAACATCTTCCTGAACTACTAGTGGAGTAGAAAATGTTTCGTCCTAATAAGATATGACTTTATCTGTCTTTTTTCCAAACACAGAACTGGTATTTATTGAACGACTTTTTCCTTTTCTGCACTTCTCTTTTTTGAGTGGTTTCATAGATGTGTGCATGCCTAATGCACTGAAGTCAGAGAATTTTACCTAGCGGTACCCATAGTGGATGCACTCATGCCCTGTGATCCTAGACTCTCCCCTGGTTATATATGGGCAGCCTTGTTCTGACTGACTTCAGTTCCTTTTTTATGCCTCCGATTGTAGTTGGAGCTTGGTATGGTGGGGTTTTAAAATTTTTTTTTTCACATTTTCAAGTCTATTTTCTAAGGACCCCCCCTCCCCCCGAGATAAGTCATTAGTGTTTTAGGTTTAGTTTAGTGTCAGTATAGTGCTAATTATACTAGCTGGATGACACATGTGTTGCCTTTAGCAGGGTTCAAGCATTGTCTGTTGTGTGGGAGAGCTGTCCCCAGTAATGATCCCCACAAGAGGTGCTTGTTCTATCTTGGAGAAGGAAACATTACAGACTGGTGCTTCATTGTAAGTTGTTTGAGAGACTTATGGCTAAAGCAGCACTTTCTGGAGCAGATTATAAGACCAGCTTTGAGACCAAGGCCATTGTCTGATTAACAGTTGCCTTCAGAACTGGCAAGTGATGGTGCTTCACATTCAGATTCTGTTGTTTTCCCAAAGAGGAAGAGAAGTCATTTATTCCTCTTCTGGTGCAATGAGGAAGATGTCCCAGGATACTAATTGTGGGACTGTTTCAGGGCTTGGGAAGACTTTTCCTCCTCTTTTAAGAGGGAGTGCTCACTGGTACTGTACTCTTTCTGGCACGCAGAATGAAGCAGGTCTATCTAACTACTCCCTGGTACTGTGTCGAGAGCAGTAAGAGCTTGTACCATCCATTCTGGTTCCAGCCATGGAGCCTGCTTATAGTCTGGTAGTAGAATTGAGGCCAACGCTGTGCCTAGCACTTAAGGCCCCATATGTGGGTGTGCCCTTTGGTACCATCATTACCATGGTAACAAGCACAGTCCTGACCTCAGGTACCAAGTGACAGTGTGTCTTGCTCAGTCCTGCTGGTACTAATTAGCTTTTCCTCCTTGGCACTGATTCCACCCTTGTTTTGAGTTTCAGATGAGTCTGATCATGTATATGCTCTGTCAGGGCTGGCTTCCCCATTGTCCCCAGAGAATTGCTGGGATTCCTCAGGATCCAGATCGGGGTCATCCTCCTCTTCATTGCTTCTTGAATCTGGGATTGGCATTGCTCCCACTGGCAGGACAGGGGCTCTTGGGCTGAAGCCTACATGCCACCAATGCCATATCCATTTGATCAATGGCTTCCTTGGAATCCTTGATATGCTCCTTGGTCTTTTGAGGTCCCATTCTTTGATCCACTCCAGAGCAAGATCGCCGGTCCCATTGCTGTCTTCCTTCCCGAACCACTGCGGCTAACAGCAATTTTGACTCAATTGTTCTTCAAGTAATTGCACATGTGCATTCCATTTTTAAGATCAGTCAGTTGGCAATCTAGGCTGTCATGGATATTTTTAGTAAAAGTCAGGGTAATAAAGAAGAATTCAGGGAAGCCATGACCTGTCCTTGACAGTTTCTAAAAAATACCCTGGAGGAGTAGAAAAACAGCTGTGGGGAGTTGCAGCTGCTCCAGTCCTGGATTGGCTGCTGATCAGCTGCTCTGTAGTGGTGACTGCTTGGCCCATCAGCTGTTGGGCAATGGTAGCCCCAGGGCTGAAGCTTCTCCAGCCCTGCCCCAGAAGTCCCGAAAAGACCTGGAATACATGACCTCTACACCAAATCGTATTATTAACTGTAACTTAGAAATTTGATGGCAAGCAACATTTTGTTCTTTTAATTCAAAAGCATAACCAAAAAAGCTATTTACTGTGTGTTTTGCATTGTCTCACTGGATGGCCCCATTTCCTGATTGAAGATTTTTAATATAGAACCTGGATCCTTTTCTCCTCAGGAAGAGGCGATGGGCAGACTAGAAAAATGTGTTCAACTGAAGCTAAAATATCTTTCCTTTCTGTGTCAGCTGGGAGGGGATCCAGACTGTGTAGAGACTCCCAAGGACCCATTAGGAAAACGGGAGAATCTAGGCTCTGGATTCCTCTGGTCCTCCTCCTGACCTCTCAGTCATGGCCAAGGCCAGACCCATTTTGTTAGGAAAATGGGTTTGGCCTTGACCATGACTGATAGGTCAGAAGGAGGACCAGAGGAATCTAGAGCCTAGATTATCCTTTAAATGAAGCAACAGATCAGAGATTCCCTTCAGTATCAGTTGAACATGCTGTTTTGAACTCCCAGCCCCACTTCCTATCCAAACAGGATCTGGCTGCTATACATACTTGCCTAGAGTGGGAAATGGAAAAGATTGGAATTTTCATTTTGGCTGTTTCTTAAAACCTTGCCCTGCATGTTTCTTTTTTGCATATGGCTAGAAAAAAATGATGTAATTGTTTTAAGCTGGGAAAATACTATTCTCTTACTTTACCCTCAAAGCAGTGAGGCTCAAAAACTGTAAGGCTTTTTCCCCTAACTAAAAAGGATACATTGTCCTGTTCTCTCCTCTGTTCATTGTTGCAACATTGGTTGTCTTGAGTTGAAAGCAGGCCTGAGAAATGGCACAAAAGCCTCTGGTTAGGCAGGTATAATGCTTTATGTCTGCATCTAGTAAAGTTAGCTAAATAGAGTGTGAAGGAGGAAAACATGGCGTAAAATATTTATCTATATTTTATTTGTTGGGCGGTTCATCAGTTGTTGTCCGTTGAGGAAAAGATACAACTAGTCTTTTTGGGGGGGTGAGGGAGTGGAGAGGACATACCATGATCTAGATTATCAGTATTAGCAACAGTTTTCTAGGTTTTGTTGGTATAAAATTTCTAACATTTTAAAAACATTTTCTAAGCACACACAGCACTGAATGGTTACTATTAGACCTCTGTTTCTCTATCTACCCAAAACCACTCCCAAAAATATGCAATACAAAAACAGAAGAAACAGGAAATTGGGAGTGTACTTCATCCTAAAAGAATGGGCAGTCATCAAACTGTAACCTTATATCATAGACCTCCTAGTGCTAGACAAAGAGTATGATGAATATTATATTATATCTGAAATTGTGGGAATAGCTTAAAAAAAATTCTCCTCCAGTATTGACAATACTCAGTTTAACCATATTTATAATGACCTGAAGCATTGCCTCTTACAACTACTTCTTGGCATGTGGGGTTTTTTTGTTTTGTTTTTGCTTTAAAAAAACCCTAAAGATTAATATCTAAGTATTTGGTTCTTGTTTTACTAGGATCTTGTTCACTTGTCACAATGTCATTGTTCACTTTTCTTCCTCCTCTCCATTCAGATGCAGAGTTTGCAAGGTGGTACAGAAGCCATAGCTCATTTGGACCAGTTGGAAGCTGATTATTACGATCTACAGCTTCAATTGTATGAAGTGCAGTTTGAGATTTTGAAGTATGAAGAGCTGCTGCTGACAGCACAGCTTGAAAGCATCAGAAGACTTGTGTCAGGTATAGTATGCATTTAATGTGCATAATCTATGTTACTTAAAATAGTACTAGTACTAGAACTCCTGCAAAACTTAGGAGAATCAACAATTTTAGCATTCTTTAAATTAACATACATTTAGGATGTAAGTATAATTAAATTCAGTTAAAATCTGCAACCGGAGAAGGAGTAAATTTTTATATTTGTATGTATTGCTCTGTGTCTTTAACTTTAGTTGGAATCACATACCTGAGGTCATATGCAATATATAGAAAAATTAGAAGGGAAGGAATTATTTTCTATATGTTCTTTTGTCCTTTAAATTTTGCTATCTTACAGGAGTTGTTGAATTCTCAACTTCTAAAATGAGTGATTTATGTGATGCATGTGGCTCTTCAGGAGACTTCATGAAAATCAGAATCCCCTAGCTCGGTTTTTGTCACATTTTAAAGCACATTATGTTGCCTTTGTATCAGAGTTTATATCAAGGACGCACAGGCTATGGCCCCTAGACCTGATGTAGCTCAAAAATAATTTAAAACAGACCAATGGAGATGATGCAGGGAAATTTATAGTGTATTTATGTCCAGCCTAGTCTTCTGGATTTTTCTATGCTTATGCTTTTACTCAGATGTTAGCTCTCTATTCTGTCTCAGTGCTAAAAGAACTTGCATAAGAAATGTGTTCATTAGAAAAGTCACTCTAGAATAGAAGTTTTCAAATGTGCTCCTATAGTGGAGTTAATTTTGAGAGACAGCATCTTATGGCACTTTTCTCCCATTCGCTGTAGTGTGAACTCCCCCCTCACATATGTGATCCTATAAATACCCTTATGGATATGATTGTAACTGAGCCCATAGCAAAAGAGAGCTTAATACATTTTTAACCATCTTTTAATGAAATTTATCAGTCAGCCTAGCCAGCTCTTGCAGGCTATGAATTGGTGCTCAGTAAATAACTGCTTGTTCACAGACTTGCAGATTAAGAACCTTTGCTTTAGGTTGTGGTTCTAGTTTTGATCTTGATGCCATTTCAGTTTATTTTTATTCAGCCAGAATGGAACCTATCTAGTAAGAGAGATAAAGGAAGGAAAGAGGGCGAAGTAGTTAAACCAATTTTCTTTGAATTAATATTAGCAAAACTACAGTGGGGACTCGCTAGCATGCAGCCGGTTAACACGCGGTTTCGGTTAACATGCGGTAGGGTCACGTCCCCAAAACCTAAAAAATTAACATGCGGTTTCAGTTAGTACGCGGTGTATAAAATTAAACTGAGTATATTTTTGGAAAATATTCACTTTTCACGGAGACAGATGAGCCTAAAATAGTTAGAGGGACTTGTCAAGTGTGTTATCGGCTGTTCAGTTCTGATTTGGAAGATTTTTTTTAACAATTCCATTGTCCATTTATACAGTTGAGACTCGTTAACGTGCGATCCGCTTAACACGCGGTTATAATTGTATGGCCCCCAATGACCGCGTGCTAACGGGTCCCCACTGTATAATGTTATGTTGATTTTTGAGGTCTGGAAGGCTCACTGAAGTAGCTCTGAATTGATTTACACTGTCAGCAGTTTGAATACTGAGATTATTCCACTGCTACAAGGTTTTCCACCAAAAGAACAGAGGACCTGCTGTAAGACTAATATATGTCACTTTTCCTCATAGTACGTTTAAGCAAGCTCTGTTTATTGATAAATCAAAAAAATTTTCATAACTCACTGCTTAAGATGCCTCCAGTTTTTTTTAATTTTTAAAACTATTCTTATTTTGCAATATTGATTACACTTTATATAAATACTTTATCCAGAAAAGCCTGAAGGATTTGGCTAACTTTATTGAATTAAAGGAGTCTGTGTTAAGAGGTGAGTTTTTAAATGATGTGCATGAACACTACACACAAGTTAGGAGAGAAAACAAAGAACACTGTTCCAGTTGAAATTATGGGGGAATTTTAATTAGGCAGAATGAAACTCCTATTTGGAATTTATCCAGCAGAAGGCAGCTAGTGCATTTACTCTTGTGAAAAATACCGTTGGATTTTAAATAGTTACACCCTGTATCTCCTCTGGAAGACTGCATCTCTCAAAGTGCATTGACCTGTAAACACATGGTTTGCTATTGACTCAGAGAGAAAAATGCTGTTTATTGGATCATCAACCATACTTCCTTTAAAGTGCCATTATGATTAGAAAAATAGCAGCTTTCTTATGGAACAGATCTGTACTAACATTTTAATTAACCACCATTAGCTGTAACTACTTTTTACTTCTGTTAGCTGCATTCACTCTGTAGTGCCATGGAAAGGGAGTTGGTTTTTGTATTAGTTTTTTCAGCATTAACAGAATTAACTAAATTCGAGTTAGGCTCTTTGTGATAATGCTAAAGCCAGAAGAAACACAACTTCACTTTAAAATTCTAGCTTGAATGTCCTGGTTAGCGGTGGGGGGGAGTGGGGGGGGCGCGGAGGACAGCACATTGCTTTACTTGTAAATGGAACACATTTGCTCTGAAAGCTATTGATAGTGAACAAGGAATTCCATGAAGAATCTCAGAAGAAGGTCTGTACTTGAATTCACATTTTGTAAATTATTGAATAAGACCTTTAAAGGGATAACATACCCCAAACAGTGCAGCTTCATCTTTATTGAGGGATTTGTGGTGGATGGAATGTCATCAACAGACAATAGTTGGCTGCTGGATTGGATTCTTAATTTATCCGGTAAGCCTGAATGCTGTGGACATAAACAGAAAAGGGATTGTTTTAATTTGCATATTTCAAAGTTCCAGTTATTAGAGCGATTCAATACTTGCTAACTGCATGGACATGTTTTAAAGACCAAAAAGAATCATTTAGGTTTTCTGTTGGAACACACAATAGAATTAAGAATTTTCTTTCAAATATTTGTATGTTTGCAGTCTCCCCCCTTTCATGTCCCAGTTTTGGCATTAAAATGTGTATGAAAGATATGATCAAGTCTGTCAGGTTCATTTGTAAAATCCTGTTTTACAACTCTGCCTCATTTTAAAAAGCAAGCTGCACACAGATTCTCTATTTGGTAGCTGTGTAAGAAAATACAGTTTCTGTAGGCGATTCAAAAGCGAAATTTTGCAGGTTGATATTTCATAAAGCAGTCCAGTGACTTCTATGGCTGAATATTTTTTGCTGATTTCTTTTTTCCAAATGAGTGCTAGGTTCAGTGACAAATGTTTTTATTATTCATTTTAGATATATTGTTTCAGTTTTAGGGTTATGAAATTCTGCCCTTATGTGCTAGAACCATTGGCTTCTGTTGAATTGCTCTTTGTTGGCAGGGGATATAGTCAGCTTAAGGAGCAGAAGTGCTACATACAGATAACCAGGAAGTGGCTGCTGCTTTTTAGGTGGGCAGCCTCATAAAAGGGAGGAAGGAAGTCCTTCCCCCAGTAGAATCCTACAGTTGGGTAGGAGGAGGTTATAGGATTGTATGCAACCATAGAAGCTGTCTTCTTGAGAGGTAGCTGACTGCAGGAGAAATAAAAAGGGAGTACTTCTCAGGTGCATAGGGCTGAGCGTCTGGCAGTAATTGCCCTTCCAATTTGAGCCACCAGCACTGAAGTTCCCTCCTTGTAGCTTCCTTTGATCTGCCTACAGCAGAGGCAAGAGAGGGGTTGAGAAGGCCTTTGTGCCTCCCTCACCCAGGCACTCTCAGGCTATGTACACACGACAGACTTGTCCCGCAATAAGCTATTACGGGACAAGGAAAGCACTATAAATATAGTGCTTTTGTGTGTACACATGTTCTCCTTATATCTCAAAGGAGCATTCACCCAGGTGAACGCTCCTTTGCGATACAAGAGCAGTGCATGGTGGGCACCTGTCCCACCATGCACTGCCAACAGCCAGCCCCCTAGCTCAGCCCCATGTCTCCCGCTGCCACCCAAAGCCCGGGGGCTGAGCTGGGGGCTGCAGGGCTTCGGGTGGTGGTGGGAGCTGCTGCGCTTGCCCCTGCCACCACTCGAAGCCCCGGGGCTGATCTAGGGGGCTTTAGGGCTTCGGGTGGCAGTGGGAGCTGCGGCGCTTCGCCGCAGCCCCTGCAGCCACCCGAACCCCTGGACTGAGCTAACCTGGCAGCTCCCATAAATCAATTTCACTGCTCTGCCAGAGCAGTGAAATTTACATATTTGACAGCTCCAATGTCCCAGAGTGCCCTCGGAGGCTGTCTAACGCAAAAAGCGTACACACGAGAATTACTGCAGAACAGCTGTTCCGCAGTAATGCTTACCACTCTCGTTTGAGTGGTTTAACTGTTGCGCGGCAAGAGGGTGTTGCCGCGCAACAAGAAAAATGATCATGTGTACACAGTCAGCTTTATTGCGCGATAAGGAGCCTTATCGTGCAGTAAAGTGATCATGTGTACATAGCCTCAGTGAAGGATTTATCAGCTTTCTTGGTAAGGGATTAAAAGGCATATGTTAACAGTTGAACTCAAGAACTGTAATGAGCATATGTGTTCTACTCTAAGCAAGAGAGACCGGAGCGTGAAATACATATTTAAAAAATAATAGGTACTGAGAAAGCCTTGTATCATTGTCCTCTTAAGTGTGAAATCTTCAGGATAAGCCTAGCAGAGGAACTCCTCATCCCTGTCTCCAAAGAGCAGAAGCTTTGTTTGGGAGCCAAATAAATCTTTCTGATGGGAGAAATCTTAGGTAGTTATGTTGCCTAATTTCTCTTTCATGGAGTAGATAAGAGGTGTCTGTAGAAGAGCCCTACAGCGGAAACTCTAGGAACTGGCCGTGTAACTTGAACTTTACAGTGGAGACCATATGGAATGACTGTGCAGCATAAACTCTCCTCTCATATTAAGTTCAGACGCTTTTAGGTGTGTAGTGCTGAGGTGACTCATAGACTTTAAGGTCAGAAGGGACAAGTACGATCATCTAGTCTGACCTCCTGCAAAATGCAGGCCTTAAGACCTCACCCACCCACTCCAGCAATTGGCCACCAACTTATGACTGAGTTATTTATGTCCTTAAATCATGATTTAAGGACTTTAAGATACAGAAAATTCATCGGTAGGTAAGCCATGCCCTGTGCTACAGAGGAAGGCGAAAAACCCCTAGAGCCCAGGCCAATCAACTCTGGGGGAAAATTCCTTCCCGAACCCAAATATGGCAATCAGTTAAACCCTGAGCACGTGGCCAAGTCTCACCAGCCAGTTACCCAAGAAACAATTCTGTGTAATAACTCAGAACCCACCCCATGTACTCTCCCCTCTTAGGCCACTTGTATATCCACCACACGTAGCCAAAGATCAGTCAATTTCCAAAATATCTGATCATACCATCCCCTCCATAAATTTATCAAGCTCAGTTTTGAAAGCAGTTATGGCTTTTGCCCCCATTACTCCCCTTGGAAGGCTATTCCAGAACTTTACTCCTCTAATGGTTAGAAACCTGCGTCTAATTTCAAGCCTAAATTTCTTGATGGACAGTCTATAACCATTTGTTCTGGTGTCCACATTGGTGCTGTACTCAAATAATTCCTCTCCCTCCCTGATATTAATCCTTCTGATGTATTCATAGAGAGCAATCATATCCCCCCTTAACCTTCTTTTGGTTAGGCTAAACAAGCCAAGCTTCTTGAGTCTCCACTCATAAGGCAGGTTTTCCACTCCATGAACCATCCTTGTAGCCCTTCTCTGCACCTGTTCCAATTTGAATTCATCCTTTTTAAACATGGGGGACCAGAACTGCACACAGTATTCCAGATGGGGTCTCACCAGTGCCTTGTACAGCGGCACTAACACCTCCCTGTCTCTACTTGAAATACCTCTCCTGATACATCCTAGAACCGCATTAGCTTTTTTCACAGCCACATCACATTGGCAGCTCATCGTCATCCTATGATCAACCAGTACTCCCAGATCCTTCTCCTCTTCAGTACATTCCAACTGATGCATCCCCAACTTATAGGACAAATGCTTGTTATTTTTCCCTAAATACATGACTTTGCACTTCCCATTATGACATGGGGTTGTGTTTCCTTCACAAATGCCTAGTATTAGCTGAGAAAGATTCTAATCTTTCTTAGAATGGAGTGTGTGAGAGCCATTAAGGGTCTTAGGAAGTACATCTGTTCTGTGGATTTTTATTTTTTTAGCTAACCTGTAGAGCCTTACAAGGTTGTTCCCCTTTAACACTTGCACTGAACAGTTATTTTTTCCAAGAGAACCATCTCTTCCTGTGCATTGTCTAATTTAGGATGTAATGTTTAAAGAACAAAAACTAAAAAAATCAAAACCTACCAACTTAGTGTTAGTGTAACTTAGTGTATCAGTCACAGCACTGATTGGACTTTTTATTGTTGACATTTTATAAACAGAGAAGAGAGATGAAGTGGTGTATTATGATACCTATGAAAGTATGGAAGCCATGCTTGAAAAAGAAGATATGGCAACATCTGTACACTTACAAAAGGAGGAGCTGCAGAAGTTGCAACAGAAAATCCGCCAGCTGGAAGCAAGGCGTGGACGCATTTCAGCCAAGAAAGCCTACCTCAGAAACAAAAAGGTAATATTTAATTGTACAGCTCTTCTGTAGCATAGACTACCTCCTTTTGGTATAACTATAGAGATATTCAGTCTTGGATAGGAGCCTGCACAGAGAGTCTCAACACTGAGTAAACTTGGTTTCTCTAGGAAAAGTAGCTGCACATAAATTTTCTGAGGTAAGAGTATATGGGATACCAATTTGTTGATCCTCCTTAAAATTATGGAAGTATCAGTTATAATTCTACAGTAAAGGATGAGGAGCTTGCAACTGTTCAAACTCTCTGTACTCCAAAATTACAGCACTTATTCTTTTGAGCACATAAATCATCTTGTGTAATTTACAAATCAGTCACTTAGTTAAAATAAGTCCTTAAATAAATATTTTCATCCCTAGTAATCTTAATAATGAAAACACAGACTTTTAAGACTTCCAGTATAATCAAGGTTTCAGGCCTCTTTTGGTTTTTTTGAAGTTTTTTTCAGAGTTAAATATATTTACTTATTAGTTAGTTTATTTTGGTGGCTGCTGCTGCTGTTCACAACTGAAAGTTTCTCCTTTAATGGAGGCTAATAATCTTCTACAAAGAATTCCACCAGTAATTGTCATCTTTCAGTATGACTATTACCTCCTATTCAATGGCACACAGTCTGCCCACAGTTAAGATGCCCTTATCAAAATGACTTCCGTCTCAGATTTTTCTCTGTGGGAGGGAGATCACAGACTGCAAAAATGGTCACTGTCTTCATTCACCTGCTGCTCAGTGATTCTCTCTGCTTTGTAACAGGATGAGGCCACCATTTTTCCTTTGAGCAGCTTGGGTTCATTCTCGTTAGAAGTGTGGAAATTCACAATTAGGGTACTGAAATAATCTTAACTCTCTTCTATAGTGACACCATGCAGTGTTATGATTAGGGCATACCCGGATTTGGGCTCCCAGATAACACTGAACTGACATGAAGATATGTTAGGATTTTTTCTCCAATTGAAAAAAAAAATAATCAAAAGACTAGAGTAGAGAAGCAACAGTTTTCATGTAAATAGATTTAAATTATCATATGGATTATCTCTTCAATATAAATGATTTGTCTTGAAAGATTAATAGTTATGATTCATACACAGAATTGTCGCAAACATGGATTACATTTTCAAGTCAAATGTCAAATTTTAGTAAACACATATTCATTCATTTCCCTTAATGACTTCATAGTCTCTTGCAGCCCATGCAATTATACGAACATGCATTATTTATGAGTGACTGTATTACTTAACAAAGAGAGGGCTATAAAGTCTTGATTTTTTTTTTTTATCCATTACTATGTATCAGATTGTAAGAACAGCTGAAGAGTTAATACGGTCGCTAAGCAGTTGATACCAGCTAGCTAATTTTATACTTTTTTTTTTTGTTTGTACTGTCTGCTTTTTCAGTCACCACTGTCTCACCTATCTTACTCAAGATTGTATTGGAAAGAACGCAAACAGAAAAATCATGTAAATCAGTGGTTCTCAAACCTTTTCTGTTGGTGACCCCTTTTCAGACTGCAAGCCTTTGAGTGTAACCCCCAGACTCCTTTGGCGTGCCCCGTTCCCCCATCCTGAATCCCAGTGGGCTTCCCACTCCCCCTTTTCCCCAACCACTGTAGCCTCCTTACTTCCCCTTTTTGCCCTAAACCCTGCATTCCCCCTCCTACGCCCACTGAGGAAACTGACCTGCATGCATGGAGTGGCTGGTATTACTGCTTTCTCCCCCTTGAATGCTGCTCCTCTGTTCACCCCAAGGGGCTGTGAGGGAGGGGAGTGAGGAGCTCCCCTATATCCTCGCTTCTCCTCTCTCAGCCCCCCTGAGGATGTGTGGAGGAATGTTGGGGGGAGGGGTAGCACTATCTGTGTAGTACTGCTTCACACTCCCCTATTGTTCCTCTCCAGGGAAGAAGTAGAGAGATTCACAACACCACACCCCGCTGCGGTTGGGGCACACAGCTCACAACCCTCATCTAATCACATCATGACCCCCTGAAGGATCATGACTCCCATTTTGAGAATCAATGATATAAAGCAATTTTCCCTTGTTAATTAATCGTGCAATAGTTAGCTCAGTCACCACATTCACTTATTTGGAATCTTGTTTTGTATAAGGGTTTTAATGCCTTTTTAATGTGAAAGAATATTGAAAATAGCTTGTTCAATTCTTTCAGGGTCTGCTCCTGTCTATTAGTTCTGTTCTTAATAGCAAAAATGCTATAGTACAATAATTTCATATTCAGGTAAAATATTGTGTTAAATTTCATTAGAGCTTTGGAAGTGACTGGGAAGCAACAGTAGGAAACGACACTGTACAAGTACTGTCTTACTAAGGATAATTGTTATAGATCTACATCGAATAACAACTCACATTTTGAAGAGTGTATTTTAGGCTGACCTCAAAAGTGATTTTCAAAAGAGGCTTAGGCACTTAAGAGCCCAAGTTTCACTGAGAGTTAATGGGCTTCTAAATTATGAAAATGGGACTGGCTTCCAAGTCAGTTTGATGCTTTTGAATACTTTTGCCCTACGTCTGTTAAGTAATGGATTAATGACCATGAACACCTTTTGCGACTTGGGCCTTTTCTACTCTATAGAAAGGGTATAGTTATACAGCAAACCCTTCCTGTGGAGACACAGGTTATGCCAGCAGAAGAGGGGTTTTTTTGCTAGTATAGCTCATACCAGTGTGATTTCTACCCCACCCACTTCCAAACACATTAGCTGATATAGTTTTACTGGCAAAACTTTTATATGTAGAAGGCCTCAATAGAAAGGCAAGTCCAGCTGGTCATGGTACAGGGAAAGACTTGCCTATTTTTATTCTTTGGCGTGGCTTTTTAGTGTCCATGTTAACAGGTAAACACTGGCCCTTGAACGAGCATTAGGCATTAGAACACAGGAACCACCATGCTTCTTGCACTCTGTGTAGGAGTGTGTAAGAAGTTGGGAGGCAGCACCTTGTGCCCTTCTTGCACCCCTGTGAAATCCAGGTGCCATGTTTGCTGGGTGAGGGACATGTCTTCAGCAGGGAAGTTGAGCCAGCCCAGAAGAAACAGAGATTCTTCAGAATACATTTTGAAACTGTAATCAACTGGTTGTCTTCAGTTCAGTTTCATGTGTTTTAAAGGTTGTGCAATGTTGAAATAAATAGTTTCTGTTGAAGAAAATTCTGGTTCTTGGCAGCAGCACTCAGAACTTCAGACACGAGATTGTTTCAGTTGAGTACAGCCATACTTGCTCTATAGCTAGTAAAAAACAAACAAACACATATGCAGAATAACATGTATTTAAATGGGCAAGGTCACTAAAGATTCTTAGGGAGAAAGGAGAGGGAATGTCAATCGTTCTATGCCATTAGGTGGCATGTTTTAGGGAAAATATCTTAGGAAGTTCTGGCTGGTTATCTAAGTCAGTGTTGTTTACTGTAGTTTCTCAAACTAATTTTAAATTTCATTGCTCACTTCATCTCTGGATCCACACCCAGTTAAACCTACTAGTACTTATTTGAAGGAGAAAATGTCCTGTGACTTTGACTCAGATGTTAATTAAGCACGTTAAGTTTTAAAGTACCATTGGACTATTATTGCCAGTGGCGGTATTAATGTTTGTCTGTAGCTCCAGAGTGAAGACAGTGTCTCAACCTGATAAATGAGTCTAAATTAAACATACAGAAAAATACTGGAGGATGAGGTGTGACAGTAGAATCAGATGGTTTCACTTGAGAAGATGAGTGATTGTAGGCTAAGTGAAAAAAAGTGAGTTTTGAGGCGGGATTTTAGAGGCTTCTTGGTTGATCTCTCGATTCCTGGGTGTCTCTTTAAATTTATAATTAAGCTCCAGGGAGGGTAGCCTAGCACTTTTCTAAATATATTCCCATTCATTAAGAGTTTGATTCAGCAAACCATTTAAACATATGCTTATTTTTCCTGAATTGGGGCCTTAAAGTCTATGCAGTTTAAAAAAAAAATAAAAAAAAAGCACAAGCTTTGTTAGATGGTATATGATACAAGGTCCTGTTGTAGCAGAAATTTAATAAGCATTACAATATTTTTTGTTGCAGTATAGATTTTTGGGGTGTTAAGATTCTTTGTAGCCAGTTCCCTCCTTCTGGTTAAAATCCTGAATAGGAGAAGATAACGATTGCTTCTCACTTGGTAGCTCCTGTTTGGTTGTTTTTTTGTGTGTGTTTTTGTTTTGTTTTTTTCAGGAGATGTAGCTAATCTAATCATCGAAGAAACTGAAAACCCTATCTCAGATTCTGTTAAAAGTTAAAATGTAATTGTGGTAGTATAAATACTTTTTATTCATTACATTCTGATGTCAAAAATACACATAAATTGAAGTGTAATGTGCAGTTGAAAACATACGTAGTACCTTACATTCAGTAGTAGTGTAAGGTTTTTCTCAGTACTTGTTCTTCATATTTTTTTCTGTTTCGTTAACATTGTCAATCATAGCACCATTGTAACAAACCTTATAAAGAAATTTAAAATTTAAAATCAATAGGAAACACCTCATCTTCCTTTAGTAGTGAAACACGTACGCAGTAGATGAAGCACTTTTTGAGAGACTTTTAGATGCCACTGAGGCAAAATTTCTTGGAGTAGGGTGAAAAAATAACTAGAACATTTAGTTCAATAAAAGCTGGTATCTAAGTACACAATCTTATTCTTGAAAAATGTAAATTCATTTCACAGGTGGTGATTGTTTGATCTTGATCAGTCATTTTTCCATTGTTATTGCTTCCCCCATATTTCAATCCAGGTGAGATGGCTCTAGTTTTTTAATTGGTAACTTAATGTAAATATAGTTGTCTATTTGTCACCATTGTTCTTTAACAGCTTGCTCTGGATTCTGCCTGCAAGTGTTGTAACTATATTGTCCCATTGCTACCACCTACTGGCTGCAAAGTCGTATGATTAATTCTTTAAATAGTATCCCTATGGTTACTCCACGTCAAGTGTATATTTGCCTCTCGAGCCCTTAACTGGAGATTTTCAGTTAGCTGTGTTTTTCTTTGGCTGTGTATGTGCCCTGTGCCTCCTTGTGCTGGATATTGAGATTATATAGGTGTTCGTGGGCAAACCGCCTCTCTGTTCCTTCTTAACCATCTTGGCCTGAGATGGAGCTCCAATGTTTCTGCCTTAAGTGTGCTTTGGCTTTTCTAATATTTCTGTAGAGTTTATAGTTAGTTGTTAGATATAGGCTATGTACACACTAGCATCGCTATCGCGCAATAAGCGTATTGCGCTTTAAATGACCCGCTGTTGGTGTTGCGCGTTACCGCGTACACACTTGGCATGCTGTAACGGATCAAAGCCGCCCCCCCCCCCCCCATCTTCTCGCAGTCCTCCAGCCAAACAAAGTGAACTCTGGTTACCTATCCCACAGTCCCCAATATAATTTCCCGTGGTGCATTCTGCTACCGACGCTACCCAGCGGTCGCCAATAGCAACGGGCGCGAATTTCAAACAGAAGCAACCGTCTTTCCGTCACTGCCTTTTCAGAATCATCATGGATTCAGCTGTGATCTTGAATGCTGCCTTCAGCATTGTGAACACAGCCCAGATTCTGTTGCAGTACGCCTTTGGCTCTGACTCAGAGCAGGACTTGGATGACTCCACTTCGGAGACTGACAGCCTTGAGAGCAGAACTGATATTCTGATCAGTTTTGCAGACCAGCTGCACAGCCTGAACCGCCGTGTTTGGTCCCGGCAGACAAGCACAGACTGGTGGGACCGAATCGTTCTCCAGCTGTGGGATGATGAGCAGTGGCTACAAAACTTTAGAATCCGGAAAGCCACATTTATGGAACTGTGCCATGAGCTTGCCCCTGCCCTGCTGCGCAAGGACACGCGGATGAGATCCGCAATCCCAGTAGAGAAGCGTGTGGCTATTGCCCTCTGGAAACTGGCGACTCCGGACTGCTACCGCTCGGTCGCTAACCAGTTCGGGGTCGGACGGTCGACCGTTGGAGTAGCACTGTCACAAGTGTGCAGAGCCATCAACCGTCTTTTGTTAAGGAGGATGGTGACCCCAGGGAACGTGAGGGAGATCATCGACGGATTTCAGGACTTGGGCTTCCCGAACTGTGGTGGTGCAATAGATGGGACCCACATCCCTATTCTCGCACCCGACCATCTCGCCTGCGAGTACATTAATCGGAAGGGATACTTCTCCATGGTTCTTCAGGCACTGGTTGACCATCGTGGTCGGTTTACGGACATAAATGCGGGTTGGTCAGGGAAGGTGCACGATGCCTGCATATTCAGGAACTCTGGACTGTTCAGAAGGCTACAGTTGGGCACCTTTTTTCTGGATGAAAAAATGACTGTGCAGGGTGTAGAGATGCCCGTGGTTATCCTTGGGGACCCCGCCTACCCACTGATGCCATGGCTTATGAAGCCTTTTACCGGGAAGTTGGATCCTGCAAAGGAGCGTTTTAATTACAGGCTGAGCAGGTGCAGAATGGTTGTGGAGTGTGCCTTTGGCCGTTTAAAAGCGCGGTGGAGATCGCTGTATGGCAGGCTTGACCTGCATGAGGACAACATACCAGTTGTGATTTCCGCGTGCTGTGTCCTTCACAATATATGTGAAAACAGGGGGGAGAGATTTATTAACTCATGGACCAGGGAGGCAGAACGTCTGGAACATGCCTACCAGCAACCGGACACCAGGGGTATCCGGGGTGCGCAGCTAAGGGCAGTGCGCATCAGGGAGGCGTTGAAGAGCCATTTTGTTAATGGTGATTGAAAGACAGCATTGCCATTTCTGTACTCCATGGTATAGATATATTATTCTTAACTAGTAAGGTTAAGGAAAATAGAGTATTATTTTTTTGTCTCCTTTATGTCCTGAAATGCAATCATCAGTGGCATACTGTAAATGAAAATAAAGAAAGTCTTGATTCGTTAAACAGTCTCTGAACTTTATTTACAGAACAAAAATGATAACACAGCTGGAGGGGGGGGTTGTCTAAAGATGGGTGTAGGTGCGGGACTCCACGACATACGTTGGGGGAGGGGTTGATGTCACGTTATACCATGGGTGTCCATGGTGTTCTATGTATTGTTTGGGAGGTGAATGTTGTGTGGGTGGAGGGAAAGGCAGAGGAGGCTAGGGGGGGGGGGGGGGTGCGAGCCTGGAGCAGACCGACCATGGTCTTCAGGAGGTTTGTCTGCTCGTGAAGAATGTCTATCAGGGCATCCTTCTGCTTCTCCCTCTTTGCGCTGCTTTCTCTCTTGTCCTGCCTGCACTGCCTCCTCCACTGCCTTGTCTCCCTAGCAGATGCCTCCTGGGAATCCATGAGCTCTTTGAATATGTCTTCCTTGCTCCTGCGAGGCCTCCGCCTTATCTTTCTCAGACGGTCAACAGCAGCTGTGCAGTGTCCATCGAAGGTCGTTCCTGCGTACATATGAAACAGTGTAAATGCTGCTATTGTTCAAACCTCGGTCAGGTGCAAAGAATGATGTTCTCCCTACACATTCCTCGCCTACTCCAGCGAGGACATACTGGGGGGCATTACCAAGTTGTCCAAAGCGAGGGACGGATTGCTGTGACTTGCTCCACGGGACAGTCGACTATTGCCACTGCCTGCTCTGATCCTGTGTCAGAGATGGCTGGAATAGAAGCCGATATCACACTGCTTAGAGTGCCTCTGCAAGCGAGAATGCATCTCCTGCATGTGGCTGACTTCCAGCCGGGACCTTACGCTGCAGGATTGTGCGTGGCAATGGTTCCCGCGGCAGTGCTTGCGAGCATGAGAGGGAAATTCTCCCTGAATGGGGGAGGGCAAAGGCTCGCTCTACCATCCAATTTCAAAAGAAGAATTTGGAGATATTTGGAGCACACGTTCAGTGACTTGAGAGGGGACGACTTCATGTCAATAGAGGCATTCATTGGTGCGGTTTTTATGTAATGACAGTACTTCCACGCCACATCTGTAACACGCAGAAAAGAAGACAGAAAAAAGGAGGACTCAACGCGTTATCTTCCTGTACCCGCTAAGCTGTAGCTGCTAGAATAGAAAGCACCGCAAGGCTAACTTACCGGAGCTGCCATCGGCTGATTCAGGGGACGGCGTGCCAAAGGAATCCGTGGAGCTTGTCTCTGGCGGGGTGGCGAATAACTCCTGGCTCCCCATTTCAGTGGCTCCGTCGTCACCGTCCTCGTCCTCTTCCCCCTCTGCTTCCTCGTCCACGACAGCATCCTCGCCTTCCGCTCCCTTGTCATTTTCGGATGATGTCGCCGAGGTGTCAACGGTTGAGATCGGGGTGGTTGTGGGATCGCCTCCCAGGATTGCCTCCAACTCTTTGTAATACCGGCATGTTGCTGGCGCGGAGCCAGAGCGCCGGTTAGCCTCTCTGGCTCTGTGGAAGGTTATCCTCAGCTCCTTCACCTTGGCCTGGCATTGCAGAGTGTCTCTCTCGTACCCCTTCTCAGTCATGGACTGAGATATTTGGCCGAAAATGTCGAAATTCCACCGGCTGCCACGTAACTGTGACTGCACGGCGGACTCTCCCCAGATGCCTATCAAGTCCATCACCTCTGCTGTCGTCCAAGCTGGAGATCGTTTGCTGCGCCGCGAAGACATTGCGAGCGGAGCACACAGAGGCAGCAGCACCGAAAAGCAAGCCAGAAGGGAGAGTGTGGAATTCAAAAATTCGCGGGACAGAAGGGGAGGTCGGGAAAAATGACGTCACGGCAATAGAGTACTGACGGGGGTGCAGAAGGGATGGGATTGGAATTGTGGGCCATTTCCGGAAGTTTCACATTGCGCAAGAAACGTACACACACGGGCTGTCGCGCAATAGCTATTCCGCGTTAAGAGCAACCACGCTCGTTTTGGTGGTTTACATCTTGCGCAACAAGACGGGTCTTAACGCGCAAAAACTGTAAGTATAGTGTGTACGCTCTGCTTCTTATTGCGCGATAAAGGGCTTTATCGCGCAATAACTTTGCAGTGTGTACAAGGCCATAGAGTGAGAGGATTCTTTTATTCCTCTTTCCCCTTGGGGAGATTTTTTTTATTCCCCTTGGCAGGGCACGCCTGGCTCTCCAGGTTTCAAACATTGCCTCTCCTGCCAAGAGGCTCTAGCTATGAGCAATGGCTGCTCTAAAGTATGCCAGTTGCTTGAGGGAGGACTCTGTCTCCTAGAAGTGCAAAGAAGAATTGGAAGATTAAACTTGGGCTGCTAATGATGGAATGCTCCCTCCAGCCAGCTTCTGAGTCAGGTCAGAAGACTAACACTCCACCCCCCCCCCCTCACCCCCAGCACATCTGGTTTTGGACAGGTTTAGCATCCTTTTTACCTCAGACAAGCCCAGAAAATGTCCAGGTCCCCAGGCAGACCCATGGTCTCTGGAGCCTCAGCCTCTCAGCTCAACCACCCTCCACCCCATGTTATTGAGTTGAAGGGACTCTTCTTCTGATACAGCCTCCCAGTAGGGGGCTGTAAAGTACCAGACACAAATGAGAGAGACAGCTCTAGTAGGGCCTTGGTACCCCCTACTGGTAAGGAGGGCAAGCATGAACACTTGGGGTTGGCATCTCGAGTTCAGCCCAGCCCTCGGTAACTGTGCATGCAAGCAAGCATCGGCTTTGGTGACCATGGCTTTGTCTACCACATTGGTACTGATGCTCTGGTAGCACTGGAGTTCAGCTATACTATGGAGCCCTCAGTAATGGTTAAACTGCAGTTCCCACTCCTCATGGGTACCGAACATCTCTTGTTACTGAGACCCTCATCTCTGGACTATCGTCCTCCAGTATCACAGTACTTTCCACCATTTTCTCTGCATGTTCCCCCTTTGGATGAGATGGAGGAGGGTGAAGGAGATTTCCAGTTGGTCTCTTCTATGTCTCTTCACGGCTGTCCTATGTATCCCTTCAGGAACACAGTCTCTGAATGACATAAGGAAGAACAGAATCATCAAGGATGGTAGAGCCAACCCCTCATGCCTCATCCAAGCCATATGCCCTTCCCCCCATTCTCATACGGGGACCTCTGGGCTGTCTATCAACAATTTGCCAGACCACCAGTACATTTGCACAGGGAGACCAGAGTTGTACAGTCCTCTCCTCCCAGTCAACTTTCCCATAACAGGAGATGTTTGAGGTTCAGGAAGCTAGGGTAGATAAAGATGCTACTCCTTAAACATCTTTCATCCTTTTTTCCAGATGAGGTGGCTATGCCTCTGCCATCATCCATGGCTGCTGATTTTTGGCAATTTCAGGACCTTATAAAGAGGGTAGCTGACACTCTTGAAATTCCTCTTGAAGTCAAGGATTTACATCACAGACTGTTGCATATCATGTAGTCAGCAACTGCTGCAGGGTAGTGTTTACCCATCAGTGAGGCTTGAACTGTTCCCCACCTGCCTGAGCCGAGCCAGCATACCCTTCACAGTTTCTTCTCAACCACCCTGGCTAGAGATGAAGCTAGAAATGTCTGTTCATGGATCATTAGCTCTTAGAATTTCTAATTTTAGTGTCTTTTGATGTGCCTTTCTCTTTCTTTGCTTCATTTACATTTTACTTTGATTGTTGCTTTTAAAAAAAAATGAAAGGAAGAAAAGAAAAGACTTTGTCTTTCAGGAAAAGACTTTGTCTTTCAGCAACCCCCCCTCCCCCATTGGGGGGGACGACACAAGGATATGCCTGGCTCCCCATGCTTCCCAAGTGCCTCAGTTGCAAGGAGTCTATCTCAGTAACTGACGGATACTTGCAGTGCATATGCTACCTGAGACAGAAGCAGTGTGGCTTATGTCAGCACCTGAAGCCCAGATCCAGGAAGGACAGAGAACTGAGGCTCAAACCCCTACTACAGGAAGTCAGCCCTTCACCCTCTCGAATCCTGACAAAAGCCCTTACCGCAGCCTTCAACTTTGAAGGGAGGTGGGCTCAGAGAAATGCCTACATGAGATGCTTGCGAGCCACTTACATAAGGCCTCTAAGAAAAATTTGGTGAATCCCCATAGTGAGCCCCCCATCTAAATCTTGCAATCGGAGCACGCATGTCACCAAACCAACAAGGCAAGTCAGAATGCCTAAAGACCTGATAGGTGCACGCAAAGAAGTATCAGTTCTGCAGGGACATGAAAAACAAAGAAGATCCACCCTGAAGGCTCTGTCAGCATGGGTTATCAGTATCTGTTCTGCTGATGATACACCAGGCATTGATGGACCCTGTTATCAGGTCTATGTCTCCAATGCCTTCGGTACAAGCCTCTCAGCACCAACAGCCTCTGTTGGTACTGATACCCTCTTCACCAACAGATTTCCAGTGTGCAACAGATCTTTTGATATTGATATGCTGGACTCTTCTCTGCTCATTATCAGAGCACTGGTACAGAGTTCACTTAGAGCCTTTAGGTCACTGACAACCTGCCACTCACTGCTCTTTTCGTTGCTGGACTCAAAAAGGAAGTGAGAGGACCTAGCGTACTAATGTTCTTTTCACTCATTATACTGAGTCTAGCTCCATAGTGGTCACCAGGTGTATCAACAGGGCCGGATCAATGAAGGGGCTATAGGAGCTGCAGCCCCTAAGGCACCTGTGTTGATCCAGCCACCCTGCTCAAGCTGGCACAGCACCACTGGGGGGCACTGGGAGGGTCCTTGCAGGTGCTTTTGGGGGGATGGGGAGCCTTGAGGCCAAGGTTAGGGTTGCACTGCGTGCCAGCCAGCCCCACCCCCAGGTGTAGACCAGTTGGCCTGGAGGCAGGGTGTGAGTGCTGCAGAGCGTGGCCTCTGGCCCTGGGGTCCTGCTCTTCTCCCCTTCCCCCCACCCCCGTTCTGGGCCACCCCCAGGCTGTCATGGCGGGGGGAGGGGTGAAAGTGGTAAGAGGCCAGGGTTCTCTGTGGGGGGCAGGCTGGGGCTCCATGCTGAGGGGTGGGGGGGTGGGCAGCTTGGAGCCCCTTAACCGGCCCTGCATATCAACCCTCCAACCCAAAACCTCCCTGGTTTCGACATGGTACCAACCACAGAGCTATTTCCCACCACAGTGGCCATACAGGGACCCCCTGGCAAGTCTAAAGGCATCAGGCCTCCGTCCTTTGTAGTGTGGCCTACCAACAGCCCAGGAAGTACCCTCCTTCAGCCACTGCTGTGAAGGCTTCTGAATTTCATGAGCAGGCAAGAAGGGAAGTAGAGTCGAAACTGAGGAGGATGTCAATCCTCTAGCCCTCTTTTCATCATCGTCATCAGACTAGTCAGTGATGTCCCCTCCGCCATCTATGGCGGATGACTTTAAACTGTTTCAGGACTTGGCACAGAGGTTGGCAAGGCACTCCAAATACCTTTACAAGAATTGCAGTACAAGCTACATTCCTCCACCTTCTCCAGAGTGGCTTTCCCTATTAATGAGGCTCTACTGGACCTTGCTAAGCTGAAATGGCAGACTTCTGCATCCACCCCACCAACTTGTGAGAGGGCAGACAAGAAATATATGCCAGCAAAGGACACAATTCCTGTTGTCATACACATTCCCAATTCAATCCTTATGGATGCAGTTAACGCTGAAAGATACCAACACCACTCTAAGTCCATCTCTTATGATCAGGACATAAAAGAAAGTACAGTCCTCAGCCACCATTCAAGCCTTGCTCACAATATTCATCCCAATGTCCATCTCAGATTGCACAGAGATCATGAACCCCAGGTTACCTAGCTGGAAGACATTGGGATCTCAGGAAACTTTCTCTCAGCCCTTCACCTCGAATAGGCAGTGTTGACTGGTTGGTGGTTGTGCCTGGGAAACACTCTCCTCACTTCATGCTGGAAAACCCTACCCATCCCTTCGAAGACTGTCTTGCCCCATTCTGCAGTACTTGGGAACGGATAACCTCTGACAAATGGATATTGCATCTGTTTCTCTGTCCCTCTTCAGGGATCCTTCTTATGAGAGCTTGTTATGTGAGGAGATAAATACATCTTCAGGATAGGAGCCATAGAGCCAGTGTCCATACGTCTAAGGAGCAGAGACTTCTATTCTTAAAGAGGATTGGAGACCTCAGAGCGCTCAACAAGTTTTGTCAAAGCTCAGACATTCAAGATGGTCATGTTATCAATGATCATTCCAGTGTTAGAAAAAGGTGACTGATTCTCAGCCTTTGACCTTCAAGATGTGTTTTTTCACATCTGTTATACCAAGCCACAGATGTTACCTCAGGTTCATGTAGGTAGACCGCTGCCAATACAGAGGACTCACTTTTGGCCTCTCCTCAGCCCCCAGAGTATTCTTTAAGGTCCTTTTGGCCCACTTACACTCTCAAGGCATCATGATTTATCTTTACCTGAACATTACCTTCTCTGGCCACAGTCCTTCACAGAGGCCCAACAAGTCACAGACTACTCTGGACCTGTTTCAGAATCTGGGCCTACAGATCAACTAATAAAAGTTGACTTTAACACCAGTACAGAGGTTAGAATTCATAGGAGCTGACGACTCCATTCAGATGAAGGTGCTCCTCTCCCATCACAGATTTTTCTTTCTTTCCTTGTTGATAGACCGTACAATTTAGCCTCCAAATTTCAGCCAGATATTTCCTCCAGCTCCTGGGGCACCTAGCCATGGGGCACATCAGTTATTTCTTATGCCAGATTATGCATGAGATACCTCAAAGCATGGTTTGGTTCAATTTACAGGCCAAACAGAGATAATAAAAGCAAATTACTATTGATGTCCAGTAGGGTCAAGCAATTCTTGGACCGGTGGAGGAACCCATTAAACATCTGTATGGGAATCCATTTTTTTTAGTCTGCCCCATTTCTGCTACCACCAATGCATCTCTCATAAGATGGGTGCACATCTCAATGGTCACACAGTACAGGGTAAATGGCCTCTAGCAGAGATGTGCCTCCATATCAACTTGTTCAAAATCAGAGTAAACAGAAATGCATACGCTCATTTCCTTCTGCTGATCAGAGAGACACATGTGAGGGTCATGACAGATGATATGGTTTGCATATAAACCACCAGGGAGGTGCCAGGTCTCACTCCCTGTTCGCAGAAGCACTAAAACTATGGAATTGGTGCATCTCCCACAATATCCTAATATCATTCTTACTTGCTAGGAATACACAACACAACTGCAGACTGTTGCAAATTCCCACAGGGGACCGTGAAGCGTGGAGAAGTTTGGTGGTACTCCATGATGCATTCCAGCAATGGGGGAAACAAGTAATAGACCTATTTGCTACTTACCAGAACAAGAAATGTCCATGGTACTGTTCTAGAGTGGGATCGGGCAACACCCCATGGGAGATGCTCTTCTCCTTCCATGGGACAAAGGCCTTCTTTATACCTTTTCCCCATTCCTTGTGATACTGAAAATCCTGTTGAAGAAAGAAAGTGCAAATGTCACACTGATTGCTTCTACCCAACCCAGATAGACATGGTACCCTTACGTGTCACAGCTGGCACTATGTCCAGCACGACTCTTCTAGTCTTTCCATGAGCAGGTAGAAGGATACTCAGTCTTTTCACATCCGACTATGAAGAGGTTTCTAAGGCATATCGAACTTCTTCCTATAACCCAGGCTTCCCCAATGACACCTGAAACTAGAGTTAAAAGGTCTGACTAAGTCACTTGTTCATTAACTCACCTTTCCATGAAGATGGCATTCTGCATCACCATCACCTCTGCAAGAAGGATTGGGCAAACAGAGGCTTGGATGGCAGATCCCCGTTTCATGGTGGTCTTCCCTGACAAGGTCACACTTACACCACATCCTCAGTTCACTCCTAAGATGACTTCTGCATTTCACAAAAATCAGTTTATTCAGCTTCCAGCCTTTTATCCCAGGCCTCATCAGAATAATAGGGAAGCCATCCTCCATATGCTTAACATCAGGAGAACTTTGGCCTTCCCTCTAGACAGGATGAAAGCCATCAGGAAATCTGAGACTCTTCCTCTACATTGCAGATATGTCAAAAGGTACAGTGATTTCAGCTCAGAGATATTCCAAGTGAGATTTGGGCTATTTTATACTCTGTTACCAATTGTATAATATAACACCCATATCTTCAATATACATGTATTCTATGAGATCAGTCTTCTCATCCATCACCTTCTCCAAGGGTATCTCTGTATCAGAAATCTGCAGAGCAACTATCTGGGTATCTGCACACACCTTCACAGAACACTATGTAATTTTGGCAGATTTGGCTGTAGATGCCACTGTACTATCACCTATTATCAATCTCGAGTCTGAAGTCCCAGCCTTTAGTGGTGGGCATGGTTTGGGAGTCACCTACAGTGGAGCACCCGTAGGGACACTACTCAAAGACGTTACTCACCTTGTGCAGTAACTGATTCTTCCAGATGTGTCCCTATGGTTCCATGACCCACCCTCATCCCCTCTAGTTCAGTGTTCTAGTAGTTGACTCTCTTGTAGAGAAGGAACTGAGGAGAGATTGCCTATGCAAGCTGGCTAGCCTTGTGGCAGGCGGGGAGCAGCACATGTATGGGTGAGTAGACTTCTACCAAAGTTCTCCAATCTGCAGCGTGGAGATGCAGACACATCTACAGTAGAACATCCATACGAAGACACATCATTACTGCATAAGGTGTGTAACTTCTCTAAGTCTACCCCATATGATAAGGACCAAGAAAGGCAGGACCTGATTGGGTGAAAGGCCTATTTGTAAGCAACCCTGCAATTCAGGATTATGAATTCTCCAGCAGTTATGGCCAAATCCAGTTTTACAAATTATAACATATTCAGAATTTTTATTGAACTTCTGCCATGAGACCATAGGGAGCAATTCCAGTCCATCATCTGAGGCCCAGCTGGTGGCCAGAGCTACCCTTCAAACATGTTGGCATGCTTCAGATCCACCACAACAGTGGTTATGCACAGGGCATCATGGCTCCATCTTATGGGTTTTCCTAGAGAAGTACAAAACACTATGAAGGATCTCACCTTTGACAGTCATAAACTGTTCTCTGAAACCATGGGGTAAATCCTTGTGCACTCTAAAGGACTCCAGGGCTATTTCATGATACCTAGGTATACATATATCTACAAATCAGAAAAAAATGTACTAAGTCACAGAGTGCCCAGAGATTGCCTCCTGCTCAGTGTTCCAGGATCCATTGAACCCTCCGGAAAGAGAAACAGATTTCAGAGAAAGGGGGCTGCATGACTGTCCTCCATGACAATCCAACCATCTTGAAGCAAGAGTTTTATTGCATTGATTGAGGATTCTGGATCAGGCATCATGACAGGCAAAGATCTCTCTGTTCCCAGGGTGACTTATTTCCCTGTTGCCAAATATGAAGTTCTACCTCCAACAGGCTCTCTGTCTTCTAAATGAAACAGTATTAATGCTCATTATTTTGCCAGTGTCACACTCTTATCCCTAACATAATTCTTGAAAGACACTAACACGGCTACCCCTTTGGAATAATTCTTGAAGATGGTTGAACCATTTTGCTGAAATTTTCCCAGAATTTCAGCTTGAGGCAGACAATGGGCATTGAAAACTTCAACTGGATGGTTAAGTTCATAGATTCCAAAGACAGAACAGACCACTGTGATCATCTAGTCTGACCTACTGTATAACACAAGCCATAGAACTTTCCTAGAATAATTTATTTTAAGATAGTGTATGTCTTTAAAAAAAAATCTTGATTTAAAAGATTTTCGTGATGGAGAAATTATCACCACCCCTGCTAAATAGGTTAATTACACTCGCTGTTAAAATTTAGTAAAGTTGTAAGCAATAGAAAACAGGGTCTTTTAATGGAAAGTGTTAGGCAAACTTAATTATACATAGTGTGGCCATCTCTGCCTATAACAACATTGCTTTAGAGTATAAACCGTTCAAGAACATTTTTATTGTATTGTATTTTAGTATGAATGCAAACTATGGAAGTTACAAAATGGACCTCTAAAATAAAACTAATACAGGTCACTTTTATCTGTGTTCATATCTGCTAGCATTAACTAAGTAGTTTTATCAGGTGACAAAGGTTGAAAGGTTTGACCAGCTTTTGGTGAGAAAAAGTGAAAATTGTAAACTTGAGGGCAGGGCCAGATTAATGCATAGGTTTAGATTCTGCAACCCAGACTAAGGGGACCCCTGCAAAAATCCAGCTCTGCTGTCCCCTGCTCCCAGGGAGGTACTGCTTGATGGGAATGTAGGAGAGACATTCCCATCCCCTTGCTCCAGGTAGTGTAGCCCCCCAATCACACTCCCCAGCTGCAGGAGGAGGATTTGGCTTCAGGCGGCTCCTAGCTGAGCTGACTGCGATTTTTCTTTCCCTCTTCCCCATCCCAAGAAGCTGTTGCCGGCTGCCTTCCGGTGGAAGGCAGCCTGCTCCGGGCTCGACTCTTGGGAACGAGAGACAAGGAGGGGTGGGGCGGGGGGACTGGGCCAGAGGGGGGAGCAGGGATGTAAAGGACTGGAGGAGGTGAAGGGGGGTGAAAGGGGCAGGAAAGGATGGGAGGGGATCAGAGGGCAGTGGGTGGTTGGAGGCGGGGATAAGGTGATGCAGGGGAATCAGGACAGGGAGGGTAAGGGCTGTGGGGGGTGGGGAGGCTGAAGCAGAAGGGGATATGAGTGGGGGGACTCTCTGAGGGAAGGGGACATGTGCAGAGGAGAGGCCAGAGGGAGAGTGTAAGAGCAGGAGCCCCACTGCACAGACTGTCACAGCTCAGTCAGCCAGAGTATCCTCCGACCCTGACATGGGCGTAAGGAAGGAGCCACGGAAAGCCTGTCACGGCTGCCCCATCGCCCCCACAGCAGGGGGAGATTGGGACATGGGCCCACAGATTCTCCCCAACTCTGCAGGGTGCTCCTGCTGCTGCTGGGTGGGGGGAGTGGGGGAGAGTGAGATGTGGGACCACAGACCCCTCCCCAGGTCTGCTGCGAGAGCTGGGGGGGGAGGGGCAGAGCCAGTGTAAGTAGAACTCCTGAGTGCCAGAAACCCCACTGTCCTGTCCCCAAGCTGGCCTGTGGCTGGCCAGGGGCCTCACAAAATCTTATAACCCTGGGCCCCTGCTTGAGGGTTTTCTAAGAAACGGAAGAACAATTTGATATCACTGTAGAAATTAACCCATTGATTAAAAGAGAGAGGACCTGTTGCTAAAGAATACACAAAAGAAGTCTGCTCTTTGGTCGCTATTATCATATGCTTTTTGAAACAAAACCTGTAAAATACAAGTAGCATGCATCTTTAACTAAATCTGCATGATCTTCAGAATGTGTCTTAATTTCTAAATTAAAGAGAATCAGAACAAAAGACTTTGATTTCTTACCATCCTTTATTTTCCCATCTTTTACATTCCTATTTTAATTAGCATATAATCAGCACTTCTTACAACCAAAGAAAGGGCAACTATGCTAAAAATAAAAATTGAACATTTAGTTATCTTTTCACGTTCGTCTCTTTTATCTTAGACTTTAAATTTCTCTCTCTCTCTCTCTTCAGGGCTTAGTTTTACTTTAACAACTTTTAAAACTAGGGTAAAGGGAAGTGGATAATTTGTTTATGTTGTCCTGCTGAAGTAACATCAAAGAAACATCCTAACGAGCATCTCAGATTTTAAAGGCCTTATTTTAATAGTTGCAGATCAGAAGTTTTATTTATATATAAAAATTTAAAGTAGAAACCTAAAACATTAGAGTGGATCACTTCTTGATTGCTAGAAAGTCAGCTTAGCATAGGTTTTGTGCCAATTGCCATGACTCATTAGAAACATTTTTGTTGTTTCAGATGTTTTTGATTGTCCACTCTGAAGTGAAACTCTTCTTTTTGGTACATTTATTTGAGAAATTACCTGCAAGTATAGTAACCCTTGTCATTTTTTCCTCTGCTTTTCTCTTCTCTCCCCTCCCGTGTGTCTCACAATTTAAAGTACATTAGCCTAGAAGTACAGCACCTTCACCAAAATTATAACAGTATTTTAACCAAGGTAATAGCTAGAGAGAGAACAAAACAGAAATAAATTAATAACATTAAAAGAAGTCTCAACTTCTGAAAGTCACTTATTCTAAATTTGCTGTTGTAGTCTGTAAATGTTAGTTTATAGGAAGCTTTTGCTGCCCCAGTGCCTTTATTGTATGGATAAACAGAGGATTCAAGTTTCCAGTACTATTAATCAGGCAATTCTTGTGACTAAGTAAATTATTAAAAATTAAAAGTGTTAATATTTACCAGTAGAAATGGCTTTAACTAAAGTTGAGACGGGCATTCCATTATAAACCTACATTCTTCTTTGAGTGTTATCTGCATGGATTCCCACTGTGTGTGTCTGCTCTTTGGAACTTTTCAGAAAGCATTGCCAACTGAGATTGTGCACGCAGACTGTCTGCCTATCTCTGCCCACCACCCCCTCACTGGTCCTCGTCAAGGAAAAAGTAGCATTTTTCCTTTTTTATTTTTCTATTGTAAAGGATTTTCCTTTCTTGTTAAAGTTCAGGAAACCTAGGGTTTAGGCTTCTGCCATATTTTTGGTCTCCATTTTGGTTTCTTGACTTAATAGAGCCTTCTTAACACCACTGTTTCTGTTGATTGATGGCTGAGGTCAAATCAGCTGCCTTTGACAATGCCCACAATGGTGTCATGTCTGTATAGGATGATCACACAGAGTGCCTCTTCTCTCTTAGGGAGGGGCATGCTTGCAATCAGTATTCCACATGGAGCATAATCCAATTGAAGTTTTGCCAAGTTTACAATGTTGTGAAAAGTTCCTGTAATTAATGTAAGGTAACTCTGTGTGTGTAATGTAACACATTGGTAAATGTCATGGCTAAGGATAAAATTTTGTCACTTAAGCCACATATTCCATGACTTTCAAAGATCTCTCTGACATTTTCTTCAGTTTCAGTACTTGGGTTGCAGGGGCTCATGCAGCTCTGAGCTGCAGTAGGCACCCAGAGATGTTTTCTCTCCCCCTCCCTCCCCCATGGATAGTCCCATGTTATTTTTTAGTAAAAGTCAGACACAGGTTGCAGGGTTCTGTGAAGTTTTATTGCCTGCGACCTGTCTGCGACTTTTACTAAGAATAAATAAGACACATTCTTAACCTTAGTCAAGGCCAAAGAACCATTTTTCATCAGTTCTTTAATTTAGACATGGCAGATGTGCCTCTTGGAAAATAAGATGCAAGTGTGTATGTTGAAAAGTAGAATCATAGAATAATAGGGATGAAAGGACCTCACGAGGTCATCTAGTCCAACCCCCTGCTAAAAAGCAGGACCATCCCACTAAATCACCCTAGCCAGGGTTTTGTCTAACTGGGCCTTAAAAATCTCCAAAGATGGAGATTCTACCACCTCCCTAGGTAGCCCATTCCAATGCTTTACCACCCTCCTAGTGAGAAAGTTATTCCTAATATTCAACCTTGACCTCCTCAGCTGTAATTTGAAACCATTGCTCCTTGTTCTGTCCTCTGTTACCATCGAGAACAGCCTAGCTCCCTCCTCTTTGGAGCACCCCTTCAAGTAGTTGAAGGTTGCTATCAAATCTCCCCTCAGTCTTCTCTTCTGTAGATTAAATAAGCCTAGTTCCTTCAGTCTCTCCTCATAAGTCATGTTCCCCAACCCCCTAATCATTTTTGTTGCCCTCTGCTGGACTCTTTCTAATTTGTCCACATCCTTTCTGTAGCGGGGAGCCCAAAACTGGACACAGTATTCCAGATGCGGCCTGACCAGTGTCAAATAGAGGGGAATTATCACATCCCTCGATCTGCTGGCAATACTCCTACTGATGCAGCCTAATATGCCATTGGCCTTTTTGGCAACAAGGGCACACTGTTGGCTCATATTCATCTTCCCATCCACCATAACCCCCACGTCCTTTTCTACAGCGCTGCTACTTAGCCGATCGGTCCCCAGCCTGTAGCAGTGTATGGGATTTTTCCGTTCTAAGTGCAGGACTTTGCACTTGTCTTTGTTGAACCTCATGAGGTTTCTTTCGGCCCAGTGTTCCAATTTGTCCAAGTCTCCCTGGATCCATATTTGTGTGTGGAGGCACCAATTGCATGTGGAAATTAGGAATTTACACTCGCAAATTGCCAGTTATCTAGCTGAATATGTAAAATACCTAATTTTGCTTGAATGTAAGCAGTCATTTCTCACATAAATCAGATGTAGAATTGTGTGAGCAGTTTTGCACTCTAAACTTTTTCAAAAATCAGTAAGTCGTGCTTTATCTGTAATGGCGTTAGGCTAGGCTTTATATGCCCTGGTGGCGGTCAACACACAATATTAACACAGTGTTGGGTTTTTATTCAAAAGTTAAATTAGCTTGTTAAGCAGTCGTCATTTCATAATTTTCCTTTTTAATGTTTAGTGCTGTCTGCAAAATATTACAGTAAGCCTTTATAAGTTGATATTTGGCATATATATTTTATAGATAATGTTTTGTCTCTGCAGGAGATCTGTATCGCAAAGCATAATGAAAAGATCCAGCAGCGCCATCAGAGTGAAGAGGAATGCAGAATTCATCATACTGTGCAGCTAGTGAGTTTTGGGCTCTGTTACTGGAATTAGTCTTTGGTTTATGTTTTATATCTCTCACCGTGCATTAATTAGAGCACTGTTTCAGATGGATTATTATATTGAACAGTTGGTACATCACCTGGAAACTTTGGGCAGAGATGAATAAGTAGAGAAGATCAAGATAAGATACTTCTATTTTTGGAAATAAAACTGAAAGTGCCAAAGTAGTTGTTAAACTATTGACTCTTACACAGTATTGGGGGGTTATTTATTTTCTTTTACTTAACTCTTCTTTTTTGTGATTTTTTAAAAAAAATAAATATTTTGAAATATATAGTTGGAACACTGAAATGTGTTGAGGTGAAAAAGGAATACATATAAATTACTGGATGCTAAATAAGTTTATTTTAAAAATTATAAAATATTTAGTTTAGAAAAATAAATTTTAGGCCAGCTCTTACTAATTGTTTCTTTTATTGTTTCTGAGGACAAACTCCATTATTTTACTTAGTTTTTTTTATATAACATAGGGGACACCACGATTGAGTCCAAGCAAGATAACTAATTGTTAATCATGGCTATAAAGAAAGAAAAAGAAAACATTAAACAAATCAACACACGTGACAGAACATAAACGATAAACTTGTTACTTCCATTAAAATCACTTCTATATGTCTGTGTGTACAAAGCTTTTGATAGAGGCCGGGTTTACAATGGCCATGGAATTCAGTGGCAGTCGAAGGGAGATATGCGAGCTACGTAAAATAACTTGCATATCTCCCTTTGACTTCCTAACACCTGCTTACTGCAGCATCTCTACTGTGCTCAGTCGAAGGGAAATGTTGTCCTGTTGACTGAGCGATTGTCTTTTGGGGGTGTGGTCTTAATGTGTCGACTTCCGAATCAATTTAGCAGGTCTTCACTCACTGCTCAATTGATCCAGAAAGATCGAATGGACAGTGGTGAATTTGCTGTGATCATTGTAGACTTGGCCATAGATTACATCCTTGAGAGGGAATTGCCTCTAGGGAGCATTTTTCTCTTATGTTAAGTCCAAATTACATTGTTTCCAAAAATTAATGTAAGTTCACTCTTAAATCTTTTATTAGATACTTAAACTATTTATGTATGAGCAAACAGTTTAAGGGCTGATGGCACTTGTCCAGTTATAACCAGTTGGGTTTCTAGGTGACTAAAGTAAACGATCTTAGTTAAATCCTATGAAATAAAAGAAAATATTTAAAAATTAGAAGAAGTTGTATAAGGAGCTATCTTGAGACTGCCCAGTTACAAATACCAAGAACCTTTAATGCACTTAAAACCTATTATTCTTCTGTTTACCAGTGTTTAGCCTCTCTCTCTAGGAATACATGGGTTAATGATCTGGTGATTAACAAGAGAAACTGTTAATATTTTAAGCTACAACAGAATTTTCCCATGCCAATTAAATCATTAGAAGAGTTTTAAATCTAATTCCTTGGCAATGTTTTAGTTAATGTTCTCTCACCAAACCATGCTGAAATCTTGATAAGGTTTTCCTGGGGTGGCTTGTTTTCATCTTCTCTGTTTTTTAGCTGTCTTTGGTAGTTAGCTTGTAAAGATGTACAGGATGAGCTACAATGAGTATTGTATTCAGATTTATTTAGATTCAAAATTGGTTGCTGTCACCCTTTCACTGGTTAATTACTTCCATGGGTTGTGCTTAGCAGCCTCTTTATCTTATGAATATGTAAGCATATTTGTTAACATTTATAGGCACTGGGTTCTACTTCTTTCTTGACAGTTTTGTTTTCTTTTCCTTTGTGGCAGGAGAGGCTCAATATCTTGAAGTTCAGCGTTTTAACTCTTTATTTAGTTCATTGTCTGAGAGATTCTTTCAATTTTAATAGAATTCAGGAGGAAATGAAATGGTTTTCAAAAAGTCTTCCTGTTCTTTATATAAAAGTATTTTTTGTTCTCAAAATAAAGTCCTTAGCTTAAATAGTTAAGAAGTTGGTTGATTCTACATGACAGTTGTCAGACACATGGATGAACATGTTCGTTGAGAAAGAGTCAACACGCTTTTAGTAAAGGGAAAACATGCCTCACCAATCTACAAGAATTCTTTGGGTGGGTCAACAAGCATATGGACAGGGATGATCTAGGGCAGGGCTGTCAAACTCGTTTGCTACAGCGGGCCAGATTTGACTTAAATGTACTTCAGGTACATACCATAAATTGAAATACTAGGGCACTTTCATGGCATTGCGAAGTGCAGTGTATGTGAAACTGTGCTCCATGATATCACTCTCTCTATTAGGAAGAGAGTTTGATCTCATGGAGCTCAGTCTCGCATACCCAGTGCTCCATGATGTCATAAGACCTGACACTCTCAAGGCATTGCAGAATGCTGGATATGCAGCGCCTTTCTTTGTTAGGGAGAGTATGGTCCTGCAGTGCGCAGTCATGTGCCGGATGGAAGAGGTTTGGGCCACATGTTTGACTCCTCTTATCTAGTGGATACCGTGTACTTAGATGTTCAGAAAGCCTTTGACAAGATCCTTCACCCAAGGCTCTTAAGCAAAGTAAACTGGGTAAGAGGAAAGGTCCTTTTATCATGGGCCAAGAGGGAAGGTCCTCTCCTGGATCAGTAACTGGCTAAAAGATGGGAAACAAAGGGTAGGAATAAATGGTCAGTTTTCAGAATGGAGAGAGGTAAATAGTGATGATCCCTGGGGTCTGTACTGGGATCGTACTGTTCAACATATTCATAAATTATCTGGAAAAAGGAGTAAACAGTGAGGTGGCAAAATTTGCAAATGATAAAAAGCTACTTAAGATAGTTAAGTCCAAAGCAGACTCTGAAGAGTTACAAAGGTATCTCACAAAACTGGGTAACACAAGGGGAGATGAAATCCATTGTTAATGAATGCAAAGTAATGCACATTGGAAAATGTAATCCCAATAATTCATATAAAATGATGGGGATCTAAATTAGCTGTTATCACTCAAGAAAGAGACCTTGGAGTCACTGTGGATAGTTCTCTGAAAACATACTCAACTTTTTTGATTGCCATTGTATACTAACAATGTGAGGAATCATTAGGAAACAGATAACAAGACTGAAAATATCATTTTGCCTTTTCATAAATCCATGGCATGCATCCATCAAACCGAGATGTGGAATCACCAAGTACTCCACAAACAGCACCATCATTGGATCCAACTAGCACCTCAGCATCGTTAACTACCACAACCTCTCCACCAACACACACAGAGCAAACAGACATGGCACTGACTATGGCTCCGACAGAACCTACCACAACAAAATGCTCATAAAAAAGAAAATACATAGACTCTGACGTCGAGGATCCAGCCATGTCTCCTCCATCCTCACCATTTCGTGGCACCAAGGGTTCCCCTGGTTTATCTAGAGAGGGAATAATGTCACCTATTCCCTTCTCTAGTGAAGAAGAAGGTGAAATACCTCACCTCACCTTCTCCCCCGAGCCCAGGTCCCCTCGCAGAAAAACCCAAAAGAACCATAGGCATACCAATATGCCACCATACCCATGGTACCCTCTGACATGGTATGGGCCACCCTCCAACTATCCACCATAATGGCACAGCTGGGAATCTTGGTCCAGATACTTGATAGTAAGTGGCTCGTCAACATCAAGGGCATACCGAACTCCAAAACAACCTCCTCAACAGCCAGACTTACCTGAAACCATGGAGCAACCAGATCAGCCAGAGGAAGACTTTTCCATTCATAACTCCTCCTCCTCACCAGACAAAGCCATAGTACCATCACCACCCCCTAGAGCGGATGATTTAAAACAATTTCAGGATCTTTTTAAAAGGGTGGCAGAGTCTCAAGAACTCCCTATGCAGGGCATCCCTGAATCACAACATAAACTTTTGCAAATTCTACAGACAAAATCGTCATCATATGAAGCTTTCCCGATGGACAATGCAATACGAGAGCCCGTTAATAATATATGGCAGACACCAGCATCAATCCCACCCACCTGCAAGAGTGGGTATAAGAAGTATAAGTAAAATTTTTGAATATCTTTTCACTCATCCACCTCCTAACTCTCTGGTTGTGGAGGCAGCTAATCACAGGAATAAACAATTCTTCAACAGATCTACACCTCACAACAAGGAAGATAAAACACTGGATCTATTGGGCAGAAAGGTGTACATGATATCTACCTTACAACTTAGTGTGTCGAACTATTCTGCCCTATTGGCTAATTATGACCATGACAATTACTTGAAATTGACAGACCTTATTGAATTCATTCCAAATGAAAAATATCAGTTTCATGCAATCATCAAAGAAGGGCAATTAATCTCCAGAATGGTCCTCCAGACTGCATTGGATGTGGCAGATATATCGGGGTCGTGATGCATAGGGCTTCTTGGCTTCATTCAACAGACCTTCTGAAGCCTCTTCAAGCTACAACAGAAGATTTGCCGTTTGATTAAAAAGAAGCTATTTGCAGAAAAAAATGACAAGGTCATGCAAACCTCAAAAGACTCTAGAGTAACAGTCAGCACATTTGGCATATGCACACCTGCCATGAGATAAAAATCGTTCAAACACCAACCCTACAACCCCCAATACCCGTCACAATATCAATACCAATATCATCAACAAAATAGGAGACAGGACCAATTTAGAAACCGACAACGTACACAAAGAAGGAGACAGCCATCCAACCAAACTCCCACACAACAACCCCCTTCCCCCCAACCAAGCCACAATTTTGAAAATTCGGTCAAGGGCACGCTGAACATCACAGCCAATCCAGAGGCAACAAGAGCTTGCTGTTACCAACATCATCTCCTACCCTTTTATGAAGCCTGGGCTCACATAACAGACAAATGGGTATTAGAAGTCATCACCACAGGATACGTTATCCCATTCACATCAAAACCAAAATTCCACTACCCTTTCCTGTCCCATTTCAGGGACACAACTCACAAACAGCTTCTTCAATAGGAGGCGCAATACCTACTCCATATAGGAGCAATAGAAAGGGTACCACAACAACACAGAGGGAAAGGACTCTACTCTCCTTACTTCCTCACACAAAAGAAGGCTGGAGACCAATCCTTGAACTACAGAGACTAAACAAATATGGAAAACCATAGAAATTCAAAATGGTGATGCTAGCTACGATAATTCCTTCCTTGGAACAAAACGACTGGTTTGTGGTCCTCGACCTCCAAGACACACATTTTCAAATATTCATCCATCCTGCCCTTCGGAAATTTCTGGGATTTATAGTGGGAAAAGAGCACTATCAATATGCGATCCTGCCATTTGGCCTTTCATCGTTCCCCAGAGTTTTCTCCAAAATATTGGCAGTTGTTGCCACTCAAGTATGAAAACAAGGTGTGACAATATTCCCCTATCTAGACGATTGTCTCATAAAGTCACCAAATTGATCATAAACAGCTCAAGCAGTACAAACCACCATGGACTTATTCTGGAACCTCAGCCTCCTGATAAATTTAAAAGTCTACCTTGAACCCTACTCAGGTAATAGAATTTATAGGGGCTCGATTAGATTCCCTTCAGGCGAAGGCCTTCCTGCAAGACCACAGTTTCCACAACATAGTGAACCTAACAAGAACCGTACAAACCTCCCCTACAGTGAGCGTCCTACCATGTCTCCAACTTCTAGGCCACATGGCCTCTAAGACATTCGTCGTCAAAAATGCAAGACTTCATATGCGTCCTCTACAACTACACCTCGCAAAGCTTTACAGACCACTCAAACACAGTGTTCACAAAATAATATCTCTATCCATAGAGATAAAACAGTCCCTACAATGGGGGATAACACTCCCACCATGACACGACTTGTTATCCCAGAACAACGGGAAAACCCTCCACCCGAACCTAAGACAACTACATCTCACAGCCTGGCTCCTCTCTGGTTCCAAGAAAAATTACTATGCTCCAAACTGGTAAAACACGTTCTCCTAAATAGCAGGAAGTCATCAACATGGAAGACTTACCTCCAGAAATGGTACAGATTCACCAGCTGTTGTTCCAAAATGAAGGTGGCCCCAAGTTCTGCACCGATTCACATCATACTGGACTACCTATTCTATCTGAAAGGAACAGGATTTTCATTAAATTCCATAAAAGTCCACCTAGTAGCCATTGCTACATTCCATATTCACATAGCAGACTCTTCGATCTTTTCTCACCCTATCATCAAACGCTTTATAACAGGGATAAAGAATTTACATCTGGAAATCCATCCCACCACCTCTCCTGGGACCTACTCCTTGTTCTAAAGACCTTGATGAAATCACCCTTTGAACCCTTAGCTACATGATCTCTCAGCCACATGAGGATGAAGGTTAGCCTTCTTAATAGTGATCACTTCAGCACGACGGATGAGCGAGCTAGCCGCCTTGATGGCTGACCCACCGTACACTATATTCCATAATGACAAGGTCTCCCTAAGACCTCATCCTAAATTTATGCCAAAAGTATCCACACCCTTCCATACTAATCAAACTATTCACTTACCTGTTTTCTTCCCTAAACCACATAAAAGCCAACAAGAGCCTCTTCTCCACACCCTCAATGTCCACCGTGCTTTGGCATTCTACCTGAACAGAACAAAAGAATTTAAAACCACTCCTAGGCTTTTTGTATCAATAGCTGATAGAAACAAGGGCATGCCCATCTCCAAAAAGAGATTGTCAAAACCGATCTCGAATTGCATATGCTAGCCTGTCTAGCCATGGTAATATTCACCTTCACAGAAGCATATGTATTTGGTGCTCACATCCCTGCTTGATTCCTCTGACTTGGAGGTTGGACCACCATGTGGTCTGTGTGGGGGTGCCTGTTTTTTCAGCCCCAACCATTGATGTCTCTAGACTTGGACACATCAGTGCTGGGCTGAGGAGTACACTTAGGGTCTCTCAGGACTTAAAGCCTTTGATCCCCAAAAGGGCTCTCTCTTCAAATCAATGTTGAGAGCTCAAGGCAGTCTGTCTAGCCTGCCAAGCATTCTTGTCTCGCATTATGAACAAAATTGTGTTGGTTCTCGCAGCCCTTTCAGGCCTCTTAGTGGAAACCTCACCCTTGCTTCCACTATGCCTGAACCTGATCTCCCAGGACTACAGTCAGTTGCTCCACCTGAACATCAGTGTCTCTTCATCTGATGGCCTGGCAGCTCCATGGCCTGAGGTGCAAGCTTGCTCAGAGCAAGTCCATAGAGTTTTGCTAGACTGTAGGACATCCTGCACCAGGACCACTTACTTTGCAAAATGAAAGCAATTCTCCATCTTGTCCTCCCAACACAGAATTCTGCACACACAATCCTCATTGCAACTTATGTCGCAGTACCTTTTGTATCTGAAACAGAGTTTGACTATCACTTCACTCAAGGTCCATGCAGCAGCCATTTTGGCTTTTCATCCCCAGGGCAATAACCAGTGTGTCTTTTCACACAAGATGGTTATCTGTTTTCTAAAGGCCTGGAGGGATTGTACCCAGAGCTAGGAAACTCAGTTCCATCCTAGGACCAAAACCTCATCCTGTCAAAGCTTGCTCATTTCCTGTTTGAGCTGCTAGAAATATTGCTTGTTGGTGCACCTCTCCTGGAAAATAGCCTTCTTAATGGTCATCACTTTGGTCAGAAGGGTTTAGGAGATCTGTGTACCCGATATATGAACTGCAAGGAAAAGGTGTAGCTGCATCCCCACTTGGCGTTCCTCCGAAAAATGGTTTTTCAATTCCACTGCAGTCAAGCAATCTTTTTATCAGTGTTCTTCCAGAAGCCACATGCAAACAGGGAGAAACATTGTCTTTGCATCTTGGTTATTAGTCATTCCCTGGAATTCTTAATACAAAGCACTAAGCCATTTCTCAGATCAACGTAGCTGTTCATAATGACAGCAGAGAGGTTGAAAGGTCTTCCTATCTCTGCCCAGAGGATTTTTGTCCTGAATTACATTGTGCATTCGTGCGTGTTACAAGTTTGCTGCGTTCTGCCTCCAGATAACATGACCATTCACTCAACAAGATTGCAGGCTTCCCTGGTTGCCTTCCTATTGCAAGTCCCTATTTAGGCACATGTTCTCCACACATTATGCCATCACCAAGCAGGTCAGATATTGTGCCCCAACTTTAGCCATGCAATCTTGCAGTCGGCTTCCTCTTTGTAATCCAAACCCACCTCCCATACAGCTGCTTGAGAGCCACCTATATTGAAATAGAGAAGTACAAGCACTCAAAGAGAAAATGCTCACTAACCTTTCTGTAACTGTTGTTCTTTGAGATTTGTTGCACATGGACATTCCAAAACCTCCTCTCCTTCCCCCTTATCAGAATCAGCCAGTAAGAAGAAACTGAGTGGGCACAGGTTCAGCCAGGCCTTTTATACCAGTGCTATGAGCATGCAGCATGAAGGTTGCTGTAGCCAACCTGATGGATACCAGTGAGGAAAAAAATGTGGTAACTGGGCTCAGGACATGCACACACCTACTTTGGAATAGACATGTGCAGCGCATATCAAAGAATTACAGTTACAGAGAGGTTAGTAACTGTTTTTCTGCCATCCAAAAGTTAAAAGTTAGTTTATGTCCTAAAATTTAAGGGTTTATATACCTTCCAGAATTCTTGTTTAGTTTACATTTATAACTCAGGATATTCTTGTTATTCATATACATATCTAATCATTTTGGAATCCTAATAAGCCCCTGGCCTCAACAATACCTTGAATCTGAATTCTTATGATAAACATTGTTGTGTATATATAATAACTGATATATTTTTGATGTCCTTTCTTAGAAGAGAGATCAACTGCAAGATGAAGAGGAAAGAAAGAGCTCTTGGGTTAGTCAGGAGCGACAGAAAACACTGGACAGACTTCGCACATTTAAACAGGTAACCAAAGAAATTATAATTTTTTAACCATGGTTCAGAGTTTATTTTTAAAAATACACTTCAGTTATAGTCTGATAATATCCTGAGAGACATCTGTTCTTCTTTATTAAATACTTAAAGCATTCATTTGGGGAGTAGGTGTTAAAATTCCCGTATTCTAAGATTTAAGAGGAAATAAGGTGAAGCGGTAAATAACATTTTTTTTTTATGTATTGCCTCCATAGTTCTATGCTTACTCTCCATCTTCCCAGTTTCTGTTCTCAGTTAATTTTTACAGGAAAATGCAGGAACTGAAGCAGGGCCTTTCCATTCCTTATATAGACACAATCCAGGTACTATTTTCCACGTGTATTGGGTCATGTGCCCTGTTGTTGTGTGTAATACTACAGCACCTAAAAATCACTGGCTCAGAGTTTACAGTCCAATACTTCACTATAAACAACAGATGGATACAGCTAGGGAAGTTCAAGGAGACGGGACAATATTAATTTCTTTTAATGGCGTATGATCTATTTGTCTGACTGAACAATTCATAAAATTGGAGAATTCCCATTATTAGCAAAAAATCTTGTTTAGTAGTGATATAAAAATTGGGTCTTTCCTCCCAATGCAAATTGCTTGCAAGACTGCTGGAAACTTACAGCCTCTGTACACTGGAGTAAATTCACATATTGGAGCAATGGCGTATTAATCATGTTAATGAAGATTACATTTTGTATAGTATATCCATATGGATAGGGTCTGTGTAGCTTTATAAAAATATTGTGTTTGGGGTTGTTTGTGGTAATTAAAAAAAAAATACTCTTTGAACCCAATTTTCAAATGCAGCCTTTAATTTCACTTTCAGCAGTTTTTATGCACATTTACAATTTGCTAGGACACAAACTGGAGAGGCAAATGTAGAGGCCAGGTTAAGCCCTTTTCAAAAGCTAATCTTTTGACAGAAAATTTTAGTATTTTGAGAACAAGTAGAACAGAACTATTGAAAAGTGTTAAAGGCTTTCTTGTTACATCAATAAATAGTACAGGGCTGTATTTGAGGCCAGTTCAGTGGCCTGAACGTGCTGCAGCAAGACTTGCTGCCCTGTTTTATGGGGGAGAAAGAATGTGTTTTTGTTTGCCAGAAACCATTAGCTCAGATGAAGTGTCTGGTTCTTGGAGAGTATGATTTCTATCTGTTTGCATCCCTGAGTTGACTTAAGCACAAAGATTGAGTTGACCAAGACCTTGAAGTGAGACAAGGGAACACCTTGATTAGAACCTAGGATCTTTCTGCCACTCCAGTCTTTGCTCTAACCAGTGTTGCATAAAGAGGAGAGAAGGTGACTGGGATTATTCTAGTGGTGCAGCATTTATAATCTTTGAGGAATGTTTTGCCACCTCCAGACCCAAGTGCAGCATCCTTGCAGATTGTATAAATCTGATGTGAATTGGGGTAGAGGAAAGTGAAGGCGGTTTGCAACATGTGGAAGATGTAATCTGGAATGAGGGTTTTACATACTTAACAAAACTTTAAACTATGATATTTCCACTATATGAATATGCCATGATACACCACTGTGCTGCCTTATGCTGACATATTTTATTGGAACATTTTTTATTTTGAAAATACACTGCGGTGTAATAGACCTTCATTGGGATTCCATTGCAATACAAAAAACAAAGTAAAGAACAAAAATATAAAATGAATTACCTTGTTTCAAAGGCAAACACTAATCAAGTGTTCTTTAATTTCTAGTGTATATTGCATATACTTACCTAATTTTAAATAACTCTTTCCTTTTAGCGGTATCCTGGGCAGGTCATACTTAAATCAACCAGACTGCGACTGGCTCATGCAAGAACTAGTACAGCCAGCTCAGTGACCTGTGCAGATGAACCTCGTTCTCTACGAATAACCACACAGATCCAAGAGAAAACTGAGGTGGTGGAATCAGAAAAAGTAATCCAGCCTTTGCAAACCCAGGAGCCCGGAAGCTTGGAACAACTTGAAGATAGTTTACCTCCCAATGGTGTTACCTCTGAACTCTCTCATGCTACTCCTCTTCCACCTCTTGCCAGTAATGAGCTTCAGCCAGATACTCTTTCTGTAGTTCCACTTTCCCCTCCTTTGCCGCCGCCGCCGCCGCCTCCGCCTCCGCCTCTTCCTCTTAAGGAAGATCCCACAGAATACTTAGAGAAAAGTGACAGCCCTGTTCAACAGGAACGTCAGGATAAGGGAATCTCGCTGTCTGCCACTGTCCCATCAGCACATCTTTTAGATAGCAGTCAACTAGTGAGTGCCAAGAAGAAACTGAAGAAGACAGGTGACCTAGAGGGTTTACAAAGGAGGAGAGGTAATATTTATATTTATTTAAATGTAATTAACTGCTAAGAAATGTGTTTGTAGTAATTTTGTTTCCCTCTTTCTGATTCCTGCGTAGAAAAGGGTTAAAAGGTGTGTTTGATTTTATGTATAATTAGCAGTGCAACACTTGTTAGTGTCCTCAACTGAGAAGTTTGGTGAACTCAAGTGGTGGGGATTTTTACTGTAATGTATCCTGGTGGTTCAGTTATATCTAACGCCACATAAGCTGCAAATTACACCTTAGGTTCAGTTTTTCAATTGATGATCATTACATATCAGACTTCTTTAGATCAAACATGGGTGCAAAAACCCCTATTGTGTACAAAAATGCAATAATCACCTTACCTGTCTCGCTTTGCCACCTTTGTGTATCCGTTCTCTTCCCCACCAACCCAGCTGAATAAACCACTTCTAGTTAATGCAAGTTAGAAATTAAACAAACATGGAGACACAGATGATGAATTTTAAAATTTTAGTATTTAAATTTTGTTTCCTTTTGGAAACATGGAAAAATAATCTTTCCTTATCAACTTCCTTGCTCCAAGAAGTCAGTGGGAGTCTTCTAATTGACTTAAACAGAGCCAGAATTTTAGTGTCCATTTAGCAAACTTTACTTTGTTTTCTAAAATATCTGCTTTTCTAACTCCTCTGTGCCAAATGATGTGATTTAATTAACTCTAACTAAAAGTGTGCTGAGAATTAGTCAGACATAAGTGAAGCTTATTTTGTACCTCACGTGTAGGACCCCAGTAGTGACTCCATAATTAGAGCCTTTATTTGCAAGTTTTATTGTTAATCGTCTGACTCCTTCAAAAAAAGAAGTCTTCTTTTGAACTTCCTTTTTTAAAATTTTGAGTCTGAAGTAGATTCAACCATCGGTTTTTTGACTCACGTGACTTAAACATTTTTTCCCCTAAAAGTGTTCCAGATTTTGCCATGACTCAAATCTGTTAAATTTAAACAGATTGTAAGTTGTCTGAAGGAAAACTTGTGCATTTGACCAATTTATAAAGCTTAGGTGTAAAACTTTAATCATCTTCATTGTCAGAATTCCTTAGTGTTGCAGGAACTTTTAAATCTCCTTAAAGAGAGTTGTTCTCAGGTACCTGATCTCATGGTCATGATGTCAGCACAGACTTTTACTTGAGGTTGATTGGTGTGTGGCAAAGGTTAATGTTACTGTTTTTGATGTTTTTAACATCTACCATCCATAAAAGAATGTTCTACTTTTGTAAGAACACAAAGGCCCCAAGCAGATTTGTGTGTGCAGACCCTTGCACCTCTGCAATTTTCTATTGAAGTCACTGGTGCCTCACAGCTCTTCCTGCATGAAACGCCATACGCAATTGGAGATCTGGGCCTATGTGTTTCTAGGTGGGATGATCCATGCACTCTAGAATTCTGTTTCATCTACTTTAGGGATTGCAAAATGTATGTGAAATGAAGAGTGTAATTACATTTGCTTAGTACTGATATTGAATCACACGAGTGCCTCAGAAGAGAGACAAGTTTCTGTAATTTTTTTTGTTTTTAACTCCCTCTTTGGTTTTTCTTTTGGCATGAAATTCCTAATGATACATCTGAAACTAGAAAGAAAATATTTGGGACAATCGAAATATATTAGTCAGGCTTAAATCAGTTTTTAAATAAGTGTTTTTTTCAGTATTTAGAAAATGCCCTCAACATTATGATGCATTCAAACAGCTTGGCACACAAAGTTACAAAGAACTGTTTGTGTGTATATAGGATCAGTTCTGTTAAGTTAGGTTTAAACATGTTTCAGCTAGTTTTGGTCAAACTCTGTGGGCTTTCTTGGTTCTCTGAAGACGCTAACTGGCGTTGTCAGTCACCTGGTGAAAAATACGAGAGTTGATAGAGCTTGAAACTGCTGTCAGCTCTCCACTAAGAAAAATGCAGCAATTACAATATAGGACTCATTAGGTATAAATTCTGCTTCTAGCCTTCTTATTGCAGAGTACTGTGGACAAGAAGCTGCCATATGCAACTTGTGGATAGGCAGATGAATCTGGCCATGTGAATCATCATGGGAACTTTAAAATGAGCACCTGTAACCATGGCTTTCTGTATTAGCAAACATTTAACTTCCAACAAACTATTGAGGTAGAATCAGAGCACAAGAACTTAAATGTGCCAAAAACTTATACCCAAAATGTACCCAAAACTTCCTACTCGGCAGGTTATGGATAACATAGCCAACAACCCTTGAAATCACAAAAACCCCTAAGGCTCATACATGATGATGTCATGTCCCTGGATCCGGCAAGAAAATGGCAAATCTCATATGTTATCCAAACCAAGCATATTATTACTGACTCAACAAGCCAGCCTCCTGATTTCAGCCTGCTGTACAGACGAAAATCAGTTTCCCCTTTGTGTGACTCTAGTGAGACCATCCAAACTATTGACCACATCCTAACATAGTGCCTCAAATATGGATTCAAAGGTGAATTGGATGATATCCATAGTGTGTCAGAAGAGGCCTTGAAATGGCTTATGAACCTACATCATCATCTTATAGAATGTTGTTTTGTGGATGCCATATGGGAGACACAAAGACTTGATTCATGGCAGGTAGAAGATCAGAAAAGGAGCTTAAAATGTACCCTTACATATTTGTCTTTACAAAAATCTGAGCTAACTTAACCAACTTTGGGCCACTTTTCACAGGGGGACTGTCAGGCACTCACAGAAAGGCTGTTCTTTAGGAAATTTTCAAGTCCCTGCTCCAAAGCATAGTGGTGTTAGACCTTTCTTAAGGAGAAGTCATCCAGATTTTGTTTTTACATGGACAAAGCAACATTCTTACCCCCCTACCCCCATCTTGTTTTCAAAAGTGGCTAAATTTTAGATTACATTTTCCAGAATAATTCAGCTTGAGGCAGACACCCGATATGGAAATTATCAACCCAAATGATTGGTTTGGCAAAGTTTATAAACAACTGAAAACAAAAGCTAATAATGAAAATGTCAGGCCATCTTAATAAAAGGAGGCTACCAGCCCCCTCTCTGTTTGTGCAGTTGGATATCCAGTTATGCCAACACAAATAAAAACATAAAATGAAACTACACACACATTACATTATGTAATATAAAACTATAAATCTACCCTCTTCTCTCCAAGAGTTCTGTTGACTTCTTCACTTGCTCTTTCCACTGATCTGTCTCCCATGTGATTTATTCTAACATTCCAAACTTCTAAGTAGCTTCAGAGAGCTGACTCTTTATAACAGAGATGGCAAACATGCAGCCCGTGGTCCGCTCTGCTGTGGCCCACACTCGGGAAGCAGGTCCAGCCTAGGGCCAGCCAGAAGCCGTGCTCTGCACAGCGCCCTCGCCCTACCCCCTGGCCCAGGGGGCAAGGCAGACTGGCAGTGGTGCATGGCTGTTGCGCTGTGCAGCTGGGGCCTCCTGCATGGTCCTTGGGGCTGGGTCAGGGCCTGGGGCTGCCCACTCTTGTGGGTTCCCCATCCCTCCCATGCTGGTGGGGGGGGAGGGCTGGGGCTCTGGGCTGGACAGCACTTTGGGTGGGTCACCAGGGAGCTGTGCTGCTGCGGGGGCGGGGGGAAGACACTGGGGAGCAGTTCTAATGCAGGTGGTATTGGGGGAGCAGGAGGTGAGGGTCTTGGGGGCTAGAGTGGGAATTGAGACTTGGGAAGGGAAGGGTGAGCAGCCTGCCAGACTTAGTTGCTGGCAGAAATGGCCCCCAAGCCAGCTGACTTTGACACTGCTGCTTTATAACATTGATTTGCCCAATAAACTTGGCTCCCATACCCAAAAGAGGGTGAACTGTAACAAATATATGAGAATCTCGGCCACAGCTCAGGATGGGTGAAATCTAGAAATAGATAACAAAAGGTCGTAAAAATGTATTCTACAATATGAGTATTTGTCACGGTTATTTTTAGTGAAAGTCACAGACAGGTCATGGGCAATACATACTCATTCACCGGAGCGATGGCCCGTCCAGGACTTTTACTAAAAATAATAGGATGGCGGGAGGAAGGAGGTGGTACAGCTGGGAGCTGGGGGGAGGGGAGTGGCACAGTGGCTGGGGGTTAGATCCAGGCTGGGGTCCCCCACTGTGGCTTGGAGTTGCAAAGTCCCCTCCCATCGTGCCTGGGAGCTGTGGGATTCCCCAGTGGTGGCTGAGGATCTCAACATGCTCTGTCATGGGTGATGGGGATCTCAGTGGTTGAAGCAGCTTGGAAGCTGGAAGGTACAGGTTGGGATCCCCTGCCACAGCTTGGGATTGTGGGGTCCCCCTTTTGTGGCTGGGAGCTACAGGGACCCCCAGTCAGCTGCTGCAGGTTGTGGGGACCCCAGAGCTCAGAGCCACTGTAGGGAGCAGAGGGATGCCACAGCTCTGTCACCCTCCTGCTGCCTATGACTTGGAGCAGCACGGTTCCAGATTCCCCCTGCAGGGGTTTGGGCTGGGGCAGGGGTCCCCTTCCCTGGGGACAGTGGCTGACTGCTGCAGGATCCCAAGCTGCCACCTGCCACAGGTGATGGGGATCTTGGAGCTGAGTCATCACCACCAATACAGGGACCCCGGAGATCAGAGCCGCCATGAATGGAAGGATCCTGGACTCTGAAGTCCTCCTGCTGCCTGTGACTCGCAGCTGCGGCAACTGGCTTGAGGCTTTATGCTCCAGGGTTCCTCCACTGTGAGCTGTGAGCTCCCTGCTGCTGCCCTTGCTCCACCTTGCTCTAGCTGACAGCAGTGGCTGGTGTCACTGCTGTTGCTGGGGGCTCAGAGTTGCAGAATCCCTGCTGCCAGCCTGGGGGACCTCCATGATAAAGTCTCTTATCCTTACATGAAAATAGAAGAGAATTGTTCAGCTATGGATATATGTTTCACTTTGCATATGCTGGTACATAGCCAGTTCACGTTGTATTGAAAATGCTGGGGTTTGGGGGAGAAAAGGGGGGATTGACACACATTAGTCCTTTTCTCCATCTACTCTGTAGCTCTGCAAAGCCCAGAATTCAGTTAAAATACCAGGTTTCTGTTTCACAGGGAAGTTGAGCTGCAGGTAGGCTATAAAGGGCCCTCACTGCATGCCTTGACAAAGCTCAATTGCTGCTCTACTTACAGTAATTGCAAGGGAGGGGAGTATCTGGCAGTGTAGGATTAATACTGTGTAAATCCACTGGCCAAAAATGCTGCAGTTCAGTGTGGAGGAGGGGGAAATACATGCTGTTGCAGCTGACCACATCAGCTACTACCCCCCGGCTTGTAGTAGAAGCCAGGGGGTGGGAACAAACCAGATACTCACATGCACATCCTGAGAATTCAGTTTCTCCTCTGGTGCTTGTATTGCTCAGAGGATGCAGTCCAGTCAGTGAAATTATATATGCTCTATCAGAGTTTCAGCCATAGGAAATAGTCTTCATAATATATTTTGATTATATGTAACTGAAGTTTGTCTTTCAGGCAGGAAAACTTACCTGCCCAAAGTAGCCATACTCTATACTATATGTGGATGTTACTTGGTTTTCAGAAGTCATATTATTGTGTTCACAGTACAAATATAATTTCTTCCTGTCAGAGGAAAAAATACATTTGGATATAAAAACAACATTAGCTCTTACTAACAATTATCACATTGTGGTATCTAAAATAATACTGTTTCTCTTCTATTTAGAATGCAAAATTGCTGTGGTAACTACATTTGGGTACTTTTTGTCATACAGAAAATAAAAATGAAGATGCTGAAATGTGTAACTGTTAAATTTAATACTAACTCAATCTTTTGATTTACTGCAGTGAGTTCCCCAATGGATGAGGTGCTGGCTTCCTTGAAGCGTGGTAGTTTTCACCTAAGAAAGGTTGAGCAAAGAAATCTCCCTCCTTTCCCAGATGAAGATGACAGCAATAACATTTTGGCACAGATAAGAAAAGGGGTGAAACTGAAGAAGGTGCAGAAAGATGTTCTGAGAGAGTCTTTTACAATTCTGCCGGACACTGACCCTTTAACACGTAGCATCCATGAAGCACTGCGAAGAATTAAGGAGGCATCACCTGAATCAGAAGATGAAGAAGAGAGTTTGCCTTGCACAGATTGGGATAATTAACCTGTAAAGTTCCTATATTTTTAAAAATTATATTATACTGACACTTTTTTTAGAAAACACGCTAAGCCTGGGTTAGAAAGTCTAAATTAGGAATGTGCCTAAATCATCTTAGCTATCTGTCTTTTCTTATCTATCTCTCTCTATAAAACCCTGGTAAAATGTGCATGTGTAATCTGCGATCCACTGACATTTCAAAGGGAGATAAGTTTATAATATGGGAAATATTTTTCTGAGCTGTTGCCAGAAATTGTTTTTTGTAAACTTCTGTTGCTGAACCAGTGACAGAAATCATTCTCAGAAATAACCTACACTTCAGTAAATTGAAGAGAGACTGTACCTTATAAGACTGAAACAGTAGAAATAATAATGGAACAAAATCACTCTGGAATATACCCCTAGATTTTTCTAATCTCAAATGCTGTCTAATTGTTTCTGATATGTAAAAATCTAGTGTTTCCCACCTGAGGCCAAATAATTACAAGTCAAAGATTAGATCTGACCACTAAACATATTGAAGCCTTGTTGGCTGTTCTGTGTTGATAGCTCTCTTTCAGATCTGTGAAGAGTCTGACTAATTAGATTTCTAAACTGTAAACATGCCAGTATAATTTACACCTATGGGATTCATAAAATGCTCTACAAATTTCCAGGCATTGTAGTTAGCTCTGGTACATGTGCTTACATTAGATTTAAGATAGCTAGTTTGAATGAATTTAGAACAATGCAGAAATAGTCAAGGAATTTTAGTTTTCAACATCAAAATTGCCTGAACTGGTTTGGCTGAGTACTGTATTTCTGTAGGCGATCTACTAAAACATGGCCATATTTAAATATAAATACAGGGTTCAAATAAACATTTGTAAGTAAATACAAATGTAAATCTAGATCAAGGAGAAAGACACAAGGATCTCTAAAGAACTTACTTTAAAAAGGTTCTTAGAAATGGACTCCCACAAGAGGTACAGTGGGTTAAAGGGAATAAATAATACACACTATATTCAAACCACATACACCCTATTTGTATGTTAATAAGTAAGCAGCAATGCACTGCAGGGAGTCAGAGAGCTTTTGGGACACTGCCACCACTGGGAAATGGCTTTTAGCGCAAGTACAAACAACCTACAGTATTTTATTGTGATTATAAATCAGCACTAAATTAAAACCATTAAATACATTTTAATGCCAATTTAATACTATAGTCTAAATTAAAAAAAAATAAAATAAATAATTACCTCCTCCCAGTAATTATTCACTAGGCAGAGCCATATTAATTGAACATATTTAGTTTAGTTTTACTGTGTTTCTCCTGACGCAGCTTTGTTGCTAGGATGTGTGAAATGGTCTTTACCCAAAGATGCAGATACGCTTGCATGGCTGCTGAAATGCACAGTCACAGGTTGGTCTGAGCTGTAGTGTTGTGTGGCTTTCACTACAGTTGTTGAACATTCAGGATCTGACATCCTCAATACTATCATCAGCTTCACAATGATGGCAGGTTTGGGTCCCTCATGATTTCCTGTGGCTGTTGTTATAATCAAAGAAAGACAAAGGTGTGGGGCTGAATTACTTTTTTATCTGTTTATTCTTCTGTCACTCTTTCTGGACATTTGACCAAACGTGTTTTAGTGAATTGGCTTTGTGATAGTTTTTATAAGCATAATTGCATCCTTCTGAATCTTGTTTTCCTCTTGGGAAGAATTCTATTTGATACCACAGGATATTTTAAATTGCTTTCCTCAAAATTCTTTTTTTTTTTAATCTGAGGTATTGTTAGGGCATCAGTTGCCACCTTCTTTTGTACCTGAACCTAAAATATTCTCACCATGGAAGTATAAACTTTATGATCCTTTCCCTTGTTACGGATACAATCCTTCCAAGTGCAGAGTTTTCAACTTCTGTTGAAATCACTGAGTTGAAAGTTCCTCTGAATTTTATGGAATTGGGACTCTAAGTTCCTTAGTGATTTATACACACGTTTGGCAGTTGCAGTCTCCCTGCTCTACAATATATCTTATCAAGAAGACATTTCAATGGGCTGCAATTGTGTAAGTGACAATTTCTTGATAGATTTATAATGGTTTGTGTTTTAACACAAAGGCTGCATCTACACTGGTAAATTAAGTCGACTTAAGCTTGCTTAAGTTGACTTAATTTACCCTGCATCTACACTACAGTTTCCTTAAGTCGACGTAAGGAAAATTAAGTCGACTTTATTAAACCACCTTTTCGTTAGACTTAAGGCTTAATTCAACTTTTTAAAGTCGAATTAAGCCAGTGTAGCCCTGGGGTAGCCCTAAATCGACTTAGGGCTACCCCAGGACTACACCAATGCCCTCCCTGCCAGGGGGGGCACAGGGGGAGCCTGGCATGCCCCCCAAAGGGCAGGACATGTGGGCAGGGTGTGACACTGTCTGGATTTAGGGAAGCATTTATGATATTATTTTCTATGGATATCATAAATGCTATAATCCATAGGAACTATGTCATGTTTGGTATCAATAGAAAGGTAGTAATTTGCTGGGAATTATTATATAGTTTATGTCTAGGAATTCTATTTCGATTAGAAGTTAGGAATTTGATGTTATATCTATACTTTAACTTGTCTCATTCTGGAGGAATGCCTTAGACAGGAGGGTGTGAACAACCATTGTCTCCTTAATGTTAAGGAAGCTCCCACCTACAATGGGCTAAAGGGAGAAACCTGATGAGCCATTAAGGAGACAATGGTTGTTCAAATGCTTCCCTAAATCCAGACAGTGTCACACCCTGCCCACATGCCCTGCCAGGGTCCCTGTCCCCCTTTGCCCCATTGCACACAAGGGGTGCCCTCCCCTGCCATCGTGTACCTGCCCAAGGTCCCCCTAGCCCCACAAAGTCGACCTAGAGCATCCAGTGTGGATGCTCTAGGTCGACTTTGTAAGTTCCCCTTTAAGTCGACCTTAATTTTAAGTGTAGACACACTAAGTCGACTTAGTTAAAGTCAACTTAAATTAACAAGTGTAGACATAGCCAAAGAAACAGACTTAGAAAAGCTAGGCCATGCTGAGGAATTGTATGAAATAACGAGATTTCAGGAGCCATAGACTGAAACGTATGAAACTCTATTCTGCTGAATTTTCACAGATATGACACTACTTGATTGAATATATAAGTTGATTTAACAGAATTAAACAAACAGGACTCTTAACAACTTAAAAGAAGGCCCACTGCAGAAATTTCCCAACATATTTTCTAACACAAGGAAATCAATTTAATGCCAAGACCTGTTAGAAGAATGACATTGCTGATTAAAATCCCATTTCTGTATGGGCCAAATACATTACAAGAAGGTATTTTCTACTGTAAATGGGCATATATTGTATACAGGAAACAATCTTACTTAAATCCACATAAGCTAAATTTCATACTGTAAAGCCTCAAAAGCTTTAAGGGTAATAACTCTGATAGTGTTTATATATTTGAAATATAGAAAGTATCTTTAATTTTAAAATATTAGCTAAAAGGGGTAATTGGCAATGAATAAATGACTAACAATTAAGGGACTTCCCTTCGTAAATGTGATCTGAGGATAAAATAGTTTTAAGAAACTAAGAAAATTCAGTCTGTGATAAATTGGAATAAAATCTGTGCTGACTTGGTAGAAAAGTGTCTCTTAGGATGATCTTGGGTATAACTAACTCTTCTTTGTAAGGAAGATGGTACCATTGTTTGTGGGTGCTTTGTTGTCTCTAATATGGATAATTTAGTTGTGGTTATGACTCCAAAGAGCAATAGAGGTGTGGGGCTTTTGTGGGGGGCGCCCCCCCCCCCAATATAATGGCTGTGTAACAAAGTTTTATTATTACTTATGTAGAGTCTTAAAAATGCATGTGGTTTTTGTTTTGTTTTTCAAATGAAGACTGAGTCTTGGCCCCAAAGAGCTTACAAATTAGGGCATGATAAAAAAGAAGAGTGATCTAGTTGAGGACTGTGGAGAAAGAGGAGTGAAAGGAGTACTACTTTTTTCTTGAATTTTGAAGGGAAACGAGCATTTAGACATTTTAAAGGAGGACGCATGTGAATTGTAAAGCCCGAGAATTTAAAGTGTAATTTTGGTTTCTCTAGTAGTTAGTCTGAAATGAACACTAAATTTTAACTCAAGAGGGTAGTTGAAACTTCTGTTTCTTAATTGTATTTTGTTTGTCTTCAAATTAATGACTTAGAAACAGATAATTGCATAACTGTCCCTTTAAAATATTTTTTCCCTTTTTCATTTTCTGAAGCATTTAATTTATGCTTCCTTATATGGAGTGTAGTTCTTTGTTAATTTTGTGCTTTATGCCATAAAGAAGGGCAAAAATGGAATATCCATTCACCATTTTAACAACCTTTGTACACTTCTACAAGAGCTTTATGTAGAAGTTACATAGATGAGGTTTAATTTGAAAAATAGTTATAAGTATACAGAATTAATACAGGAAAGATTAAATTTGGTCTGTCGCAGAGGTTCCAGCTCCACATTATATGGGTTAGCTTCCAAAACTAAAATACTGTTTTATTGCTTCATAATATTTTTTTCCACCGATGTTTTCCGTATAATTTCCAAATTTCACAAGACAATGCATTCACCACTTGCATGCATTTGAATCACTACCAGAAGATATGGTGGCACCCGGAAAATTGTTGATGTTAATAAAACAGCCAGTTGGAGTTTAGATCCTTTTATATTTCATTTTAACATTGCATAGTCTCTGTTGAAGTTTGTGATAACTTCTGTCATCAAATGCTGTAATTAACATAAGGGCCCAGATTCTGACCTGAGACCAAGGACCGGACAGAGCGACTTACGGAAAGGATGGCTGTTAAATCTTTTCTGTACACCCTTGATCCTGGGCCAGCTGTGTGTTAGTGCAGTCCCTCATACTAAGTTAGAACAACCTGAGGGTGCTCTAACTTGTGCTGGCTGTGAATAACTCCACCAGGGCTCAGGGAGGGCTTGGCTGTGCAAAATACCCTGGCTGCTTGAGTTAAGAGCTACTGTGATGGTTCTAAATGACAGTAATTAGGGAAACAAAGCATCTGACGAAGTGGGATTTTCTCCCATGGAAGCTCATGTGATAAATTTGTTAGTCTTTAAAAGTGCCACAGGACTCCTAGACTAACACGGCTCCCTCTTTAGAATTTGTGATTAGGGAGAATCTAAGGGATTAAAAATGCTGCATAAAGCATTGAATGGAGAGGATTTGAACAACCGAGATTACATTGTTACTCCTTTTTTTTTTTATACACAGGTAACTAGCAGCCACTGAAGTATGAAAAAACAAACAACGAAATACCCCTTAACTGAAGATCGATCTCCGGCTTCATTTCAGAAAGTTCGAAGCCAGCAAGTTTGACCATCAGCTCATAGCAGACAGAGGCTTCCTTTGGCAAATGATTCCATATGCAAAAAAACATGAAACATTGAATTTTTTCAGATCATTTTTTATTAATTTCACATGTGCGAGGTTAGACAAAATGCTGAGTTGTTTATATATGAATTTTATATAACTATAATGAGGAGAGGGTCTTCAGGATGTTTTCCCAATTCTTTAAGCACTTTTACATTTACATGAGTATATGTGGCCAGTTAAGTGAGGAAGTGTTTTAAGTTAGAAGACTGCTGCATTCACAAAGCTACTGTAGGATGCAGTTAAAACGTCAGGACAGCTATGAAACCTATTCTTCAGTGCACTGAAAATATCATCTGCTTGAAAAAACAAATAGCTGTACCACAATAGCTAAAATTCAGACAGATTCAATTAAGATCTCTTTAGTTGTTCTGCTCACTGCAAAGAAATGTATGTTAGTATGAAAAACCACAAATGATGTACAGTCTAATAAGTACCATAACAGTGGAATACATGTAAGAATGTGTGTTTACAACATGGTACACTTACATGGCATATTACATCACCTATTTAGAGGATCATATGTTCTCTTACACCCTACAACCATGCTTTTTAAAAAGGTAATATTTAGGTGCGTTGAATGAGTTAGTTATTCCATTACCTATAACAAATTTGTTATAAGAAACAATATTTTGTAATTTGATAATATTTCAAATTATTTTTCTCTATTAGCTTGAGCTATTCTTGTTTGACTTCCTGTAAGCAACGTTCTTTACTTTCTTATTTAAGGATTCTTTAAGGAGACTGCAGGACTTAAGTATATTAACACCAGTTATGAAAATTATGCTTCTCTGTTAGTTTTTAGTATTTTCTTTAGTTGTTACAAAAAAATTGTACATCACACCTAACAGCCTGCTTGGCTGAAAACTACACTTCCTTTTAGTGCTGGCCAGATGTGCTTCTAAGGGAGCAAGGTACAGCCTTCAATGCAGTGAGTACTTAAAACTGAGTAATTCTGAAGTGCATGACTAATAGCTGCGGGCAGCTAGTTTTATAATGCCAGAGCACATCAGGATCTTATACAGGGTTCTACCTTGTACCATGGTAAAGGCTCCATGTAATGTATGTTAGTTGACAAACGCTCCAGTTATATAAAAGTCTTGACTAGCGTTTTTATTCAACTATGTACTGTTTGAGAGACACCACCTCCCCTTTCCTTTTGCAAAATTATGTTTTTGTTCAGTATTCATTTTATGAAGGACAAATTACTGTACTCATTTTCATTTAGAATCAGATTCATGAATTGCTGCTGCTGTGTAATGGAGTACATATTCCCCTTTAACTTTATAATAGTTCTTAAAATAATCGAGAGCAAGAATATTTACATTGGTAATAAGTTATATAACCAAAATGAACCTCAAATCTTGGAACCTTTAGGCTGTCCTACAAAGACTGTCCTGAATAATAAAGATCTGTCATGCTTTGAAAGATAATTTGCCGCTCCATACTTGGCAGTGATAGGCTTTTTTCATAAGCTTTTTGCCTTACTTATAACATTTAGTGAAACACTTCCGTTTTCAAAAGGAATGCTTATGAACAGCATTTTTCAGAAATGATACCAGTTTTACTTCCATGAATCAGTTTTTGGGGCAGCATCTTTCTTGGGGAGAATATCAATTCTATGGGACATCGAACATTAGCTTGCCAAGAACCTGACAAGCCGTGTTTGTTCCCAAATTACTTCCTGGGAAACACTTTCCCATTGTGTAGTTTTACACCTAATTAATCATTTCAAAATGTATCGTGTAAATCACTGGCATAGGTAATAATGTAAGTCATTTGTGTGCCTGTAGTGTAGTTATCCACATTCCAGATTACATTCCAGTGTAAACTGAGTTCAGTGTCTGAATTTTTACCAGTAATGCAAACTAGAATGATACAATATGTGTGAAGCTGAGTGCTAGGCTGACTGTAGTGGTGGGACATCAAGTATCTCCAGTTTTTCTTTCTCCGAGAAACAAAAAATGCAATTTGGACAGCATTCAAAACTTCTGAGTTGGGGGGAAACAGTGTAACTTAAAAACCAGAAATAATGTTCTTGCCCTTGCACTAAATTTGTATCCGCAAATTTATCACTATGTTGGGAAATGTTTAAATAGCTCACTATGGTGTAGTATTTTTAGATTTATCTACATATGATCTGTTGACTTTGCCATGAAAATGTCTTCATAATTTAAAAAATGTGTCCTTGATACATTTATATTTAGTTAAAATATTAGATTCCTATAATAACCGAGTCAGTATATATCGCTTATTCATAGGAACATCACATTTTATATCCATGCACACGAAAGGTACTGCTATGCTGAGTGTAACAGTTTATATCAAATGTAAACTGACATCTTCAAAGAGGCACGTGTGTGTGGTTTTCTACAGAACATTAAAAATCAGATTGTAATCTGAAGTAGCCCCTGGATGTCACAAACAGTTCTCCAGTGGAAGGTGTAAAAATTGTGCACATACCCATTTACAATTCCATGCATAAAAGTATTCCCAATGTTTTCTGATGATTTTATACCGGTATTGCAATAGAAGTTATATGGGGCAAGTCCAATTACTATCACAAGATTTACAGAAATTCTGACAATCCTTGCTAGTTTGGCAAGTCTGTAACTGACAATAAGTTTATTGAAGAAGCCTGCATTTGAGACAATGGCAAAAATCATTGTGGATGGCACTGATAATTACTTTTGTACAAGAGGAAATAAGCTTGTATGTAAAATGCATCACTAGCGATTATCAACAGAGTCTTGTGGCACTTTTAAAGACTAACAGATTTATTAATCGCATGAGCTTTCGTGGGAGAAAATCCCACTTCGTCAGACGCTT